>CANNZV010001393.1:60575-218220 GCA_947561585.1 Caprella mutica | reverse complement strand
CCGTTGGAATGCAGGTCGCGGGATCGAATCCCTGATTCTGCCATGAAGAAGATCACACGCTTCGGGCCTCCGGATTGCGGCGACGCAGCTCGACCGATACTAGGGAACATCGAGGATCCCATGGCCACGCCAGCGCTGGCAGCCATTCCCTTGAGCAGATTTCTGCGATTCAAATTCATACTGGCTTAAGAAACCCCAGTATTTCATAAATGAACTCGAAAAAACCAGCCTACCGTAGCACGGGTTTGTAACCCGTCGCATCATAGTCAGGCGTTTGTGCAAACAGTAACCGAATGAAATCCGAAATGAATCGAAGCACCTTATCGCTCTTGGTCCCCTTGATTACTTTGATCAGCCTTGTCACAGCTGCTGATCGTGGGAAGAACCTCTTCACGCGTCCCAATGACCCGATCCCCAAGGCGGAGGTCCACAAACTCACCGGCGATTGGAAAGATGCCAAGTTGAGCCGTGACGTCCGCATTCTCTGGCTAAGCGGCCCTGAGGACCACGGCGGTGGCGAGCACGATTACATCCGCGTCAAGGAGCTCTTCGTTCCCATGCTGGAAACCATCTCGCGAGTCACCGTCGACGAAGCCTTTCAGTTTCCTACTCAGGAACAATTCGATCAGGCCGACCTCTTAATCCAGTACCTCCATCTCCCCGACCTGACAGACGAACAATTCGCCATGTACCAGCCTTCGTTGATCGCGGCGGCAACGTTGTTTCCATCCACGAATCCTGCATCATGCGACCCGTCGCCAGGGCCGAGAAACTGGCCGGCTGCATCGGTTGCTCGTGGAAAGGCAACACGGAATCCAAATGGAGCAAGTTCGATCATCGCTACCCAGGTCTTTCTCAACACCGAACACCCAGCCTTTGTCGGCTTGCCCCAAATCCGTCCGCTTCAATGATGAGTCCTACTGGAATCTGCTTAAGCGCGAGGGCGTCGAAGTCATCGGCACGCTCGCTCCTGTCATTGACACAAACGGCACCTCCTTCGCCGACGCCCTCGCGAGTCCCGACGCCCGCGGCGACGCCTTCTGGACTTACACCTCGGGCAAGGGAAAGGTCTTCGGCACCACCACCGGCCACTACACTTACACTTTCCACGATCCCATCTACCGCCTCCTGCTCATGCGTGGCATCGCCTGGACTCTCGGCGAAGATCCCGCTCCCTTCATGCCTCTCGTTCTCCAAGGCAACACCGACGACCAAGGCCTCGTCGGCACGAATGATACCATGTTAGATTACAAGAACCGGAAACAGTAAGGAAGCTGGCAAGGCGATTAGGCGTCTAGACCTGCCGAGGATGGCACAAGCAGTCCCATCCCGGAGGGGCGCCGCTCCGTCGGCGTCGTGGATTTCTCTGTATGCGTAGGCGTTCAAAAGAAGTCGGCGATGACGGAGCATCGCTCTCCGGGATGGAAGAAATTCGTCAGCCATCACTTCACCACGCCTCGATAGTAACCGGTGGCAGCGCCGATTCGCGTGGCATCGGCGTCGGCGTGGCTGCCGTTGACGTCGGAAGCGATCGTTTCCCACGTGATGAGGTCGGCGCTGTACTCGATGTCGTAGGTGGTGCCTTCTGGGAGTTGCAAGGCCACGCCTTCAGCAGTCTTTGAGAGGCTGGTGATCTCTGGGCCCTTGTCGCCACCTCCTTCTCCTTCGGCATCCAAAGCTTCGCCTGGATTGGCCTGGAGGAAGTTCACGTCTTCGGCGGTGAGCGCGCGGTTGTAGATCTGGAGATCGTCTAACTGACCACCCATGGGAAGCGCGCCGAAGAAGGCAGCGAAGAAGAAGTCCGTGCTATTGCCAAGGGGAAGTGGATCGATGCCTGATTCCGTGATGACGGCCACGCCATCGACATAGACCGCGATCGCTGTGGTCTCACCAATATCGTAGGTCATGGCAATGTGATGGTGGGTGCCTGCGGTGAGCACATTCTCGGCGACGTAGACGGGCGCCGCGCCAACGAAGAACTCGAGATTTGCGCCACTAGCAATGATCGCGTAGGTTGGCTCGCCAGCGCGTTCGCCTTGGCCGAAGATGGTTTGCCGATCGCCCAACGCGGTGAGGCTGGCCCAGGCCGACACGGTGAGGTCGGCATAGGGCAAGGTGCGACCAGCAATGGTTCCGAAAGCGCCGTCAGCAAAGCCGATGGACGTGCCGCTGGCAATGGCCGCTTGGCCGAAGGTTGGCGAACCTTCGAAGGTGCCATCGCGCTCGAAGTCGGAGGCATCGTTCATCACTTCGCCGTCCGTTTCATCTAGGGCATAGCGCGCGATGAGGCCAGTGGCATTCGTGACCGTGACTTTGACCCGGATGTCGTCCAGAAGGATCGTTTGATCACCGACAGGAATATTACGAAAGCCGATGAGCGCTTCTGTCGTCCTAGCAGTGAAGTTAACCGCGCGCTCGAAGTAGGGCTCCTCGGCACCGGCGGGATCGAGGGCTTCGCTGAAGGCAATGCTGTCATCAATGGACACCTCATAAGTATTCGGCTCGCCGGAGCCCCGCCGATTGACGAGGTAGGTGAGGCTGTAGCCTAAACCCGGTGTCAGTCCGGTAATGAGTTGGCTTGCGTTGGCCTCGCCCTGGAGAAAGAGCACGCCGTCCTGCGCTCCAGAGCGTCCGTTGTCCGTGAATGGGCCTACGCCATCCACATTCACACCAAAGCCGCCCTCGACGGTCCAACCGGCAAGGAGTCCTGGTCCCATGGGAGCGACATGCATGTAGCCCACACCTTCGACGGGGAGGCTCACTTCGAAACTAGGGTTGCGGACGAGGACATCGTTCTCGCTACGCTGTACGATGGTCACGGCGTCGAGAAGGACTGTGGCATCTCCTTCGGCGGTGGAGGTGAATGCTAGTTCACCCTCCGCAGTGGTGGGTTGGAGCGGAATATTGATGAAGTGAAAGGGTTCGAGATCGCCTGCAGGTTGCACATCTTCAATCAACGCGAGTTCTTGGCCAGCGAAACTCACGGCGAGGTTGATCGTGCCGCCGCAGCAGTTGCGTGTGTTGTAGTAAAACTGAAGCCAGTAGGTCTGGCCCGGAATGAGACCGACGATCTCCTGCGTCATGGTGTTCGCACCTTGAAGGAAGGCGACTCGCGTGCGGTCGGGGATAATCCCGTTGTCGAGAAAGGGCTGGCTCTCGTTGTTGACCCCGGATCCTCCTGACCATCCTGGGATGACTCCGTACCCGACGCCTTCAGGCAGCGCGCCGACTTCGAAACTAGCATTCAGCACCAACGACGACCCGCTCACATTGATTCGGGCGGCATTGCCAAGATCAAGCCCGGCGGAGGCAACGACCTCGATGCCGACGGTGCCGCGCGCGACGCCCTCGACTAGGAAGCTTCTCACCGCGCCTGCAGCGACGTCGGAGAAGTCGAGGCTGATGGTTCCATCCGCTTCCGCGTCGACGACTGTGGCAACGTCAGGATTGGCCGTTCGCAGCACCACGATCGGATTAGGCTTAGACTGGCGTTCTGGTGGCATGGTCACATTGACCTGAACGGTCTTTCCAATCTGGACAACTGCCGTGGTGGGATCCAAGACGAGCGGTGGGAACGTTTCGGCGCCCGCACCAGCGAGCTTGATGTCGTCGATTAGTAAGGTGCCACTGGCATTGGTCTGAACGAACTCGATGGTCGCGGAAGCCTCTCCTGCAGTGAAGGTTGCCTTCGCTGTTCTGTATGGATTGGTATCACCTACTGGCGTGACGTCTTCAGTGAAGGCAGATTCGCCATTGATACTAACGTTGATCGTGGCATCCGCATCGATAGCGGCGTTGTAGGCGAACTCCAGATCGTAGCTTTCGCCAGAGACGAGCCCGCCGACGGTGGTCGAAAGGGAACTGGCTCCAGAGAGACCCGCGACCAAATCCTGATCCGGCGTCGCGCCATTCTGCTCGCTTCCTGCGAGCACGGCCACCGTGCCATTGGCGGTCCAGCCGGCAATCGATACCAAGTCTACTTCCGCCACGAGTGGCGCTCCAGAGGCTTCGAAGCTAGCGTTCGGGATGGGAATCGTATCCGCCTCGCGAGCGACAATGGAAACGGCGTCGAGGGTGACGGTGGCGTCTCCCTGAGCTTCTGTCAGGAAAGCAAGTCTGGCAGAATCGCTCGCAGCCGTGAATGCAGCCGAGCCGAACTTGTAATTGCCGTCTTGTCCGGTGACGTTGATAAACCTTCTGATCTCTTGGTCATCAATTTGCACGGCTAGGTCGATGGTGCCGCCACAGCAGTTCCTCGCGTCGTAGAAGAAATTGACGACGTAGCGGACACCCTCCTGAAGACCAAAGATTTCTTGCGTGATCGCGCCACTCCCTTGCACGAAACAGACCTGTGCTCCATCGGGAACGGGTGTCCCACCATTGTGAAACGGCCCTTCAATGAGATTCGTGCCGCTGCCTCCTTCCCAGAGATCAACTGCCCCGTAGTGAGGCCACTCATCGTTGAAGTTGGCTTCAAAGCTAGGGTTGTCGACGAAACTATCAGCCACGAGGGTGTGACTCGAGAGCAAGGTGGAGGCAGTGACAAGACCGCAAAGTCGTGACACCTGTCGGACAGTGTTTATGAAGTTCATTGAAGGCGTGTTTGCTAGGGTTTGGAGGTGTGTAGGAAGAGGCGATAGTAAGTGAACTTCGCATCAGGTTTCCATGTCAGGATCGTGTCGCCGCTCGCTTCGTCCGCGAGCCGTGAGATCAGTCTAAGGGAGTTCTCGATCGGCTGCCAAGCCTCTAAATCTGAAGACGCTTGCAAGGTCCACAGGAGTCCATCCGCCGTCGTGGGGTAGCGAAACTGGGGTTGGCCGAGGTCATTCACTTGGAGAGGCGTATCACTCACCCAACGGTCGGAACGGCGTTCTGCGGATCCGGGAGAGCCACCGACCTCAATACTGCTACGCCAATGATAGGGCGATGCACCATCGCCCGAACGATAAACTAGCGAATGCCCCAGGCCGTCGGCACCGGTGGGCCAGGGCAGGTCATCTTGGAAACGAATTTCCTGGATGAGGCCGCCAGCGCGATCTTCAAGTCGAAGCGTTTCTCCACTGTTCGATAACTGGGAGTCAGCGAAGCTGCCCAGGGAGGATCCGAACTGGGTGGAATCCTGGACGAGCAACGCGAAGGCGCCCGGTTGGAGAACACTCGCGACATCTGCAGGCTGCTCCCAGGAGAGCCCCTTAGTGAATCGAATCCCCGCGAGATCGATGGGGTGTGGCCCGATGTTCTGCAGTTCAATGAATTCGCCCTCTTCTTCCTCTCCCGCAGGATGGTAGTGAATCTCTGAAATAACGAGATTGCTAGACGAAGCCGCCTCTACCGTGCCTGTGTGCGTGACGGTGATCTTGTCAGTGCCAGGTGAGAAGATGGATCCGAGCGGGTTTCCTTGGAAATCGACTGCTTGCAGGGTGATGACGTTCTCCCCAAGAGCGAGAGGGATCTCCGCTTGCCACTCCTTGAGGTCCACCCAGGTCAGGTTCAGAGCTTGCCCGGTAGCCTCATGGAGAATCTCACGGACGTCGTAGCCACCGGTGCCCGCCAAGGTGTAGGTGGGTGAGTCCGTCTCGATGTCGTTTCCTCGGTTGGAGGTGATTTGAAAGTTGGCCGATCCGTTTCTGCGAATGTCAGAAGTCACATGATCAGAACGCCGATCAATGTAGTTGAGAAACCGTGTGTCATAGGAATTCTCAGTCAGATCATTCAGATGGGCAATCCAGGGAGCCATCGCTTCCGTATTGAACGCGGTCTTGATGAGGTCATCCAAGTGGCCGTAGAAGAGGCGCTTGTTCTCCGGTAGATTGATGAAGCTGCCGAGATTGGTGCCTCCAACGCCTAACGGATTTGCGGTGGGGGCGTAGTAGAAACCATGATCGAGATCCCAGGGAAAGGCGAGAACACGTCCGTCTGAGGGGCGCGTGTAGAGAACCAAGTTGTGGGCCAAGCCCATGTTGTAGGTGTCCGCCACGCCGATGAGAGATTGAAAGGCAAACGCACGCATCCACTGGTCCACATCGATGGCCTGGGGAATCTTCTCGCGACGCTCAGCATTGGTGCGAGCAGAGAAGGCTTCGCCTAACCGAATGATTCCTGAATAATCATCACGGTCTCGATTGTTCGTTGGGATGAAATTGAACCGATAGGCTTCTTTGTCAGGACTCATGTCCTGGATATCGATCCCCTGAACTGCTGAGTAAGGCCCCTTCAAGCCATCCGCTCGGCCGTTGATCGTGGACGTCGGGAAATAGATGAGTTCAAACTTGTGGGTGGCCCCTTGGCTACCGTTCTTGTACTGGCCGTCGAGATAGTTACCGCCATAACGCGCGGTGCGTAACTGTCCTAAGCTTGATTCCTGGGCGCGTGGGGTTTCCACAAAGATCACATCCTCATAAGTCGTGGGGATGCCGCCCGCACGTTGGGCGATCTGATTGCTGACCAATTCATTCACTCCGGCGCCGACCTTTACCTCGAAGTGTCCGCTTGAATTTCCGTTAGGCATGACAGAACCACGATCGATGGCGATCGAATCGTGAACCCCGCGATAAGGCGTCTCTTTACCGAGCACGACATTGTAACCCACCCGATCGCTTCGGCGCCCGTAGGGACTGCTCCGCAAACGCACGCCGACGTCGAAATGATAGCCCTCCCCATTCACAATCAGCGTCCCGCCGACCCTCGCGTTGCTCACGGCGTGCTCCGGAAGACGCATGAACTCGTGGTCGTCCGGCCAGAGCAGGAGTCGCAGGTCATTGAGCGCACGTTCTCCCAGGCGTGGTGAGCCTACACGGAGCAAGGCGCGCGATTCCGGTCCACTGGCCGGGAACCACGAGGTGGCCTCTTCACCATCACGAGCCTCAAGGTAGAATTGCAAGAGCGTGTTGTTAGACTGTCCCGGGATCGCCCCGAGCCAACGATCTCCCTCTTCTGTCATCGTGCTGGATTCCCAGGCGCTCCGGCTCGTGCGATAGTAGAGCGCCATGGAAGCGATGCCCTGGTGATCGCTCGCCAGCACGGAAATGCTAACGGTTTCGTTTGCCGCAGGTGCTAGAGGAGTGACGTGGAGATCATCCATGCACGGTCCCATGTTCTGCGAAGGGCCGATCCCTGGAGAGCCCAGACGGTCCGGGATGGGCAAGACATGGGTGGCCGAGAGCCGGTTGAGATAGAGTCGGGTATTGAGTAGTGGCGAGCCTCGGAGCCAACGAGCGCGAAAGGTGATCTTGTAAGTCTTGGAACCGTCCAGCCTGTGACCCGTGGGGAAAGTGGTTGAAATGTTATTGTAAGTGTGTTCGATCGGCCCATCCGCAATTAGGTGAAGATAACTTGTCTCGCCAAGACTGCCTTCGGCGCGGCTCTTGGCATGGGTGCCCAGCATTCGCCAGCCATGCACATTCCCTGTGAAGATGCTTTTGGTGAACTTGCTATTCTGGATCATTTCCTTGGCCGCCCCTTCCGGCTCTTCCTGCACACTGACGTCGGCGATCTCCGCCTCGCCCGCTCCAAGCAAGCCCATGAGAAACTCGTGGAAGTGATTGGGATTGTTACTCCGCATTGGCTCCGCCCCAAGGCCTTCGTAGGTGAAGTTGGTCCAATCTGTCATGGGGGAGTCGCTCGCTTTCCAGGCTTCGGGGACGGTGTTATCCGCCCAGGGATCGCTCAGTTCCAGCGAGCTTCCTCCGCCATCGGCCCACCTTGGCCAACGCCCACTATCATAATAGCGCACCTTGTCCGCTTCGTTTCCAAGTGCATCTTGCAGAATGATGGTATCTGAGCGGTTGCTGAGCTTGCCCTCGAAATCTCCTAGCACGGTGAGGGCCGGATACTTCTCTCGCAGTGCTGTCGCGTCTTGAGCCACGACCATGGTTGCTCCAGGCTCTAACACCGTTCCTGCAGGGATCTCAAATCGCACACCACTCGCCAAGCGCCATCCCGAAAGATCAACGGACGCCTCGGCGCGATTGTAGAGCTCGATCCATTCCTCATCGCGTTCTGTATGCTCGTTCTCCACCGTGCTCGGTTGATCAAAGAGGGGTGGGAAATGATACATGATCTCGCTGATCACGATTTCCTTTCGCAGGTCGATCACGTTTGATGAGCCAGGGCTGTCTTGAGTCGTGAAGAACCAGGCCTCGCCGTGATCTTGGAGCCTGCCTCGACCCTTGGCCGGAACCCGCGCGGCATCGAGCAAGTACCCCTCGGTGTTGGTGAGAAAGATAGGATCGCCAATGGAGAAGGCCTCCGTTTCGAGGACATGATAGTTGCCCGGCGCGAGAAGGCCGTTCCCAAGAGGAACGTCAGTTCCCAGGAAGTAGCTCTCAAGCGGAATCGGCGTCTCGCCGCGATGGTGGACTTCGATAGCGCCCACCATGATCTCCGAAAGAATCAGATCACCTAGCATACTTACCGAACCATTGTCGCTCCCCGGAGTGCCACCAACGTTCAGGCTGGCGCCCCAACTCTCAGGTTCGACCGTGGCGAGCGACGGTCGTCGTTTCGTGAGGGTCCAGCCAGAGCCATCGGGCCCGATGGGCCAAGGAGCGTCATCATCGTAGTCGATCCGGTCCATCACGCGATCGTTGCGATCGCGGAGTGTGAGAGTTTCACCCGCATTGTCCAGCTGCCCGTCGAACGTGCCGGTCGCATCTGGCAAAGAGCGTCCTGGTCCCTGGACGAGCACCTGACCCTTGGAAGGAATCACGGTCCCTTCGGGAAATAGGAAGTCGACCCCACCAGAGATCCGCCATCCTGACAGGTCCACGCGCATGGACATTTGGTTGTGCAGTTCGATCCATTCGGCAGCCTCGGCCTCGTCTGGGTGATAGTGGATTTCATTGAAGGTCACCACCGTATCGGTCCCGGCAGCCATCGAATGGAATCCAAGGAAGAAGAGCATGAAGATCCGGATCACGCTCTCGAGCGTCTCAAAGTTGGAGCCTTGGATCAATACTCTTCGATCCCGCCAGGAAATCAGTTCTCTTGGCGCGCCCATGCTGTGCTTGAGCAAGACTCGTTCAGGGAAACCGCAAACTTTGGTGACGCGAGATAACTTTGCGGTTTTAGTTAAAACCGCAAAGTATTATACGTGTCAGCTACTTTGCGATTTCTAGGCGGCAGGAGGCGCGAAGAGATCCTCCAATCCAAGCACTTGCACCTGTTCCCGTGCGGCCTTTTTCCGAAGGGCGGCTGAGGCGGGACGTGAGAGGAGGAGGTGATAGGAAATGGTCCAGCCTTTTGGAGG
The DNA here is from genome assembly GCA_947561585.1 of Caprella mutica. Lineage (NCBI taxonomy): Eukaryota > Metazoa > Arthropoda > Malacostraca > Amphipoda > Caprellidae > Caprella > Caprella mutica. The sequence continues at coordinate 208,973 of CANNZV010001393.1, read as the reverse complement.
AGAGTATTCCTTGCTGCGGACCTGCTCAACGTATCCGGTCGAGAGGTCGGCAGTGTTGCTGATCCACTTCAATTTCAGTAGACGACTTTCCCGATCTCCGGAGTTCTCGACAATCAGGTCCACTTGGGTTTTCTCTTCCTCCCAGTGGTGACCTACTTCAAAAGGATCCTCGGAGAGTTCGAGTTTCGTCAGGATCGGTTCCTGACCAGGTGGGCTCAGCTTTTGATTGAGTACCCATTCGACTAACAGTTCGAACGCTTTCCCAGAAAAGTCTTCGATGTAGTACCCGGATCTCGAACTGATGACCTCGCCAAAGAGGTTCGCGGTTTCGTTCTTCTTGATTTGCCGTGTTCGCTTGCGAAGTACTTGGAAGTAGAAGTTTAGAAACGGATCCTTGAGGTAGAACTTGCTTCCCCTGCGATTGGCTTTGCGATCGCCAGCGCGTGCTTTCTCTCCGACTAGCTGATAGGCGATAAGCTGGTCGACCATGTTCCTGACCGTTGATTCGTTCTTGATCCTGGATTTCTTTCGGATGTTCTCGAGGGTAGATCCATCCTGACCCAGGCTGCCCATGATTGCTTCCGCGGTTCTAGCAGAACCCTTGGTGAACTCGAGGTTGAGGACTTCCCTGAACTCATCAAGGAAGATTGTTTCCTTGGTGAAGAAGGCTTTGTTGATTGCTCGGATGAAGTTGCCGCGAGGCATGCGCTCAAGGTAGTAAGGAACACCACCCGTCATCATGAACACAAGACAGATCTGCTCTGGCGTCCAACGGGGGAAGTAGTGACGACGGATCTCGGACAAACTGAAGGGCTCGATCCAGAGGTCAGCGACAGTCCGCAGGCGGTGAAGAACGGAGGTCTCCGACGCAGTTGCTTGGGCAAAGAAGCGCTGGGATGATCCGCAGATGACGATCTTGGCGTTTCCTACCTTCTCAAAATGGACCCAAGCTTCTTTCAGTTGGCCGAGGAAACCACTTTGACGTTTCGCGATCCACTGGATCTCGTCGAGAATGAAGACATGTTGGCGATTCGGATTCTCCCGACAGAAACGGATCATCGCATCGAAGATCCGTTTCCAGCTCAAATCAACGAGGCGGATGATTGAGAGGGAATCGTCAGCCGAATAACTCGCCCACGCCTGGGCCATGTCTCTCATGAGACTGCGGGAACTGCTATCGTCGTCACCCTGGAAATAGAAAGCGTCTTCCTTCTGGGCGAACTCGGTGAGCAGCCACGATTTGCCAATCCTGCGACGGCCTCGAACGATGAGAAAGCCCGCCTTGCAGGGCTTCGCGAACGATTGAAGCTGGGCCAACTCTGCTTCCCGACCAAAGAATCGACTAGGCATGGTTCTCGATAAACCGCAAACTTATCGGACGCGAGCGAAATGTGCGGTTTAGACAGAAACCGCAAACCTTGGTGACGCGAGATAAGTTTGCGGTTTCGTTATTCCAGCTTTGATTCAAACTTATCCGACCAGACCTGACCCGTCGTCGTATCCAGGACATTGAAATCACCACCGGGGCCGACCTCGATATCGAACCGTCCCACTTGAGGCTCATCCTTCCCATTGGCAGCAATGCTAAAGGCGACAACGATCCCGAAGAGAAGACCGACGAGAAGACTTTTAAAATCAATTTTCATAGCGGGCAGTCTACCGCCATGGCTGGAGGATCTTCAAGAACGAATCTCCCTTCCGCATTCTTCCACTCTCAACCTCACGCAACGGCGCAGCGGCGCAACGCATCGAAAGCAGGGAGCGAGATTGAACAGGAGGCAACAGAGAGAACGGAGATTGAATGCATCGGACAGAAACAAGTATTGCTGGAGGTTCTCCTTGAAGAGGCGCTGATTATTCATTCTAACACATGGGTCATCTGTTTCCTTCGTTCTCTTCTGTGAAACCATTCTCGCCTCTGCGCGAGACTGACACTCTTCGCCAGTCGCGCTTTGAGCCCTAGTAAATGAATGAAGCCTCACGCAACGGCGCGGCGGCGCAACGAACAGAGAGAACGGAGATTGAATGCATCGGACAGAAACAAGCATTGCTGGAGGTTCTCCTTGAAGAGGCGCTGATCATTCATTCTAACGCATGGCCCTCTGTTTCCTCCGTTCTCTTCTGTGAAACCATTCTCGGTTCTTTTAACCTCACCTCTGTTACTAACATCTACCCATCCACTCTCAAACGTTGCGTCGTTGCGCCGTTGCGAGAGATTCCCATGAGGTTTGCCGAGTGGGCTATCAGCTCCACTGCGCGACATGTGCTAATCCTGCAGCGTCTTTGGCCTCAAGGTGCTTTCATCGAGGATCTCTTTGGTATCGAAGAGGGGGCGCGACCAATTTCAACAATGGTTCACCGCACTCAGCCAGACCATGGCGGTTTCGATCCTCAGCTTCGATCGCGCCTCTGGGCTGTACGGACCAGCGATCCCGAAGTCGGGCCTGAGTTGACACGCCTATGATTTCATGTTTAAAGGCGCTTTTGATCATGAGTCGGGTCCAGATGGACCAAATCATCCCCATTTCAGAGTTCGTTCGCAACGCTAGCGAGCATGCGCAGCGGATTCGTGAGACCAACCGGGTGGAGATCCTGACGCAGCATGGTCGGCCAAGTTTGGCCGTGCTTCCTGCGGAGGAATACGAGCGGCTGGCTGAGGCCCAGGATTACCTCGACTCGGTCGAGGCGATTCGCGTGGGTCTGAAGGCAGGCGAAGACGGTGATGTACGTCCAGCTGAGGACGTGATCGCCGATTGGGAGAATCTCTGAGCAGGCGAACGATGGAGTATCGCGTTGTCATCACCGGTCCTGCCGACCGTGATTTCCGAGAACACTTCGCATGGATCAAAGAACGCTCCATTCAAGGAGCCGAGAACTGGCGCTCTCGGATCATCGTCGGCATCCGATCACTCAAGTCGAATCCAGAGAGCAACGCTCTCGCGAGAGAGTCGAGCGCCTTCCCGGCGCCTATCAGATGCCTCCTGATCGGCAAACGTCGATCCGACTTTCGGATACTCTATCATGTTGCCGATGATGAAGTGCTTATCCTAGCAATTCGTCGACCGGCTTAATATCTCATGGGACCGGATGAACTGGAATAACCATTGTTCGCGTCAACACTCGCATTACCTTAAAGCGCCGCATCTTCACCGCAACTCTGCGGCTAGAGGCGATCTTGTGGCCGACCCCCAGTTCCGCCACCAGCGAGTTCCCTAAGGGACCAGGTGTCGATGCGATGTTGTCTTCCAATGTATGTGTGCGTGTGTGAAAACTGCGACTGAAACACAAATTTCCCGTAGACGTCCCAAGAGGTAGGAGGGGTAGAAAGATCGGTGGAGCTGAGCAGGGCGTAGAGCTTATTGGCGCGGCTGGTCCAGGTCAGGCTCACGGTGTCTGGCTCCTACCGCGATGCCGTGCTAGCGGATACGCCCATCGTCTACTACGAGTTCGATGAGACCAGCGGGACCACCGCGCTCAACGCCGCCACCACGGGGGCGATCTACCATGGGACCTTCAACACGGACGGTGGCCCCGTCACCGTCAACCAGGCGAGCTTCGCCAAGGGAGGAACCTGCTATGAGTTCGGCGGTGGCTTTGTCAGTGCGGCGTCCGCGCTGACGGATTCGCTGGACGAATGGACGGTGGAGGCGTGGATAAACTACGACTCAGCAAAGGCCAGCGCGTCCAATTTCCTCTCCAATGACCAGGGTGGATGGAACGATGATGCACTCTTCGGCATCGGTGCCGAGAATGGAACCGTGGGCGTCCCCGCCGGCAGTGTCGGCGCGATCCAACAGGGCAGTCCGGGAACGACCCGCGACTTTGTGGGATCTCCCTTAGACGCCGGTGAGTGGCATCATGTCGTGGTGACAGGCAGCACCACCGCAGGCGCTCTAACACTCTACGTCGATGGCGTGCTCGCTGGCTCGGACACCTCGCTCGTCAACGGGGCCACCTTCAATGGCGCGGATGGCATCGGGACGGCCAACCTGACAGTCGGCGCGGCACGGCCGAATTCCGCAGACCCGGGCTACCGCCCGTACAACGGGCTCCTCGACGAAGTCGCCATTTATGACCAAGTGCTCGATGCAGATGCCATCGCGAGTCACTACGCCGCTAGCGGGGAGGAACCATCCGATCCTTCAGATCCACCGGATCCCCCCGACCAACCTGACGACTCCGAGTTCGGGCTCAAGGTGATTGAATATGCGCCGGGCAGTGATCCTGCTCGGTTTAGCTGGCCGACACACATCGCCTTCGGTCCCGACGGCCAAGAGATTATCTCCGATCTCAAGAACGACCGCTTCATGGTTCGCGAAGGTCCTGGTGATGCGTTTGAGGCAACTCCGGTGGTCTCTGTTAGGGGCCAACACTCGGTGGCCTACAATCCGGCAGACGGTCTCTACTATGCTGACGACACCGACAACCATCGGATGATCGCCTTCGACCTCGATGCCGAAAGGACCCTGTTTGGAAACTTTCCAAGACCCGCCCAGACTAAGAACATCGCTGGCGTGGCTCTGAATCGCCCCCACGACGTGGTGATCGACCACGACACCGGATGGATCTATGCGCTCAATCCCAACTCCGGGCACGTCTTCCGCTTCACTGCGATCGGAGAGAATGAGAGCGTGATCGTTGCGCCAGTGGGCGGTTACGCGCGCGCCCTCACCTGGGCCAATGGCAGGCTCTATGTCATCGGTTCAGCCAGGGGCCGGATCGTCGAGGTCGTCGATTGGGAGAACGAGACATTCACTATCTACGACAGCTTCGACCCGAGTGGAGGCAGCGGGACCGCGGGGACTTGGGCGACCACAGGACTCGTGCTCAACGACGCCGAGTTCTTCGACGGCTTCTGGTATGCGACTAGCTATTTCTCCCCGGCGTTTGGTGGCGGGACTGACTTCGACCAGAACAAGTTCATCCGTTTTGAGACCTTGGATGACTTCGTCAGCGGCGATTGGACCGACCTGAGCAGCCTGGTTCCCAGTGGGATGACCCCTTACTTTCTCACCGTGAACGGTGGCCATCTCTACCTGGCGATCTTCAATCATGGATCGCCCGGCACCGGAGATGCGATCCTGCGGTTCAGCCCGAGCCCCGGCTTCTCTATCATTAGCGCCAAACATGATCCAATAGCCGACACCACCACCCTGACTTGGGAGTCGGATGAAGGTGAGGTGTTCGAAGTCCACAAGAGCCTTGATCTCGACTCCTGGGCGGCTGTCGAGATGCAGATCCCCGCCGCTGCTGCCCCTTCGCAGACGACCACCGCAATCGTCGACCACAACGCCGGCGAATCAGGCACATTCTACAGAGTCGCCCGTCTCGCCGGGGCAGAATAGAGCGTCGTAGCGCTGGCTTTAGCCGGCGTGCACTCTGTTAGTCTAAGGCTTTAAGTCGATCTATCATTGAAACAAAGAACTCTTGACTCCAGAGATCCAACACATTGGCATCCTTGATGAAAGGGCGTACATCGGATTTGGCCTGTTCAAAGTCGATCGATTCGAAGCGGTCGGTGATCAGTCCTTGCAAGGCTGCCAGATTCAAAGTCTTCTCAGGATCCCAGTGGCCAGTTTGTTCCATTCGCGACTGGAGATGCGCAAGATGACAGGGCGTCTCCCTACCAAGGTACCAAAGGAAATCGTAGAAATCTCGCCCTTTCACACGGCGTTTCCACTTGCGGCATAACAAAGCATGAAGTTTTCCAGCGAAGAGGCATGGGAGCGTGTAAAGCTTGACCTGAAATGGAATAGGAACGAGCAAGGTTTCGACCTTGAACTCGGCACCTGGAGGCGGGTTGGTGTCGACTTCCAATTTGATTCGTAACCGCTGTAGTTTGGGTAGCCGATCTCTGAGGTGGTCAGGCGCTCCGACTTGCAAGAGATTGACTTTCGTTTCCCCTTTGATGAACGCAGATTCAATTGCCGTTGGGTTGGATTTCACTTTCCGCTCGACCTCAAAAGTGAAACCGAACGAAATCAGTTCCATCCGCACCGCTTCGAGATGTGGGACAAGATCGAACTCAGTGTCAGGGGAGATGAGCGAGAAATCCATGTCTTCCGAGAACCTGGGCAGGGCATAGAAGACCCGTAGCGCTGTGCCCCCATAGAATGCTGCATGCTCATAGAACTTGGACCGCCAGAGTCCGAGAAGCGCGAGTTCTTGAACGATTTCACGGAGAGCATTCTCGTAGTCCGCTAGAGTCGATGGCGTGTAACGCGACAACAGAGAATCTAGCGGATGGGTCATGATGTGAGGCCTTTGATCGCTTGACGTTGAAACCATTTCGCAAAGGCGGTCACCGTGTTTCGTCGATACCGCTTTGCGATTTCTTGGACTTCGCTCGCCTGAAGACGCATCACGACGTCCAGCTCTAGCCGAAGGTCATCCTCTAGCAGGGCAGGTATCTCTCTTTGAGCACGGACGCCAGGAATCTGTGCGAGCCGGTCGCACAGTGCCTTCTCCGGTGTCGCTAGGAAATAGCTGCCACCAGTCGCTTCTTCAAGAGTCACGCCATAGCTGTAGGCGCGTAGGTTCAGTGAATGATAGGAATAACGACCTACAGGCGTTTCGAACGAACGCGATCGCTTGGTCGTCATGCTAATGATCTCGTTCACCCGCTCGGGGATGAGTCCATGATGGGCTAGCGCGGTTTCAAGGCTCACGTAAGATGGTCCATAGATCAGCGCTGCGAGGACCAACGGGTCCACCCGAGCAGCAGCGGCCCTCGGCTCTGACGGTATGTAGAGACCCTTCTTCACCCGCATGATCTCGCCTGTCTGTCGGAGCTGCCGGAGCTTGCTGCGTGGATAGCGATAGGCGGCCAGCCGGTCCATGGCGAGCTGGTAGTCGAAGGGCCTATCCCTCGGAAGATGGTCTGAAACCGCCATTAAGTGGAAATTTAATCCACATAGTGAACATTTCAAGCATCTTTGTGCTGGGTTCAGATGCAGTGTTCGATTCTCCCCGTGCCTTGACCTGTGCTGCCGCCCCCACGCATTGACAATTACTCCACTCTGTAGGAATTTCCTACCATGACAGCAGTACTTGCCCAGAAAGGTCAGATTGTCATCCCCAAGGCGATCCGAGACCAGATGAACCTGGAGGCTGGCGACGACTTCGAAGTCTATCTCCTTGATGGCGAGATCGTTCTCCGTCCGCTGCCAAAGGCGAGAAACCAGGGGCTAGCGAACATCCTTCTCAACCCTCCTGGCAAGTTGGAGATCCCGGAGCGCGACCGGGAAGATCTCCCTGATCCTTTGAATTTCGGCGAATGAGCTACCTGGTCGACACCAACGTCTTCTCAGAAAAGCTCAAGCCTCGCCCAAACGAAAGGGTGGTTGCTTGGTTAGCCGAGAATGAATCAGAACTCTTCATTTCGACCCTAACCATTGCCGAAATCCGCCGAGGCATCGAACGGCTGCCTGAAGGCAAGCGCCGCGACCAATTCCAACAATGGCTCACGTCACTCAGCCAGACCATGGCGAGTTCCATCCTCAGCTTCAATCGTGCCGTCGCTCACACCTGGGGACAAATGCAAGGGCAACTGGATCTCAAGGGCATCAAACTATCACCATTCGATGGCATCATTGCCGCCACGGCTATCCGACACGGACTCACCGTGGTGACCCGAAACGAACGTGACTTCCAAGAGGCGCCTGTTAGGATGTTGAATCCGTTTGTGCAGTGATTCTAGCTAGTAGAGTATCAATATTGAAATGAGGTATGCAATGATGGCAGGGCTTCAAGGAATGACGACACTCCTGTCGCCGTCTCGCTGCATGTGGCGCGACAAGAATGTCGCCATTCCTTGCGAGCCGAGATCAACTCAACCGATCCACTCCATCTTGATGCTCTACTAGGGTGGGCGCTTGGAAAGCGCCGATCCTTGGGTATCCGTTCGGTCGGTGACTCTCTTGCCGAATAGCTATCTGCTAGGATCAAGGGACTCACTATTGCCCTTCGAGCCGGATCGTTTGGCGAATAAAGCCTTGGGCATCGGAAATCGGCAACGTGACGATAGACTCTGTCTCCGTCTGCTGGATGGCGACGCCATCGACACCGTCTGTCAGCGGTTGCCACGCTTCTGCGGACATCTCAGTACTCATCTCGATGACTTCCAGGACGCCTACGGTGTCTTGGCGCGGAAACCGCACGGTCAAGACGGGCCCTGCGTCGGTCTCCTCGACCGAGCCTCTAGGTCCCACGCCCAAATCAGGCCCGAGCGGGTTCGTGCCCAAGTAATACTCTTCGAGATTCGACTTCCCGTCCCGATCTGGATCCGCCGTGGGTTCCGATTCTGGCACGGTCGGAGTTTCTGCCCAGTGAGCAAGTTGCCACCCCTCGTACCCAGTCACCTCGCCTGATACAGCGATGGCGACCATTTCACTAACAATGCTACCGGCACCATTGGACACTTCGACTCTGTAATCTCCAGCATCCTCGGAGGTGATGGCCCCAAGAGCAAGAGTCGGGACATTCGTATCCCGCCCTCCTAGCAATTCTACATTGCACAAGAGATCTGAACTTGTGGGACTATCATTCATCACCTGGATGGCCAAGAGATTCATGCCGACACGCAACTCTGATACATGCTGAGCAAGATCGATGTCCTCAAACTCCACAGCAAGCGCGTCAGAGTGCTCTGCCGTCGCCTCAGAGTTCCAGGCCAGATTAGCCGGAGCATTGGCTTCAGATACTGCAACGCCATTCAAGAAGGCTGCATAGCCATCATCATATTGCACACGTAGCTTCAAATGGTTTGCACTCTTGAATTCTGACTCCGTTAGTTCGAACGGGATACGAATGAGTGCCGAGGTATTCCCTTGAAACGTGTCTGCCTCGACATCGATGTTGAGAAAGGGGTCGTAGGTGTTGGCGGAAGAACGTTCATAACCCACCCCACCTACCCCGGACAACCAACTGCTATCGTCGAAATCTACGGCGCTTCTCCACGTATCATCGATGGCACCTTGAGGAACGAGCACTCGGCGCTGAGAATCGGCATCGACCAAGTTTCGAATCGTGCTAGGAATTTCCTGGCCATCCTTAAACCACTGATAACGCAGACCGCCTCCCTCCGCGCCGACGGTCAATGCGACATCATTTCCGACGTCGAAGGATCCGCCAATCGGTTGCGTCAAGATGATCGGAGGCTCCCCACCAGTGATATTCAAAGTCATGGTATAGACAGGCGTCTGGTCTCCACGCTCTCCTTCACGGCGCCAACCAATGATATCAATCTCGAAGGTACCGGACTCCTCAGGCACGCCTCCAAAGCTACTCACTCCCCCGCTGAGGACCTGTGAGGATTTGACCAAGCCCGCAGGCAACCCAATCACCGAATAGGAATGCGCCGTCTCTCCGGTGACTCGGAAGGCCCAGGTAAACTGTTCACCCACCGTGGCATCGGCTGGATCCACGGAGCCACCCGCAGGCACCACGCCCGTGGCCCCCGTTACCGCATGAGTGCCACCCAGATAGGTCGCGATAGGAGCTGCCAAACGAGTGAAGCTCACAAGTGGTGCCCTGAGCATTTGTTTCACCTTGGATAGGTGAAGCATGACCGGACTGCGTTGAACGGTCAGGATAAGGATACTGGCGACGTAGGCGAAACGCGAATGATAGACACGCGCGAACTGAAACTGCAGGGACGGCAGGGCGAACATTTGGGGGGCAGAACTAGAGGTTGATCAATACAGTCTATTCTCGAAAGAGGTAGTCTATTCGCGAAGGAGGGCTTCGATTTCTTTGATATAGGCGGTACGCGTCTTCTTGCCTTTGAATCCTTTGTGGAGGAAACGCACCTTACCTTTCTTGTCGATGATGTAAGACGTCGGCATGCTCGGCGGACGCACGACGTTGGCGAACTTGTGTTTCGAATCTAGCAGCGTTGCGAACCCCGGCTTCTGCTTGGCGACAAACTTCGCATAGTCCTTTGCGTTCTCATCGACACTCACGGCGACCACCGCGAGACCTTTGGCGCCGTACGTTTTGCGCATTTCATCAATGACAGGGAACGCTTCCTTACAGGGCTTGCACCAGGAGGCGAAGACATCGATCAGGACCACTTTCCCCTTGGTCGACGGTGCGTTTCCTTGCAGCGAGAACGAGCTGAGCGCGGGGAAACGATCTCCGACCTTGATATCGGCCATGGCCCCGGTGATAGCAGTCATCCCCAATGAGAGGGCAATGATGAAAGACTTCATGTGGTAGTTCATTTTGATAAGTAGTCGCGACTCAGCGATGGACGTAGTGGTCATCCGGGCGATGCTGATACCGATTAATGTGAGTGCCTTCATGATGTTGTTGGTTCTTTTGATTCGAATTTATTGTGAAGTTACTGTCATTGCGAACGTAGTGTTCCAAACAGTTGTTTGAGGTCTTCCGTGGTGAGCGCCTGAGACGCCGATAACGAACTCCAGCGCAATCAACGCACTGCTCTATCAAAAGCTTTGTGTGACCTAAGATTGGAAGCTGCTCAGTCAGCAACAGGACGGTCTTGCCGTTGGAAGATTTGACCGATCTACCGGTCGCGAAAGCGGCTGAAGAAGTCGCCGCGATTGCCTCTTTCTGGAGGAGCGGTGATGTTCTCAACAGATTCTTGAGGTAGATTCGACTGCTCGATCCACTGCTGCGCGGCCTCTTGATCTTGGCGATACCAACTGCGTGCGGTGGCTTCCAAGGTGGACACGCGGGACGCTTCGTCTTGAATACTGGTGGCCCATTGCATGGCCACTTTGGGATCTTCACGTGAGATCTCCTTAGCAAATGCGCTGACGGCGTAGTCCTTGGTCGGTGAATCCGGGAGATCGTTAAGATACTCGCTGGCGCCTCCGGGTTCGGTTTGCCCCCACTCGCGGACCATCTCTTTCATGGCTTCATCTTTGACGTCTCCGTCGGGGAGATCTGAAACCCATTCGATGGTTGAGCTCATATCACCATCCTTAAGCGAACGCTCGGTCAGTTCATTGGCAACTTCGGCAACAGCCTCTTTGGAAGTCGCGTCGTCCGTGTGGTGGAGAACCCAGTCGGCGGCTTTGTCAAGATCCTGTCTAGCATAGGTGCGCGCCAATTCTCCCATGGCATCCGTTTTCAATTCGTCTGATTCCAAACCAAGCGCCCACTCTTCTGCTGGAGTTCCCCCAAGAAAGTGGACACGGATCAGACAGATCGCTCTGTTAGTTTAGGTGTGTTTTTTGAGTTTGGAAGTGCTGATTGAGGAAAGTTTCGGGCGAGACGTTTCCCAGTGAGCTATGGCGCCGTTTGTCGTTATAGAAGACTTCTAGGTAGTCGAAGATGGTTCTCCGAGCTTCGACTTTGGTATCGAAGCAACAGTCTTCAGGGAAGCTCTCCCGTTTGAGGCTCGCGAAGAAGCTTTCGTTGGCAGCATTGTCATAACAGTAGCCTTTCGCGCTCATGCTCTGAGGCAGGCCATAGAGAGCTATGAGCTTTCGAAACTCTTTGCTGGTGTATTGGCAGCCGCGATCAGAGTGAAAGAGGGGGCGACTGCCTAGAGGTAAGTTGGACATGGCTTTGGCTAGAGCGCTGGTGACGAGGACGGTGTGCATGGTTTCGGCAACACTCCACCCAACGACTGCTCGACTGTAGAGATCGATCACGACGGCGAGATAGAGCCATCCTTCTCGTGTTGCGACATAGGTGATATCACTGACACAGACTTGGCCTGGTGCGGAAGGCGGATTGGTGTTTGCTAGTATGTTTGGAGAGGCCTTCTGAGTAGGATCTTGAGTGGTTGTCTTCGGGCGAAAGGCGGCCTTGTAGCGGGCCTGGAGGCCGTTCTTCGCCATGAGGCGAGCCACGCGATTCTCTGAGCACGAGAGCCCATGTTCTTCCTTGAGTTCAGTGGTCATCCGCGGGCTTCCATAGACTTTGAGGTGGCGGTCTTCATGGATCTCTTTGATCTTGGAGACGATGATCTCGTTCTCCTGTGCTCGTTTTGAAGGTGGGCGTTTTCTGCCAGCGTAGTAGCTGCTTTTGGATAGATCGAAGGCCTCGCAAAGTTCAGTCACCTGGTAGCCTTCTTCCCGCATTTCATTGATCATCGCAAGCCTAGCTGCGGGTCCTCCGCTAGGATGCTGGCGGCCTTTTTTAGGATCTCACGCTGCCGCCTGAGGTAAGCGTTCTCGCGCTTCAGTTTCTGGTTCTCGTCCCAGAGTTCCTTGGCACTCGCTCCGGGCTGGCCGTCGTCGCCTACGGCTCCTTCGGCCATCCCTCCGCTCGCACCAAGGAACTGGTTCTTCCAATTTCGTAGGCTAGCAACGCTAACGCCAAGCTCTCGGGCAACTTGGGAGAGCGACTGGTCACTCGTCCTCAATAGGTCAACGGCTCCGTCTCGGAACTCCTGCGTGTAGTTCTTTCTTTTCTTTGGCATGGTCTGTATCTGGTTGTGTCAGACCTATCTAGCCGTGTCCATCAATTTGGGGGAACTTCACCCTAGAGAACTATAAATAGTCTTCCTCAAATCTTGTTGTTTCATTTTATGTATTCTCAAAAAATCCTTAGCTGAATAAATCGCGCATAATTTGGCTCTCCGTCAAGTTTGCTGGATGGAGAGCTGCCGAAATTTCAGCCAGGCGTAGTCCATGTTAGTGATTCCGCAGGCTCGATGCACCACTCTTGAAACAAGGTTGTTGAATCCTTCAATCTTTCCCGACGTGATGCGGTGCTTGCAGAATGCCACGATCTTGTCGGCTCCCTTGCGAAAGCCCTTGGCCAACCTTTTGAAAGGAGTCAGCTCGCTCGCCTCCGCCATGTCGCACCACTGCTCAAGAGCCTTCCTAGCACTACCCGTGTAGCTGTAGGTGTGCACCACTCGAAACTGTTCTTTCAGATAATGGGCTGTTGCGATGTCCTCATTGATCTCTTGGATGGCTGCCAGTTTTTCACTGCCTTTGTCATCAAGGTTCTCCTCGTTTGCTAACAAGATGAATCGATTTCCTTTGATGAAGGGCTTGTCTTCTTCGCTCGCCTTTCTCCATTCTTGCCGACGGACTTCATCAACGGCGGCGTTGAGATTGAGGCGCAAGTGAAAACGATCATAGACGACCGCAGCCCCAGGAATCTGCTCGCTCAAGACGCTTTGATACGAGCCTGCGCGGTCGATACAGGCAGCCTCAATCGACTCTCTCTGTCTTTCCGTTAGCTTTTCAAAGAAGGACTCCAAGCTTGCCTTCTTCTTACCTTCCGCCATGTGCAAGAGCTCACCGGTCTCGCCATTGAGAACAAGGGTCACGTAGCCATGCCTTCGACGAACCGATTTCTCGTCGATGATGATCACGCGCAAGTCATCAAGGTTGGGTTCCGGTAGATCTTCTTTGAGAACAGCCATATCATAGCGGCGAACGGTTGATTCTCCGAGGCTCATCATCTCAGCAACAGCAGTCACTGGGGCATACCTTGCCATTTCGCTAACCCTTCTCATCAATCGCCAGGTGGCATCTTTCGTAGGATGGACTTCCTTCGGGCGAGTCGTAAAGAAGAACTGACACTTTCGACAGTGGCCTTGAACTACGGGGAAATTCAAATAGACGATGAGACCACTTGCCACAGGAAGATCTGCCACAGATTGTCGCAGACAGCGGTGCTTTGGGAGGCGGTTTCCACAGTTCGGGCAACGGGGCCCACAGCGACCATCGAACTCAAGGTTTACTTGCGCCCCAATCTTCTGGCAGCTAATCTTGTCGACGACATACCCGTCGAAATCGTATAAGGCTTTGATGTTCAGGACTTTCACAACCCTGACCTCAAGCTGATCTTGGCGGGTTTGTCACCTATTCTGTTAGGAATTCATCCAGCAAACTTGACGGAGAGCCCATAATTTCTAACATCACTGAAGGATTTATTAGATAGAAGCGGAGTTTCTTGGTATCGAGTTTGCGACAAGTGAAAGCATTGAGACATCTAACTCATGGGAGTTTGAAGTCTTGAGTTTAGCGTTAGGAATCCCATCGCAAATGCTGCAGCTAATAGTTTTCTCATTTTGATTATCTGTAATTTATATTTGGATTAGCGCTTTCACAGAGGTGTTTGGCTATTGGGTAGTTCCTTCGTGGCTCCAACCGCAACCGTGGCGAGAAGCAGAAGGAGGGTGGTGATAATCTTCATGCCACCCATACACGCGGGCGGATGGAAGCGTTACAGGCATCGAGAAATTTTCATTGCGCCTCGGCCTCATGTCTCTCAATCACTCTTTGCAAGAGAGGTAGATCATCACGCACTGCTCTGCGAAACTGCGAGCGCTGCTCAGGTGTCAGCTCACTGTCGATCTTCTGATGGGTTTCCGTGAGGATCGTCCAGAATCGCGGCCGAAATTCCTCGCGCAGGTGTTGGCTTTGCTTGCGGGATTTTGTGAGGATCTGCGCGATCTTTTGGTCTTGTTCGGGCGACAGGGAGAGTTTGCCGAGGCTTGCGTCGATCCGCTCCGAAAGAATCGATGGCCGTTCGAGCGCGTTGGCCAGCATGTTGCGGTAGACGATCCGCGTCCCCATGACACCAGTGACGACGCCTGTCAGGAAGAGCACGACAAAGGCGATGATGAGTTTCGATTTCGTATTCATGGCGTGATGATGGTAGTATCGAGTTCAGAATCCCAAGCGCTAGCCAACTGGTCCGTGCCTGCCGTGAGACTGGGGAGACCATTGGTATTCATGATGACCTCCGAGGTTAGAAAGGCCGCCATGACGAAGGCCGATGCCCAAGCCAGTTTCGGCAGGAGGAAATCGATCGTGATCACATTGTCAGCCGAAGAAGGCGTGACCTGCGACATGACTTGATCGGCAAAGGTCTCCGGCGGCGCGACGCCGGGTGCTTCACGAGCGACACGTAAGAGTTTCTCAAGTTTAGGATCGTTGTCTTTCATAGAGATTCTTGTAGGCGTGTTAGGTTTTCGGCAAGTTTCTGTTTGGCGCGATGGAGGGCGACGCGAATGGTTCCGGCCGCTTTGCCGGTGAGTTCGCTGATCTCTGGCGACGTGCGCCCTTCGATCTCAGCCATGGTTAGAATGAGTTGTTCATCCGGGGTGAGATCCGCCATGCAGCGATTCAAAATTTCCCGTGCCTCCATGGCTTCGAGCGGGGCAGAGTCATCTTCTTGTTGAAGCCATTCAAGAGCGCCCTCACCGAGTTGCGAAATCGGCACCTGCTCACGAAAGGGCTTCTCGGCACGGACATGATTGAGCGCCGCGTTCGTTGCCATGCGTGACAGCCAGTTCTCAAAAGGTGCTTTCAATGGATCGAATTTCTTCAGGTGCCGCCAAGCTTTGACAAAGACGTCCTGCGCCATGTCCTCCACCCGGCCGCGGTCACGCTCGTAGCGCGAAAGGATGGCAAAGACACGATCTTGGTACCGCTCGACCAGCTCGCGGAATCGCTCAGGGCGACCCGCTAGGATCGAACGCACGCAGGCGGCGTCTTCTTCGGCTATGGCGGACACGTTTCGTCCCTCATACACGGTAGAATTCTGTAGCGTTACAACGAATCTTTGCACCCTCCCGCCTATCTGTAGTTTTTAGAACCTCTCGCACGGCAGGATCCGTTTGGCAGTCAACTAATCGGTTCTTAGCTCGACTCCTGGAGGCAGCCGTCCGCCGCCAGCCTGGACAGTGGGCGGTGACGCGCGCGCCCTCACCTGGGCCAACGATCACGCTCTCATTCTCTCCGATCGCAGTGAAGCGGAAGACGTGCCCGGAGTTGGGAAAACGAGACATTCAAGATCTACGACAGCTTCGACCCGAGTGGAGGCAGCGGGACCGCGGGGACTTGGACGACCACAGGACTCGTGCTCAACGATGCCGAGTTCTTCGATGGCTTCTGGTATGCGACCAGCTATTTCTCCCCGGCGTTTGGTGGCGGGACCGACTTCGACCAGAACAAGTTCATCCGTTTTGAGACCTTGGATGACTTCGTCAGCGGCGATTGGACCGACCTGAGCAGCCTGGTTCCCAGTGGGATGACCCCTTACTTTCTAACCGTGAACGGCGGCCATCTCTATCTGGCGATCTTCAATCATGGATCGCCCGGCACTGGAGATGCGATCCTGCGGTTCAGCCCGAGCCCTCCCTTCTCCATCATCAGCGCCGAACATGATCTAATAGCTGACGCGATCACCCTGACTTGGGAGTCGAATGAAGGTGAGATGTTCGAAGTCCATAAGAGCCTTGATCTCGACTCCTGGGGTGGTTGTCCAGATGCAGATTCCCGCCGCCGCTGCTCCTTCGCAGACGACCACCGCAATCGTCGACAACAACGCCGGCGAATCAGGGGCATTCTACAGAGTCGTCCGCCTCGCCGGGGAAGAATAATCGTTCAGCCAACAGCCTCTTGTTGCCTCACTCATAGAGGTCTTTGATAGTCGTTGATTTCTCCGAAATCAAACGTCCGTCAGGCTTTCGGCGTTGGACCACGGAGTGATCCACGACTATCTGACGACCTTATTGCCGTTTTGCTCGATCGTCTCGCACTGTTAGTTGGCGTCTTTGCTAGAAAAATCAGAGGTGATGTTCACCAAGACACCATCAGGATCGCGATGGTGTTGCCTTTCGGCTTCCGGTCCCGCGATGCTGATCCCTCGGAAACCTAACTGAGACTCAGGAGGGTGTGGCACCCGTTGCGTGCTCGACGCATTGACCCGAAGCTCCAAGGTCGTGTAGGGACGTTGCCAGAGCCATTCGCGATTCTCAACGGCATCGATCGAAGGGTTCGGGGGCTGTTCGTCGGTGAATGCTAGAAAGTAGAGGGTGAACCCATGGGCGATCACTTCCTGACGAGACAACTAACGCATGCCAAGGGTGTCGCGATAGAAGGCCAAACTCTCCTCGGCATCACGCACCGTCAGGCTGATCTGCCCAAGCCTTGGTATGTTGCCCAACGGGTAGCCTTCCATGGGCGGGCGAGGTTGAAGAATCTTCCTGAATCGGTGTTGCAACAGCTCGATGCAGTAGCCATCAGGATCTTTAAGATGACAGAGATATCCAATGTCGTAAAACTGACAGGGCTCGGTCACTTCTATGCCGCCCTCGATCAGTCGCTGCCGTGCCAAGTCCACGTCGGCGATGGTCACCCCAATCTTCCAATACACATCATTCTCCGATTCATGATAGGAAGCGTTCCGATAGGGATCACTGCTGCGATGCCGGAGAATTAGCCGTGTCCCGTCGACGAATGCTAGCCCATAGATCGCCTCTTCTTTCTCAGGAAAGTCATTCTCGGAAACAAGCGCCATGCCCAGCTTCCCGGTATAGAAGTCCAGGCTTGCCTCTGGGTTTGAGATATCGAGCCGTACTTCACTCAGTTGCATCATGACTCCGACTATCCCTCGGGAGCTAAACTTGCCGAGCCTCGAATCACCAAATCAGATCGTTATTGCCTCATAGCCCGCGTCAATCCGCCAAACTATCTATCAATGTTGCCGCACAGCTTTTCGCTGCTCTCCTGTATTTCGCAGGCAGGTTCAGGGCCACTAAGGACGAATCATTGAAGAGGATCGATGTTAATCCGTAGGCTACCTGCCAACGATCGGCTGGTTTCGAATCGGGAAATGGAACCACCATCTTGATGGGCGGGGTTGAAGGCCCCACAAAGGGCAGCGCCGATGACGGTGGCGCTGCGTCCTTCATGCCCAATGTCGTTGGCTGGACCACGCCGGGGAACTTTTGGAAAGGGCCCTACAATGGTCAAAACCCACCACCTAACGATGGGGGGAATTTCAATCTTGCTCTCAATTCTAACAATCCTCCTCCCCCTGATGTTGGCCACATCGTTAAGTACGACGCTACACAAGACAAGTGGCTCGACGACAACGACGGTGACTGGACACGCCTTGTCTCGAGCGATGTCTCTCCCTTCGTGGGACGCCGCTCGGATTGGGAGTTGGTCGACAACGATGTGGCGATCATTGATACAGATTCGAGTCAATTACGCTACGCGGAACGCATGATGCATCTATGCATGGCCATTGGCGTGAATCCAGTCACTGGCAAAGTCACCACGGTGGGCACTGAGGCGACGAATGAAATCCGCTTCGAGCCCAATCTGCAAGGGAGATTCATTCGGGTGCAAGCAGGGATGTTTGATCCTAACGCAAGCTTACCCCCCCGTCATAGCCGACTTCAATAGCCACCTTGACTACACCGTGCCAACCGTCCCTCAGGCTCAACGTGATCTCTCCATCGGTGACCCGCGTGGAATCGCGTGGAAGGCTGACGGCAGCTTGGCATACGTCGTTGGGCGTGGTTCTAACAACGTGATTGCCATCGATAGTACCGGCGAACGCGCAGGCTCCAAGCTCACGATCGAGGTGGGCGAAGGACCGACTGGTATTGTGGTGAGCGACGCCGTGAATCGCTTTACGTGCTGAATCAGTTCGATGCTTCCATCTCGATCATTGATATGAACGCGGAAGTCGAACTGAAGCGAATCGACTTCTTTGATCCCACACCCAGCATGAAGACGCTTCTGACATCACCGCCGAGGGTACGACGACGTTCACAGTAGTGCCCCGTGGCACAGGAACAAGGCTGGGCATCGATAGAGACCGTGATGGTCTGCTAGACGGTGCCGATCCGGAGCCGGATCTGGCGTTGATTGAATTCGATTGGAGTGTGGTCGGCAACCAGATCAGGTTCGTTTGGAACTCTAAACCCGGCGTAACCTATCTGATTGAGTAATGTGATGATCTTGCTTCATGGGCCGTTGTACACGAAATCACAGCCGAGGAGAACGGAGAACATACTCATGTTCTCTCCGTGCCGAAATCTGTTCTCAGAATGTTCTACCGAACGTTAGAAATAGAATAGACGAAGTGACTATTCGCGAACCACTCGAAAGTACATGGCACGTGGTTTTACAGCCGTCACCACTTCCATGCGGCGACGAGTAGGTGGCTCGATAGCGTCGACTCCAGTGTCTGTTGTCACCCATTCCAGGAGATCATTTGAGTACTGCAGCGAGTAATTTGCCCCGGGTAGGCTCTTCCATTGAAGGGTACACACTAGCATTTCTGGTAAGACGTCCACTGTGTAGTCTAACAGGACAATCGGATGCCTCGCAGGTGGCCATGATGAGGTCGTGCTGATTTGGTAGGCAACGCGCTCTTGCGCGGTCATGTTGTAGGTGGTCTCTGGAGGCGCGGCGTTGATGGTGTAGAAATAAAAGTCTTCGGACTGCGTCTGCGTCATCCACATGTCGGTGTAGAGCGTGATATAACGCTGATGCTCGGGGTCGGTTCTTGGGAGGTGACCCGCGTTGAGCCCACTCCCGTCGGACCAACTATGCACCCCGAGGACAGCGTTCGGATGCGCGTAGCGCTCGTTACCTGACACAAACAAATCGACGCCACCGGAATGGGCTTCATCACCGGCTTCCATGTAGGTATTAAAACCGTTGCTGTAAACATGGCGACACAAGATCACATTGGCGTCGTCATCTTCGCTGCCGTCACAATTCTGAATCCACAACGTTTTCACGTCAGGATGGTGCCGGGCGATGCTTTCGAATCGACGTTGGGTGTTGCTCGTGATGTAGCCGACCATCTTGATCACCTGTCCAAATGGCTTGGTGGTCACGCTGAAGGTCGCTGGATCGTCGGGGGTCTGAGCACTTCCAATGCCGCTCGCGGCAATACATAGAACCAGAATAAGAGGGAGAGATTTCATGTTTAGTTAGGAGTTGCGAGTCACCACGAGGCGGATGAATCCCAGTTTAGCATCGTTAGATATAGCATACCCGAGGTCCATGGTATGTCGGCCATCGGCGCGCTCCGTGTCTCCATGAATCGTGCTATCGACATCATTCCAGGTCTTCAGATCGGCGGAGAATTGCGCCACCACCGTGGTCTTGCCGTCACTGATGAGGCTGTCGAGCGTCAACCGAATGCTCTGGCCTTCGACACGATAATTTGAAACACCATTGCTTCCGCCGCCCCGTCGCGGATCAGTTCCCAAGGCGTATTCGACGAGATTGCTCGCCCCATCGTTGTCCGGGTCTGCGAGGTTTCCCCAAACACTCGTCTCGAGCGCAGGCTTGGGCCTCTCGCTAGGGAAATGTTCGTTCCTCCAGTGATCTAACTTAGACGGCGTGACGCTACCTAACAATTCAGTCATACTGACAACGCCGTCTGAAAACCGCACGAATTCGATACTGATGAGGGTATCCGTGCCATCGCGTCCACCGGTACCGTCGACGATACTGACCGAGTTGTTTCCAATATCGGTCACCGTGTAGTCAGCCCGAGCCCCTTGGCAAACAGCCGTGTCTTCGCCCGTCATGCCGTTTAGAGTGTTGTTCCCTTGGTTTCCTGTGAGCGTGTTAGATTGGGCGTTGCCCGTGAGATTGGAGTTATGCGTGCCAACAAGTCTCGCCTTCAAAAGATACTGCGAGTGGTGAGTGTAGGCTTTGCTAGAGTCAAAAGTCATGGTGAAGGTCTCCGTGAAACTGGGATCGATACGGGCTTCGTAGCTGAGGTATTCAGGGAAGAACTTTGGAAGAAGCGTCCAGCCCATGGGGTCTTCGCTTTCGATTTCTGCGCGCGTCTGAGAAATGTATTCTCCCCACATTCCCAATCCTGACATTTCGGTCCAGGCTCCCCAGAGGCCGTAGTAGCTATCGATCAAACTGGCCATGTATTCTTGAGTCAGGCTGTTCTCTTGTGCGAGATCGTTGTACCAGCCACGGTCACTCTTCGCACCAAGTGGCCAGATCTGGAAGTTGTTCGAAATGGCGTGATTGGTCGCGGTGCGAATTTCGGCCTGATAGGCTGGCAAGGCGCCCGGTCGCGAGTTCGCGCCATCCACACCGATACCGGTGTCGTGCACGAGATGGAGAATCTCTTCATAAGCAGCATCGCGATGCTCGTAGTTCTGAGTCATGTACCAAGGATGCCCTTCGACTTGGATCTCATTCTGATAGAGCCCCTGGGCCGGGAGATTCGGCTCATTGCCCTCAGAATGCGTGCCATTGACTAACATGAGCATGGCATTGTTCGCCGCCATGCGATTGGCAACGGCTGCTTTCGTGCTGCCAAATTCCGATCCTGGCACCTCCGTGAGATACATTTGCAAGATCTCTCGACAGCGAACCGTCTGCCCCACACTGATCTTATTCTGCGCGACGATGTGAATGGCACCGCCGTTGGGCGTGACCACTTTCGTGTATTGCGTGAAGTTCCGAAACGCGCTAGGCGCGCTGCTCGGCATGGCCACCACCCCTTCGGGATGGGTGCTAATATCGATGGTGTTCGGAAGGGTTTGTGCCCACGTGTTGAGGCCTAGGCAACTGAGGAAGAGGAACGTGAAGGGAGTCTTCATGCCCTGGAAACACACGAGGAAGAACTCTATTACCGAGTTTCTTCAAAAAAGTTTCCCCAACCCGTCATCAATAGAGCGTCAATCTGCGGCCACGCTGTATTTCAGCCGATAATCCTTCTGAAGCAAATCACGTCTCTGTCGGCCTATGGCAATCCCTTCCTCTTCTGGCGAGAGCGCATTGACGAGATAGATGCTCTGATCCGCCCGATAAGCACAACGATAGACAAGCTGGTTCTCACCAACCGCATGCGACACCTTGACTTGAGCACGGATACGCAGCTTGCCGAGGCCACGCTCTAGCTTTTCCTTATCAGGCAGGGTCACTTTGGATAATGTAAGCGTGTGCTTGTGCTCGTTCACTGCGAGACTGCATTCGGCTAGGAGCGTCTTTGCGAATCGAGTCCCTTCGACTTGGCTAAGAACGCCATCGGCATCCTTGTCAATCCATGAGAGGAAAGTAGGTAATATTTCCACACCCGGGATCATGATGATCTCAAAGTCGATGCCCGTTGTCCGCACATCGACTCGTGTGGCGACGACACACTCATCTAGCCGATGCGCATTCGCTGAACCCACCAGTGCGCAAAGCGCTAGAGCACAGGAGACGTAAAGCTTCATGATCACAGGTTCTCGCCGTACTCGTTCGTTGGATCGCGGTAGATCGTATGGAGATGATTGGTCGGATCTGCGCCTCCCAAACTTTGTGGGGCAAGCTCGATATGGACGGTGGGTCCCTGGATTCGGAAGTAAGCCGCTTGGCCGTCGCCCACTGGCCCAGACCAGGCAAACCACGTCTCATCAAGATTGGCTTCGATCTCAGCCATGCGATTGTCGGCAGCTTTCTGATAGAGAATGCGCGCCCACTCTCCCGCAAGGTCCAAGAGCATGGCCTTCTGCTCTGCCGTGAACGTGGACACCTGCACGCCTTCTGGAGCGATGGTCCGACCATCCTGACCAATGCCCAACACGAGATCTTGGTAGGTGGAGCCCAAGGTGGCGTCCTCTTGTTGCGTCGCATCAAGGGACTGCATCAGTGCGAGGGCTTTGTCGACCTCATCCTTCATAGGCTCGACTTCCTCGCCGTTGAGCGTGTAACGGGCGGGCTGAGCCCCAAGATGAGACGGCGTTAGGACACCATCGGCACCTTTGATCGTGAGATTGAGGGCAAGGTGATGACCTCCAAATTGGACCATCCAGGGATCCGTCTCTGAAGGTGTCCCCAGGATGGAGATATTGTAGAGGTGCGAGCCAAAGACTTGACTATTGCCTAACTGATCATCGCCATTGACGATGCCGGTCACTTTAGCATAGCCCTCTTCACTAAGGAGCTCAGCTAACAAAGCCCAGACCGCCGCTTGTTGCGTTTCGCTGAGATCGCCTAGTTGAAGCCCTGCCCGCCGCACGGCCTCGGCTGGTAGGTTCGACCAGTTCCCTCGTTGCGAATCATCGTCATAGTCGAAGAAGAGTTCTTCCTTCTCTGAGTCGCTTAAGGTTGCGAGGAAAGCTTCGGCCATTGGTAGGATCGCGGAACTTGCCGATGAACTGATGGCTCGATAGAAGACTTGCGGGGCATTCGTCTCATCGGTCACGACAACCGGTGCGTCGCCCAAGGCGACTTCGGACAGGACTTCCCAGGACTGCAAATCTTCGCTTCGCTCGATTTGCAAGCTTTCGCCAGCGTCTCCACTAATCGTCAAACGAGGCTGACTGTCGTCATCAAAGTCCAAGGTGAGAATCGTGGCCGCAAGACCAATGGATGGCAGAGCGACGCAGAATCCGAGAGCTCGAAAGAGCGTATTGGGTAGTGTTGGTCTATGTTTCATGGCGTTAGAAGTTCGTGAGTTCGAGCCGGACACGGGCGTAGGAAGAGGTGTTATTAATAGGAATTCGAAGGGTTTGTGTGGCACCGCCTGCTTCGTCATTGGCGATCTCCACGTCGTCGGTGCGATCGCTCCACGAGTTCGATTCGAGGGACTCTGAAAGCTCGACGCGCAGGTCAAGATCCGTGGCCGTGAGAATCGGCAGTTCAATTTGGAGTGACGTCCCTCGAGCGTCGGTCACCAGTGAGGTGCGGAAGGGCACCCTCGTATCTTTGCTATGAGGATCCTGAGCGAACCCATACTCAAACGCATTGCTCCAACCATCATCATCCGGGTCGGCATCGGGGCCACTGATGGCCGCATCT
Organism: Caprella mutica; assembly: GCA_947561585.1. Taxonomy (NCBI): domain Eukaryota; kingdom Metazoa; phylum Arthropoda; class Malacostraca; order Amphipoda; family Caprellidae; genus Caprella; species Caprella mutica. The sequence goes on along the minus strand of CANNZV010001393.1, from coordinate 185,463 downwards.
TCTAAAGCATCGCCGCTCCAGTTCGCCGCTCGCCATTGGTCAAAGGTAGAGACGGACGGCTCACCGCCAGAAACCGCAAGGTCTAACAGAAAGGTTGCCGTTTGATCTCTCGTCAAATTTGCGCCACGATAGCCAGTGATCTCTACCGTGTAATCGCCTGCTTCGGTCGGTGTACCCGTGATAAACGCGACCCCGCTCTGAACGGTTGCCGGATAGGTCATGCCAGGTGGCAAACCTTGCACATCATAAGATCTTGCCGTGTGCCCTGTGGTTCGAAACACCCAGACAAACTCTTCACCGACTTCTGCCGTCGCCGGATTCTCTGAAGTGCCTGTGGGAGTCACTTCTGGCGAGGCTCCTGTAGCCGCATGCATGGTTCCGTAGGCCGTCGCGACCGGCGCGAACCATTTGGCGACCTGCACGTAGCCAGGCGAGAGCACTCGCGATGAGGCCGCCCAGTTCACGATGGCCGGACTACGCTGCATCAGGAGCAGCGCTAGTCCTGCCCAGCGTGTGAGAATGAGACTATTTAGATAATGATAATTTTTCATCAAACTGTTCGTAGAGATTGAGGTCAAACGTTAGCCTTGAGGCGGACCACCACCACCAGGAGGACCTCCTCCGCCGCCAGGACCACCCGTGTTGCTACCAAATTCTGTATCGTCGAAGTCTGCTAGTCCCGTACGATTTAATCGGTAGAATTGCTGACGGGCTGAACTCAAGATCGCGGGGTCTTCGATTTCCTCCGAATCGCTGGTGGCCGTGAACGAAGGACGGCTGTCGTCCCAGCTCGAAAGATCAGCACTCGTTTCCACCTGGTAGCTACCACCCTCGATGGTCGACCAGGTGATGACCAGACTGTCGTCTTCAGTGCTCCATGCCGTCGGACCTTCGGATTTGTTAGGACCGCCGACAAAGGTCACTTCGACATCTTCGTCGATCGACGTGCTGCTGCCCGTGGGATCTCCAAAGAATCGAGTGGCAATGTTATAAGGGAAGGTGGGCGTGCCGTCTTCCAAGATGCACGTGAAGTAGGCCCAGGTGCCTTGAGGATACTCTGGCGTGCGGCAGAACCTGACGTTGTAGTCATTGAGATCGAAGTCCTCGCCAAGAGTGAGCCCGACATCGCCTTTGTAGGCATAGTCTTCGAAATAGCGACCAAGGGTGTAAGTCTCGCCACCGATGATCGCGTCGACATCCGGTCCGTGGACGCTGGCATCTAAGGTGCGCTCGCGGCTATCGATCCGATTCGCCCACTCAGGGAGAGTCGTCCGGCCCGTCAAGCGGAGATCAGTCGAACCGTTAGAGCCATCCCGTTTCTGAAATCCAGAGGTCATGCGCCGGACCACAGTATCCGTGCTAGCAGGATCAGGATCATCATACCCGTAGGGCCCGTAGATGGGCAGCCCATCTTGCACCCAGCCGATGATGGGAGAATGTTGCCCATTGAAATTCTCTGTGTAGGCATTCGTCGCCGCTGTGTAATCGACGCTATCTCCTAACAAATGGCGAAGTGCCGGCGGATTGGCGTGATAGTGATGGGTCGTCATCGCTTGGTGCGCATTGGCATTGTCAAAAGTCACGGCTTCATTGACGTAGGCGTCCCGGATCCACACGTCGTCTCCTTCGGCGTCATTGGTCGGATGCGCGTCCATCCCTGAACTCGTGTCGTAGGAGAAGGTGTCGCCAGAGTCGAACATGGCGATGCCATCGACAAAGTAGCCTATGGTACCAGCGCGTGTGGCGGTCTTGCTTTCTGGGATGACAGGCGCCTTGGGAAAGCGATAGATGGAGGCGGTGTTCGCCGGGCGTGCTCTGAAGTCCTGAGTCTTGGCTTCGTCAAAGTACCAAGGGCCCATAATGTGGAATCCTAGCCCCGTGGTCTTAATGTAGACCCACTCGCTCGAGTGACAGATCTCGTGCACACCGGCGTAAGCCGGGGAATCTTGGTCGGACCAAGTCGTCACGGCGTTGAGCGCTTGCATTTCAGCGAGACTATCATAGATGCGCGCGTAGCGTCCAGAGGATGCCGTGTGCCACGAACTAAGTAGCGGCTCCGCGAGCGCAACGGAAGACGTGAGCACGACCATTGGGGTGAAGAGTTGTAGGAATCGGTTCATGGTTTTCTGAGTTTCGTCACCCTCCCCTGGCCAAACTTAAGATTCCGTGAAGATGGCATCGATTTCTCGAGCCCTACCTTTCAAACAGCTGGAAGCCTACGAATCCGAGTGACACACAGGAAGTTCTTGATGAATTAGGCCGATTCTTAATGGAATCTTCACGATTGCTCGGGACAGTTCGAGGTTCACGATGAGAGTCTTGGTAGTCGAAGATGAACCCCGCTTGCGCCACAACCTGGCCAAGGCGCTGCGGGAAGAAGGCTATGCGGTGGATACCGCTGATGATGGCGACGAAGGGTATTTTAAAGCGGATGCCTACGACTACAGCGTGATCATTCTCGATGTGATGATGCCTGTGATGGATGGGTGGGAAATGTTAGAGAAACTGCGTCGCAAGAAGGCCACGCCCGTGCTTATGCTCACCGCGCGCGATGCTTCGCCGGACCGCGTGAGAGGCCTCGATACGGGAGCGGATGATTATCTGGTGAAGCCCTTTGATCTGCCTGAACTGTTCGCACGTGTCCGTGCCCTTATTCGTCGATCAGGCGGCCAGGCGCAGCCATCGATTGAAGTCGGAGACGTCTTGATCGATACGCGCGCGAGGGAAGTGACTCTGTTAGGTGAAGCCGTTTCACTGACTGCTCGGGAGTATGGCATCGTGGAGTACCTGGCCATTCATCGTGGCAAAGTCGTCAGCCGTACCGAGTTATCGGAACACTTGTTCGACGAGACCGATGAGTCCATGTCGAACCTGTTAGACGTCCATGTGGTCAATATCCGCAAGAAACTGGGCAAAGCCTTCATCACCACCCGGCGGGGTCTCGGCTTCCTGATCGCCTAACACGCCCCATGAAATTCTACCAATCGATGCGCTGGCGGCTGCAACTGTGGTTGGGGCTCCTCCTAACGGCCGTCCTCGTCGGGTTCGGCATCGTCGTGTATCAGTTAGAAAGGAAGCAGCAATTCGATCGGATCGACAGCGAACTTGAACAGCGCATCGCCCGGCTCAGCGAGAAGGTTCGGAGGCCGCTCGACGGAAGACCTCCCTTAGGTCCACCACCGCATCAATTCAGGCCGCGCTCATCGTCGCAAGAGACAGATGGCCCTCCACGCCGAAGCAAGCGCGCATTTAGGCTCGATGACGGAACGGCTAGCTACTTCAGCGAGGAAAGCGGATTCTATGGTTATGTATGGAGCTGGAGCGGCGCGATCATTTATGCATCCGATCACTCCCGTAGCGATCTTGTCGCCCCGAAGAACCCAGGTGATTTGGCCAAGCAGACGCGCACCATCGGCGGGTTTCGTGAAGCTTACACGTTCAACGCCGGGGAAGACTGTATCCTCGTCGGCAAATCCATCCGTGACGCGCAACAGGATCTCTTTGGATTTGCCCTCGCGGTTTCAGGCAGCGGCGCAGCCGTGCTCCTGTTAGGGCTGGCGGGAGGTTGGTGGCTGACTTCACGAACCATCCGCCCGATCTCCGCGATCAGCGCCACGGCTCAAGAGATCTCTGATGGTGATCTCTCCCGCCGCATTCCCCTCGGCAATCGACAAGATGAGCTGCATCAGTTAGGGGACGTTCTCAACAACACCTTTGAGAAGTTGGACGACTCCTTTGCTCGACAGCAGCAATTCACGGCAGATGCTTCGCATGAACTGCGCACGCCCTTGGCCGTAATGATCTCCGAAGCCCAGACAACCTTGGCTCGCGAGCGCAGTAAGGAAGACTACCAAGAAACGATCGAAGTCTGTCTGGACAGCGCCCAACAGATGCGAGGTCTCACCGATTCCCTACTCGATCTCGCCAGGTTTGACGTCGGCAAGAATGAGATCGAACGAGAGGAAATCGATCTTGCTCATCTCGCTGCGGACAGTTGTGCGAACTCCGCCCACTAGCAGAGACCTCTGACATCACGCTAACCTTCACTGGCCAGCCTGCATCCGTGAGTGGCGACCCAACGCGGCTTCGGCAGGTGATCACCAATCTCATCTCGAACGCCATTCGATACAATCAACCGAACGGCACCATCACCGTCACCACCGGCACGGACGAGCAGACTGGCCAAGCCTATCTCCAGGTGCAAGACACCGGTCAGGGCATTTCCCCCGTAGATCTCCCGCACCTGTTCGAACGTTTCTACCGCGCGGACAAAGCCCGCTCCCAACCTTCCGGCCGCACAGGTCTAGGCCTGGCCATTTGTCAGGCAATCGTGGAAGCCCATGGTGGCACGATCAACGTCGAAAGCACCATCGACGAAGGGAGCACCTTCACCGTGCGGATTCCCTAGCATGAAACGTCAGCGTTCAGTGCTCGACTGCTGAACAACAATTCTCAAAGAACGGCTAAGCGTCACACGGAGGTCACATCTGGATGCTCTGGTGTGGGAAATCCAAACCCACACACGCCTATGAAACCAACCAAATTACTCCCTCTTGTTCTCCTCGTTTGCCTGACGGGCGGTCTCTTCTTTGGTCATCAAGAGGACTCAAGCGAAGGACACGGCGCTGCAGACAGCCTCGTTTTGACTACCAGGCTCCCGCAACCTCTGGCGACTCCTACCCCACAAGTCATTGTGAAGATCAAGGCCAGTCTCACACAGAGTGAGGCCGAGCATCCGCATGGCGAACCACAAACGCCCACGCATCCATTTCCCTTCTGGATCCCAATGGCGAGACAGCGCGCTTTCGTGTCATTGAAAGTCCCGTCATGCACCCTGACATGCAGGCGCGTTACCCTCACATTCGCTCCTATCGCGGGCAAGGGATCGATGATCCCACCGCGAGCCTGCGCTTGAGCACCTCGCCCAAGGGCTTTCATGCCCAAGTCCTGAGTGCCCACGGTGCCTGGTACATCGATGCTAAAGATGGCGCCATGACTACCTACGCTCGCAATGACACTCCCACACGCGAACATGCATTCAAGTGCGCTTGCGGCGCCAAGCACGCCAAGGCATCGCGCCCCTCACACGTTCACCGAGCCGCCAACATCCCAGGCGTCGCCTTCGGCACCAAACTGCGCACCTACCGGCTGGCCATGGCGGCCACCGGAGAGTACACGCGCTTCCACGGTGGCTCCAAAGCCGATGGCGTGGCTGCGATCAATCAGATGATGACGCGGATCAACGGCATCTATGAACGCGAACTCGCCGTGCGCATGGTGCTGGTGCCCAACAATGACCGATTCGTCTATACTAATCCGGCCACCGATCCCTTTGGTGACGATCTTTACGAGCTGCCCAATGACATCTCGAGCACCTGGGAGAATGACTCTGTGTTAGGTAACGCCAACTACGACCTCGGTCATGTCGTTTCCGCAACGGACGGTGGAGGCGTCGCCGCACTCGCCTCGGTGCGCGCCTTCGAGAAGTTCTTTGGAGTCACAGCTGATTCTTCCCCAAATGGAGACCCGTTCTGGGTTGACTACGTCGCCCACGAGATCGGGCACCAGTTCGGCTCGGACCACACCTTTGACAATCAGAACGACAATCGTGCTCCAGAGCTGGCCGTCGAGCCAGGCGCCGGCGTGAGCATCATGGCCTACGCGGGCATCCTACCAGATTCCTACGAAGACGCCTCCATCCCACACTTTCACAGTGCTAGCATCAGTGTGATCGAACAACACCTTCAGGAAGTCGGCGCCTACAGCGCCCCATCGTCGAACAACCAAACGCCTACCGTCCAAGCAGGACTAGATGTGACCATCCCCAAGGGGACGCCTTTCACCCTCACGGCTTCGGCACAGGATCCTGACGGACACGCCTTGACCTACGCCTGGGAACAGATCGACGCCGGCGCAGGGCGCTCGCTGAGTGCGCCTGACGATGGGAAGAGCCCTCTATTTCGAATCTACAATCCTAGCACAGACGCTTCTCGCACCTTCCCGCGAATGGAAGCCATTCTCAACAATCAAACGCTTCCCGAGGAAACCTTGCCGAGCACGGCACGCACGATGAACTTCCGCGTCACCGCCTTCGACAATCAAGCCAGCGGCGGCGGCGTGCGCAGTGATGACCTCAGAGTGACGGTGTCTACAAGCAGTGGCCCCTTCCTCATGACCAGTCCTAGCAGTGCGGTGAAATGGAAATCCGGCGAACAGACCATCACTTGGGATGTGGCCAACACAGCCGCAGCACCAGTGAATGCTAGTCTTGTCACGATCCGCCTTTCCACCGATGGCGGCCAGACCTTCCCTCACCTGCTTGCAGAGTCGACCCCCAACGACGGTTCAGCCATCGCGAATCTCCCTGCAATAGCCACCACCCAAGCACGGCTCAAAGTCGAAGCCGTAGATCATGTCTTCTTTGCCATCTCCAAGAGCGCTTTCACCATCATCCCTACCAAACAAACCAACTACAAAGACTGGATCGACCAACAACCAGGCACTCGAAACCTAACCGAACTGCTTCAAGATCCCGATGGCGATGGCTACAGCAATCTCGCCGAGTACGCCTTCGGCTACTCAGCAGGCCAGCCAGACTTCCAGTCACCTCTGGACATGAAACGCGACTCTCTTGGTCGCACCACTTTCACACTCAAGAAGCCCGGAGATCGGCCTGATATCCGCTACATCATCGAGACCTCCACCGACCTCAAAGAATGGCGTGAAGAGCGCGGTTTCCAAGTGCTACTGGACTCTACGAAAGTGCTCCAACTCCGAGAAGATGGCACCCGAAAGCAACTATTCACTCGGGTGCGGGCCAGGCAAGTTTCTCAGAATTCTCGGTAATAAAGGCGCCGGTGCCATGTTTAACTGGCATGAACATGGCGCTTTCCCTCAGTGTCGCTGCAGACTGGCCCTCATCACCGGTGGCAGAACACAAGCACGCAGCTTCTAGCAAAGCGATCCCCGCTCCCTCGCTCATCCAACGAGCAAAGGACGGGGATCGCGCCGCTGTACTGACGCTGATCCAACCACACGAACCGGAGATCTATCATTTCCTCAATCGCTTCCTTGGAAACACGCACGACGCCCAAGACATCTGCCAGGAAGCCATCTACAAAGCCGTGCGCGGGATCAACAGCCTGAAGGACGATTCCCAACACGTCCGCGCCTGGCTCTTCCGCATCGCCCGCAACGAGGCCATCAATTTCACGCGCAAACGCAAACGCCTCACCTACGAAGGCAAGGAAGATTACCGCTCCCTGCAACTACCTGATCCTTCTCCAGACCCCGGTGAACAGATGGACAAGGCATCCGAAGTGCAACAGCTTCATGCCGCCATTCTGAAACTTCCCGAGCACGAGCGCGAAGTCGTCTTGCTTCGACTAAAGAGTGAAATGCCTTTCCAAGAGATTGCCGACGTTCTTGGAGTGACTTTGAACGCCGCTTTAGTTAGGATGCATCGTGCCACCAAACGGCTCAAAGACCTCATGGAAACGATACCCCGCGAATCATGAAGAACGATCAAGACGACATCGATCCATTCTACCTCGACCTTCTGCTCTACAGCAGCGGTGAACTCGACCCCAAGCGGATGGCTGAAGTCGAAGCTCGTTTGGCCACCGATCCGGAAGCGACGGCTTACCTGAATCGGCTTCGCGGTCAGGGCGATTTGCTACAGCATGAAGAGAAGGATTCGACATCCATTTCATTCACAGAAGCCGCACTCGATCGAGATACCGAATCACCTACCAAGGTGACGTTTCTAGTTCAGTTCGCCCGCCCACTCTTGGCGGTCGCCGCTGCGCTCCTGCTAGTCTTGGGAATCACTCAGTTCATGCAGTCATCATTCAGCGGAAATGAGTCCACCGATCATTTCTCTTCGCGGCGTGAGGATCGGCGTCAAGAACTTGATCAGCTCTCTAAAAGAAGCCGTCTCCTCGCCTCCGCAGATAGCCAATCTCAATGGTCCACCTACAGCTCACGACGCTAACATGAAGAAACCAACCAAGATCCTTCTTCTCGCGTTGTTGACGCTCAGCCTAGCATGTTGCGGTGACGAACCCAATCACGATGAATTGGATGATCGTGAACGCTCCGAGATGATCTCTTTCCTGAAAGAGCATCTGCCTGACCATCACAAGGAGTTTGCAGAAGAGGATGATGAAGAGCTGCTATACGAAGCCGTGGGCATTAAGGAAGAGTGGGAGGATCTGAATCAGATCGACCCCAAAGCCGGAACCGCGTTTCTAACTATGTTGCGACTGGAAGACCGTGCCACCAGGATTGCAGACCAGATCGTGCTCAGCAAAGACGAGGCTGAGATCAACGAACTCAGCAAGAACCTACGCCAGCTCTTGAATGAACAACTCGACGCGCGACTGGTGTTCGAAGAGGCCCAGATAGCGCTCATTCAGAAACAGATCGCGGAGTTCAAGGCCGAGCACCTAAGAGACAAGAGCAATCGCGCTGAAGTCTTAGCAAAGGACCTCAAGAGCATCCTTGATGATAGCCGCGAAGACTTGGCGCATTGATGGTATTATGTCGACGAACACACCCCAATAGCTCGTTAAATAGGTATGCGCCCCATAAAGACCCCATTTCGCAATTTGCTAGTTTTGTCCTGTCTCTTGGCCATCTCTCCGGCTACTTCGCAAGAGCTGAGCCTGACGGTTCAACCGTCTGAAGAGCAATTGAAAGCCACCCTCGATTTCTCCGTCCCTAATGGGAAAACGGCTAGGCTTGAGGAAACCCAAGACCTTCGTCAGTGGTCACCAGTTCATGCGGCGGCAGCTGACGGCAGATTCGAGATGAACGTTCCGACGATTACTCGATTCTTCCGTTCACAAGTCCGTCCGACTGTTTCGATTGCCAGCTCGCCACATTGGAAGAACACAGCCGATGGCACCTCTGAAGCCTTCTTATCCAACCCTTCCAAGCTCACTGAGGATGGCGTTGAGCTTCGCTGGTTGAAGTTTCACATCTTTCTCGATGATCTTACAAAGGTCTATTTCCAAGACGGTCAAACATATCCATTTCACTATTCTTTCGCAAAAGCAGAACTCGGACCGCTCATGGGGATGTCACTAGCAGACTATGAATCCAAAGTGAGCCGTGGCGGGACGACTACTCAGATTGCCATTGCGGGCAGTGTTCTGTTTGCGCCCAGCAAGAAGGAATTCGGGATCCAGCTCCTAGGTGAAACAGCCTACACGCCTGAGTGGAGCGCGTTCATTTATCGCCTAGTGGTGTCTAAGTTGGGGCTTTCTGAAGATACCAATGGGTTCTATATGCCTACGCCTAGCCAGTTTGAGGAGAGTCAGGCAGCGACCGACTATTTCGACAGGCAGGGAATCACGCTAGGAGACACGCGCCGCTGGCAGGGTTCAGCGGATGGGTGCTATGCGCCTGGTTGGGCCATTGGCCGGTTAAAGTATGTGACAGGCTCGGAAATCGATAAAGCCTTTGAGAACGGCCAACTACGGTTCGATGATATTCTGGTCACGGATACCGTGCCTCGCGAGATACCCGACGTGCAGGGCATTGTTAGTTTCTCGCCATCCACTCCAAACTCTCATGTCGCGCTGCTCGCACAATCCAGACAGACGCCCTTTGCCTTCATTCAGGATGCGGCCACTCAGAAGTTCCTACGTGATCGGTATGACCAGGAGGTCTTCTACCGCATCGTCGACTGCAACGTGGCTTTCCGAGAGACATCGATTCTTTCGGATACGGAGCGCACTCAACTTGCCGGGTACAAAGCGCCGACCACTCTAGCCATCACACGCATTGCTAGACAGGAAAAGCTCTGGCAATCGGTTGATGATCTAGGGCCGGAAGATATCGACCACTTTGGCGGCAAGGCAGCGAATTTCGGTGTCCTTCGTGACGAAATTGCTGACAATTCTCCCAAGGCCATCGCGTTCTCGTTCAATCTGTGGATGGATTACTTGAATCAGCGGTTGCCCAACGAGAAGACCCTCGCCGATGAAATCGCCTCGCGTTTGGACGGGTTCACCTATCCTCCGACCAATGTCACGGAACTCTCTGAGACTCTCGCGGGGATTCGCAAATTGATTAAGAAGGAAACGGACATTCCTGCGAATCTCAAACCTAAGATTATTGAAGGTCTAGCAGCATCCTTTGAATCGAATCGTAAAGTGCGATTCCGCAGCTCCACCAATGTGGAAGACAGTGCCAACTTTAGCGGAGCCGGTCTCTATGATAGCTTCAGCGGTTGCGCTAGCGATGACACGGATGCCGACGCCGATGGCCCTAGCGGCTGTGACGAAACGAAAGTCAATGAACGCGGCGTCTTCCGCGCGATCCGCAAAGTCTTCGCGAGTTTCTACAACACCAATGCCTACCTTGCTCGATTGAAACATGGCGTGAACGAGTCCGAGGCAGGCATGGCTATTCTCGTACACTACAGTTATCCTGATGACATCGAGTTGGCCAATGGTGTGATCACTTTTCCCTCTAAGGAGACCGATCGTTGGGTCACGCTTGGCCCCAATACTGGAAGACAGCACGAACGGATCGGTTCGTTTGTCACCCAACCCGGTGCCGATTCGGTCACCAATCCCACTGGAGGCAATCTCGCCGAAGTCATGACGGTCACACAGACACTGGCAAGGCCCTTCTGGATACCAGGTGAAGAACTCAGCTTTGTCAGAAAGCAGCGTGCCTCAGCGTTGCCTTTGGGAACAGACAATGTTCTAACAGAGACTGAGTACCAGCAGTTGTTTGAGCTGATGAATCGTGTGCTTGAAGCCTGGAAGAGGAGGTTTCCAAATCGGTCAGACGCCACGCTTGATTTCGAGTATAAGAAGGTTCGCGACGGCGAGGATAGTCGTTTGGAAATCAAGCAGGTGCGCGAAGTGCCCAAACAGAAAGCGCTTAACCCCATGGTCTATCCTAGTGCTCCCATCAAACGCAGTCCATGGCGAGGACACGTTCACAAAGGAAACACAGCGGGCGTCTACGGCCTGTATCGCCTCAATAGCGTGTGGACAATTGAGAGCCAAACGCTGCTCGATCTGAATCTAGCAGAACCACCGCAACCGTTCTTCAAGACATCTCGAGACCGAGTGGTTGGAGACCAGCTAGTGACGCAAGAGGCGCCGCTTTCCGAAGTCACAGGCTACCGTTATGAGATTGAACTTGCCTCCAATGACAACAACCCGCGATTAAGGCAATACTGGCAGGATGAGATAGCCGGGCAAACCGCCACCCTCACGCTTGAAGCAGAGTTCCCTAATGCAGAGACGTTGCGTCAGTGCCCAGTCGTCTTTGCAGATGAAGTGTCATACTTTCTGAGTGCCACCTATCCAGAGATTCCTCAGCCCAATTCCCCGTGGGGCCGCAACGAAGAATCGATCGCGCTCCTCCCGTGCCCTGAGGGATCTCGCGGCGATATCACCCAGGCCATCACAACCGGGACAACAACGATCAGTAGCAAGATCCGGTTTGTGCGTTTGAAGGATGAACCCGCTCCTGAGCTGGAGACCCAATCGATCCTTGATACGACCACAACAATCACTGGGCTCACGGATACTCCTTTTACACTAACAGATCAGTGGTCTCAAGCAGTCTATCCCCGCAGGCACAACTGGAATCACTTCTTCGTGCTGCAGCCAGCCCTTGCACCGGGTTTATCCGATACCATCAAACAACAACTCGCCGATTCCGATATTTGCCTAATCGTTGCCGAAGTCGGCGGGGGATCGAATGATCCCATTCGCGTTGTTGGGAAAGATGGTACCATCCGAGCCGTTGTAGAGTAGCCTCGATGAGACGAAGCTGCGGTTCACTTGCCCAGCGCAACGATCAATCTCATAGTTTAGGATGATGTTCCACAAATCTCCACAAGATGAAGCACTTCGGCTCGTGATTGTGCTGTTGGCGTATTGGATGACTGGTCTGTTAGTTGCTCAGGAAATCACGCCCAAGACGTTTGACCGCACGCTCGTCGGGCCCGGCAAACACACCGCACGTGAGACGTTTCTGTTTCCAGACGATGGAGACGTCTATGAAAAGGTCGTTCTTCGATTCTCGTTAAACGAACCTGAGGAAGAGTGGGACGTTTGGGGTCGCGAAGGCGGTCTCTTTCTAACCGACGCAGATGGCGAGGAGTACGAACTCTACCGTATCATCACGCCGTATCAGCAGGAGTGGGAATGGGAGGCGGATGTCACGCATTTCCAATCGTTGTTTCGCGGCCAGCGCGACTTGCGGTATACGATCACCTCTTGGAGTGGCGGTGGCTATCTGGTTTCAGTACAGTTTGAATTCCATCGTGGCAATGTCAGCACTTTCCCAGCACAAGTCGTCAATCTTTGGAATGGGCGACCTGATGTGGAGGAGGCCAATGAATCGTTCTTCCAAACGCGCTCCTTAGACATTCCGTCTTGGGCGAGTCGAGTGGAACTCTACTCTGTGGTGACGGGTCATTGGGGGCCTAACAACGTGGCCGAGTTCACACGGACGACTCGTGAAATGAATGTGAATGGCGGTCCAGACTGGAGCAACCTCCTATGGCGAAACGATTGTGGGAGCAATCCCGTCAATCAACAGGCCGGGACCTGGCGTGGTAGTCGCGCTGGTTGGTGTCCGGGCGCTCCGGTAGATCCTTGGGTGTTGGGATTGTCGTCGGCCGGAGCCGCGGCGACGCCCTCGATGCCCGCAGCCAATACCACACCGGCAGCGGCCGTGCTCTTCAGGAGTTCACGGCGGCTAAGTTGAGAGTTCTGTTCGCGTTGTTTATCCATGATTGAGCTTCCGATTGTGTCCATCAAAACGGGGGAGCTTCACCCGGGCTCTTGGACGAATGTGTGGGAGCGATCGCATTTCCCATCGCCGTTGGTATCTTGCAAGACCACAATCCGATCCCCTGTTGGACGCGTTCCCTTTCTGCCACGATAGTTGACACCCTCGGCCACCCAGATTCTGCCAACGTGATCGATGTCCATGTTCGTCGGGTTGTGGAGAAAGGGCGTGCTCGCCCAGACGGTCACTTCCAACGAAGAATCCATCATTTCGAACATCGACGGTGGAATGGATCGAGGCTCTTCCTTGGGCGTCCAGTCATCGGCCACCAACGTGGTCGTCATGGCGGCGAATGCTGCTGCTGTTAGGAGGCGATGGAAAGGGCGCATGGCAGGACCCTTATGCGGGGTGGGAGCGGGACCTGTCAATCAGAGCGCCATCTTTGCCGGGTAAGCCAGCGCAGACTGCGGACAATTTAACTTGCCACGGGCAACGCGTCTCCTGAAAGTGCCGCCCTATGATCGCTCTCCGTTCCCCACTCACCATCGCCGCAGGCATCCTGGCATCCTGCTCTCTATCACAAGCGCAGAGCGTGCTCTTGTTGGATTCCTTCGAAGACGCGGTGGACGCGGTCGAAGTGGTCGGCGGCAATGCCCGCACGGTGGACGACATCACCGTCTCACAGCACACGCGGACGGATGCGGAGGACATTCGCGTGACGGACGGCGAGAAGTCTTTGAAGTTAGAACTCGGCGCGTCCCCAGCATGGAATCCCGATACGATCTACACCTTCTCCGAAGCCCATAGCACTCTCATCAAAGAAGCCTGGGCGAGCAAAGCAGAGGCACGCTACGTCCTGCGATTCGATGTGATCTTTCCCGAGGGCATCAATTGGGGAAACAACACTCCTCAACTCAACGGCAACTGGCGCTACGGCCAAGCCGAGCACGGCGGACAGCTCAGTCGCACGATGTCCATCCCCTTGGATCTCGTCGAGCGCCCCTTGAGCGATGAAGACCGCATCACCTTGCGCTTCATTCACAACTTTGGCGTCGATGAGTTTAATGGTCTTGAAATGCACTTTGATAACATTCGCCTCGTAGACAGTTATGCGTCCGGTGCCGTGCCAGAGGTGACCGTGCTCAACGGCTTTGAGACCGAGGACGATATCAACAAAGTCATCCCAGTCACCGAGCGGTTCGAGCTGTCCCTTCACAAGAAGAGCGGCGCGGCGGACCTCGCCGTGAGCGAAGGCGAAGGCTCACTCGAGATCAAGTTCAACGAGAAAGGCGCCTGGAAACGTGATTTCACCATTCCCTTCAATGGCACCATCATGGAATCCATCGCCGCGCTTCCTGCGGGTGCTCGCCAGCGTTACACCTTACGCCTGGACGTCATCTACGAAGAGCGCGGTGAGAATTGGACCGGGACCTGGCAGAATTTCAACATCCGTCCCTCCAACGGCGGCACCACCCAAGGCAACATCTCCATGTCGCGCCTCTCGGATGACCAACATGTGAGGACCTACAGTATCACCATGGACCAAATGGAACTCGATCCTGCCGATCCTGGCATTAGCATTGTCAATCAGGCGGCCTGGGGAGACGCCGGGGCCACCTGGCATATCGACAATGTGCGCGTGATCGATACCGGCGTGTCACCACTGAAGATTGAAGGCATCGCCCTCACGGAAGCGAGGCAAGCCGCCATCTCCTGGTTCTCATCCGACACGCAAGCCTACGGCGTGGAAAGCTCCCGTGATCTCCTCGAATGGACCACCGTTTCCTCAGGGATCGTTGGCCAAGCCGGATCCACTTCCTTCGTAGATACTAACAAAGCACTTCTTCCCTCAAGGTACTACCGGGTCGTGGTCTCTGGAGCGGCACCGCCGCTGCGCGAAGACTTCGAGAACGGCCTGGGCAGCTGGCGCACCATCACCAAAGCAGGTCCCGGCACCACGCAGTGGGAGATCGGCGAAGCGAGCAATGGCCCCGCAGAAGCCACGAGCGGCGTGGCCGTCGCAGGCACCGATCTCGATGCCGACTACGCTGCTGGCAGCCACATTAGCCTCCTATCCCCCGAAGTGAATCTGGAGACCTTTCTCAAAAACCCCGTCCTATCGTTCTCCTACTTCCTCGAACTCGGAGACGCAGGCGCCGCCCGGATCAACGTCTTGGACACCACTGAAACCTTGTTAGAAGAAGGCACCGAGGACAACGGACTCTTCTTCAGCGAGAATACCGATGGCTGGACAGAGGTCTCGGTCACCCTGCCCGCCTCAGGCCAGAAAGTGTTCCTCGAGTTCGAATTTGTGGCTGGCGGCAGCGCCGCAGGCTTCTTCATCGATGATGTGACGGTCTCTGAGAGCCCGTAAGGGGACTATCGTGTTAGAGCCGAAGGCTTCGAAGCCTTCATCAGGAACTTGAGATCTGCGGCGCCGCCGCTTCGTCAGAAATTCCTTGTAGAAGCGACGCTCTTGTCGCTTTGGCCACGCGACCTCCGACACGACAGGAGTGTCGTGTCTACATTGGGCATCCTATCATCCTGCAAATCGTTGCCTATTTCCGCAGCATTAGTCACCGCTACGATGTCAGACTAAACCACCTCGAAAACCAAATCCTATGAAGCGACTGATCCTCCTCACTCTTGTTCTCCTCACCCGTCTGGATGGAGCCGAGCCTCGACCGAATATCATTCTGCTGATGGGGGATGACCATGGCTGGGAGGAAGTGGGTTACAACGGGCATCCCTACCTCAAGACGCCCTTCCTCGATGAGATGGCGGCCTCCGGGTTGCGGCTGGACAACTTCTACGCGCAACCGGTGTACTCGCAGACGCCGGGCAATGTCTCAACTCGGTCGTTGCCACCACGTTCTTGATGGCTTAAAAAGGATACATAGGCGAGCCTCTCCCGTAGCCAAGAGGTGGATCGTTGAACTTGAGAAAGCTACGATCAAAGAACGCGCCTCTTCTGATGCCTACCTGTTGGATCATCGCTGGCCCGAATGGTGCAGGCAAGACGACCTTCGCCCTGGGGTTTCTGCCTGAGGTAGTCGGGTGCCGCCATTTCATCAACGCCGATCTCATCGCCGCTGGTCTCAGCCCCCTCGCTCCCGAGGCCGAACGAATCGCCGCCAGCCGACTCTTCCTCAGTGAGATCCAGGCCGCCATTCTAGCAGGCAATGACTTCTCTTTTGAAACCACTCTCTCCGGTCGCTCGCACCTCCAACTCATCCACCGACTTCGGCAAAACGATTGGGAGGTCGAGCTGATCTACCTCGCCCTGCCCAGCGTCGAACTCTCGAAGCTCCGAGTTGCCGAGCGCGTCGCCCACGGGGGTCACGATATTCCCATCGCCGATATCGAACGGCGCTTCCCCCGTAGCCTGCAGAACCTCTTTGGCGAATACGGCGAAGCCTCCACCCGCGTCCGCTGTTTCATGAACGACAGTGAATCTCCGGAATTGATCTACGAACAATCTGCCGATGGCCTGACAATCATCCACGAAGCCCATTTCAACCACCTTAAGAAAGAGAGCCAAGCATGAGCGCATCCTCACCCGAAAGCCAAACCATCCTAGAATCTCTCCGCCGTGCCGTCAGCGATGCTTTGGAACGGAAACGTCGCCTCGGTCAATACGCCGTCATTTGGAAAGACGGTCGCCCTCAAACGCTCCAGCCTGGAACTGATTCAAGGCCCATGAAGTCCAGCGCATCAGAAACGAATCCGAACTCGCCGTGATTGCCCGTTGCAACGGAGCACCTGGGACGCTGTCTTCCGAAACGATCTATCTGAGACATCAGTCGCAAGTACGAGGGATAAAGCTCTGTGAGGGCCTGATCAATGGCGGGTTTTAGTAGCGGTGACTTTCAGTTACCGCCGAACCCGCAACAGCATGAACAGCGACTAAAAGTCGCCGCTACGGTGTTAGACTAAACCACCTCGAAAACCAAAACCTATGAAGCGACTGATCCTCCTCACACTTGTTCTCCTCACCCGTCTGGATGGGGCCGAGCCTCGGCCGAATATCATTCTGCTCATGGGGGATGACCATGGCTGGGAGGAAGTGGGTTACAACGGGCATCCCTATCTCAAGACGCCCTTCCTCGATGAGATGGCGGCCTCCGGGTTGCGGCTGGACAATTTCTACGCGCAACCGGTGTGCTCGCCGACGCGGGGCAATGTCTTGACCGGTCGGCATCCCAATCGATACGGGACCTTTACCCCCGGATGTTCGCTCCGGCCCGAGGAGATCACGGTGGCTCATCTTCTCCGCAAGGTGGGGTATGGCACGGCGCACTTTGGGAAATGGCATGTTGGACCCGTTAAGAAGGAATCGCCAACGAACCCCAGAGCGATGGGTTTTGATGAATGGCTATCACACGACAATTTCTTCGAGATGGATCCCGTCTTTTCCCGAAACGGAGGCGCGCCTAAAAAGTTCTATGGCGAGAGTTCGGAGATCCTCGTCGATGAAGCGATCAAGTACATCGAGAAGAAGAAAGAAGCGGAGACTCCATTCTTTACCGTCATCTGGTTTGGCTCTCCCCACGAACCCTATAGTGGTTTGGAGACGGACCTGGCCCTCTATCAGGATCTTCCGAAAGCGTATGCGCCGGGAGAGGTGAGTCTGACATCAAACGAAACCGGGGCACGGATCAAAAGGCCACAGCGAGAGGTGTTGATCGAACGCTATGCCGAGATCACCGCGATGGATCGCTCCATCGGGAAATTGCGCAACGCTCTTAAAACTCTCGATCTGCGGGACAATACCTTACTTTGGTATTGCGGTGACAACGGCACTCCCCCAAGTGGCCTGACGAAGTCTCGCTTTCGCGGCGTGAAGGGGAAGGTTTATGAGAATGGAATTCGTGTCCCAGCAGTCATCGAGTGGCCCAGCGGAATTTCTAAGCCTCGAACATCGAGCGTGAATTCGGTGACCTCTGACATCCTCCCAACCTTATGTGCGCTGGCCGGGACAAAGACGCCGGAGATTCCCCTGGATGGCATCAGCCTCGTTCCGGTTTTTAAGGGCGAGATGAAAAGGCGGGGCAAAGCCATCGAGTTTTGGAATATTCGAGGGATGAGGGCGGGCAAACCCTACATTGATCCAGAGCTTCAGAGGGGAACCACGCCTCTGGTGAAGAAAATGGGGAAGATCTTCACGCGAAATTTCCGCAACGCTCACTATGAGAAGATTCAGGAGAAGGATTATCGAGGAGCGCGGGCCATGGTGACGGATGACTATAAACTGGTCATCGACGGAGGAAAGGGAACAGGAGTGGAACTCTTCGATCTCAAGAAAGACCTCGGCGAGACCAAGAACATTGCCGAATCCCATCCTGATATCGTAGAGCCATTGACCAAGCAATTGCGTGGTTGGCAGGAGGGCGTGTTGAACAGCCTGATGGGGAAGGATTACAAGTAGCCTCCTATTCCCAAGAGCCTAAAGCCGTAGGATCACAAACCGGGCTCACGTAGAACGTTGTCAGGCTACAAATCTTCGCCGCCATGGCATCAATGTTCGGCGTTTCGATCAGGGCATTGCCGTTGACACCAAAGTCACCGATGCCCTGGTCATCCGTCATCATAAGGATAATGTTGGGACGCTCGTCCGCCAACGCGAGGGAGGACAGAACAGCAAGGATGGAAACAAGAATAACGAGGCGCTGCATTTCATCCACTAGAGCCGGATTCCACAAGTGAGGACAAGTGAACTACATGACGCAAGTCAGCATAACCATCTCTCATTCATGCAATCTCGAAATGTCTGCGAGAACACCATGTTAAGAAAAGCCAATGTCGAGAAGTAGGATAAGGAAGAACAATGCACCACAAAGAATGACTCCCTAACATCCACCACCCTTCTTGGGGCTGAGTTCATTGCGTTTCTCGACTTCACATTCCAATACCGTTTCGTCTTGAAATCTCAAGGCTTCTCGAACTTCTGCATGAAGAAGATTCTCTAGCTCAGAGCTATGTTTCTCCAGCACCCTCTGCGCTTTCTGGCGTTCACGTCTGAGGCGAACACGGTCAACTGGTTGGGCCGTGTCTTCTAATATAAAGAGTCGCTCAAACTCCTTTCGCTTCCTCTCCAGCAACTCTTGAGCGAGAATGCGCTGTTGCCTCAATTCGCCCGCCGTGGCTCGGCAAGGTGAGTCTAACTCTCCCTGAAAATGCCGCTCTTCCTCTTCCGACAGAGACCCATCGGCGGATGGGGCTGCATCTTCCAATTCGAAGAGTCGCTCAAGCTCCCTACGTTTACGCTCTACTTCTAGCTCTTGTTCTTCACGATCCATTGGCTAAGAATAGTCTATTCAGGATTTGTCGTATCAAGAAAGAAAGAAGAGGTGGAGAAACGGTGGCTTTGAATGACTTAAATCACACGCTGCGGCGTCATGCCTCCCCACCTCTTCAATACATAGACGACGAAGAAACGCTTTCACACCCTCGCCGATCGCGATGGATTCTACATCCTCTATCCTAACGCCCTCTCTAAGATGTGGGACTTCGGCGAAGGCAAGATTTCGAACGAGCTGAAACGTCGCGTCGACGACCTCGCCTATTTCCGAAAGGTCATCGACGACTCCGTAAAGAATCTCCCGATCAATCCCAAGCGCGTCTTCGCCACGGGAATTTCGCGCGGTGGACAAGCCTGCTATTTCCTCGCCGGGAAACTCCCTAACAAAGTGCGCGCCATTGCCCCTGTCACCATGTCAGTGCCAGAATTTATCGCCGACGACTGCGCCAAAGGCTCCCCCATCGGGATTCTCATTATCAATGGCACCACTGATCCGATCGTTCCCTACGATGGCGGGCAGATCAGCGCCCGTGGAAAGAAGCGCGGGGCGGTGCTCTCCACGGACGCCACCGTCCGCCTCTTCCAAAAGCGCAATCGCTCGTCGACACGCCCCTTCCTCCGCGACACGATCGATCCCGTTCGAGATGGAACCAAGGTGGTGCGCTCGGCTTGGCGTGGGAGCGCCCCGGTCGTTCTCTACCGAGTGGAGAACGGAGGTCACACCTGGCCGGGCGGCACCCAGTACTTCGGCGAGCGTCTCATCGGGAAGGTGACCAAAGACATCGACGGGGCCGCCGAGATCTGGAACTTTTTCAAACAATTCCAGTGAAGATCGTGGCGGTCCTCATTGAAGAGAGACTAAACCTCATAGCGACCATACAGGTGATGACGCTTGCCGCCGACGCCAACATTTGTAAAGATCCCGCTGCCGCGGCTGACCGGCTGCCCAAGCAACCTTTCGCCTCCTCGCTAACACCGACTCACCATGTCTAAACTGCACCCCACTCTACTCGTCGTCTTGCTAGTCTCCCTCGGAGTCAACACTTGGCAATACGCGCAACAGCGCGAGGCTCGCCAACAGATCGACTCAAATGCGAGCGCGACAAAGCAGATTGCTCCCGGAAACGCGCTCAAGAGGACACCCTCCGAAACGAGCGCCAACGCAGAATCGACCGCTTCAAGTCCCGCCATCGCCGATCGAGACCTCGCCAGCATCATGGCCATCAAGGATCCCATGGAGCGCATGCAAGCCGTGATCGAGCACATTAAGAACCTGCCCGTCGATCAGATAAGTGCGATGTTAGACGAGCTTGGTAACGACAAAGATCCCAAGACCCGCTTTCTGTCCCACCTCCTCCTCACACGCTGGGGCCAAGAAGATCCAGACGCCGCCTTCGCCAGCCTAGGAAATCTCTCAGCGAAACGCAACGGGAGTCAGGCTAACGCTATTCTTGAGGGCCTAGCCGCCACCGATCCTAGCAGTGCTGTTGCTTGGCTAACGGATTCTGACAACAACGCTCAGCACCAGCCTTGGATGGGCTACTCCTTGGCCCAGACGCTCTCTGCCGAGTGGAGCCGCCAGGACCCCGAGGCCGCACTCGCCTGGGCCGCCACCCTGGAATCAGGCGATCTCCAAACCGGCGCTTACTCTGGCATTATCAACCACCTGCTCGAAACCGATCCCGCACGCGCCGCCTCCGTGGCGATGGACCTGGAATCCACAGACCGCCCGAAATTGTTAGGCCAGATCGCCGAGACCTGGGCCGAGCAAGAACCCTCGGCCGCCGTTGATTGGGCCAATACCCTCGAAGGGCGCGACCGCGATGCCGCCATGTCGGAAGCCATGGCAGGCTGGGCCCAACTCTCCCCAGAAAGCGCCGCTGCCTATATCAACGATCTTTCCGCTGAAGAACGCGCGCAGCACGTCGGCCCCGTTGCCCGCAGTTGGGCCGAGAGTGCTCCCGCCGAAGCCGCACAATGGTTAGGCGACCAACCCGAAGGCGGAAGCAAAGCCGACGCCATGGGCCACGTCATGTGGAACTGGACCAGCCAAGATCCCGAAGCCGCTTCCGCCTGGTTAGCAGAACAACCACAAGGCGAAAGTTTCGATCGCGGAGCCTCCGGACTTGCCAAAGCGGCCACCCATGCCTTCGACGATCCCGAAGCCGGCGTCACCTGGTCCTCGACCATCCAGAATGAAGAACTCCGCGCCACCATGACTCGCCACACCTTAGGCCGATGGATGCAGCAAGATCCCACAGCCGCCCAAGCCTGGGCCGAATCCAATGGCGTCCAAGCCTCCGCCTCCTCACAAAGCGGCAAATGAAATGGCCTCTTCAAAGATGAGTTCTATTCCGTTAGTTAGGGTTTCGGAGAAACCTCCCAGCCTTTCGTGCTGATCTTTCCGTAGTAGGGGTAATAATCCCAATCCACAACGCCACCGTTCACCCGAGGATCCTTGGTCTGCTTCAGATGATCAAACAAACGCTGACGCAGCGATTGCTGAACTCCTAACATCGATACCGAACCTGCGATGTTGCGCATTTGCTCGGGATCGTGGCTGAGATCATACAGCTCTTCGCCTGGGCGCATGCCAAAGGCCAGCTCGGCCAGTCGAGCGACTTCGTGTTCGTGACGATGCTCCATCATGAACGTCTTCGTGGGCGAGCTATCAATTTCCCCATAGGGAATGGAGCGCGCACAGACTGAAGCGTCTGGGGAGCCCGATGGCCAGCGGGTGGGCTCAAAGTTGTGAATGTAAAGATAGTCCTTCGTCCGAATGGCGCGGCAAGGATAGCCCAATCCGCCTTTCCGACAGCCATCGTGACGCTCCATGGCAATGTAAGCTGCATCTCGACTAACAGCATCATTACCTTTAAAGATCTCAAGCAAGCTCCGGGCGGTCATCAAGCCTGGCGGTATCAGTTCTGCAGCTTCCAGAAAGGTTGGGGCAAGATCGCTCAAGTTCACAAAAGCCGCGACATCCCGCCCAGCCTTGGTGATCCCTTTAGGCCATCGGATCGCGAGGGGCACGCGTGACCCTGCGTCGTAGAGACTGGCTTTGGCCCGAGGAAAGGGCATCCCGTGGTCGCTGGTGACGACGATGATCGTGTTGTCCAATTGGCCCGCATTCTCCAAGACTTCGATCGCTCTAGCAACCATGCCATCGAAATGCTCGACCTCTATCATGTAATCAAGGAGATCGCTGCGTACAATATCATTATCAGGAAAGATCGGTGGCACCACGACCTTGGCAGGATCCTTGCCGCTCCGCTTGCCCACTCCCTGCTCGAAACCACGATGCGGTTCATGCGTGCCTAACCAGAAACAGAACGGCTGGTCGTCATCGACCTGCGTCAGGAAGCTCTCGAAGTTGCCAGCATAGTCTTTGTCGCTCATGCCCTTCTTAGGTTCCTTGAGCGTCTCGCCTTTGAACTCTGGACCGGCTGGATTGACGCTGCGTCCGCCAGGCTCAAGCCTGCCCGGGCTCCATCCCTTTCCCGTGAACCCGATGCTGTAGCCTGCCTTCTGAAGGAGTTCCGTGTAAGTGGCAAACTTCGCGGGCAAGGTGCTATGAATGTTACCCGCCTCTTCAAGCCTCCAGATAGGTTGCCCTGTTAAAATAGCACTGCGCGAAGGTCCGCAAGTAGGAGCATCACAGAAGGCATGAACGAAACGCAGCCCTTCACGAGCAATCCGATCAAAGGCCGGCGTCACAATCACCGGATCACCATTGGCACCGGTGTGCGCGTAACTCTGATCATCGGAAATGCAGAACAGGATGTTGGGGCGTTCCGCAAGTACCATCGAGTAGGTGCAGAGAACGAGAAATGGAATGAATGATTGAGTGAGTCTTCTCATGGGAAAGCGAAGAAGGTTGGGATTCTAACAGCACTGATCACAGATTCCTCTCTGTCTGAGGAAAGCGCTTGCGCTTGTCACTCGCGACAGGTTTTCCAGTGCGTATGCTCCACCACTCATGGGCCCGTTCCGAATCGAAGCTGGGATTGGGGATCGGCATCCGCGCGATGACATCGGCACGCCAGGCATTGAGCTTGTTCTTCAAATCGGCGGCCTTGCCTTTCCGTTCTACGATGAGATTCTTCTTCTCACTGAGATCCTTGGCGAGATGATAGAGCTCCAGATCGCCGGAGCCATCCAGATATTCGATCAGCTTCCAATCGCGTTCACGGATGGCACTGGCGGGGCGATCGTGATGGTAGTGCGGGTAATGCCAGTGAATGGCCTCGCGTTTCAGGCGGGTGCTAGGATTCTCAAAAAGTGGCAACAGGCTTAGGCCGTCGATGGTTTGTGTATCCGGCAGACTGCCACCAGCGGCCGCCAGGAAGGTGGGATAGAAATCGTAGCTGATCGTAGGTTCGGCGCTGATCGTGCCGACTTGCGCTTTGCCAGGGTACTTGACGATGAGCGGGATGCGAATGCCACCTTCGTGGAGAGAGCCTTTCTCGCCCTTCAGAGGAGCAAGGCTGGAAACATTGTCGTCGGCGGCTTCGCGGTAATCGTAGCGTCGGTAGAGGCCGCCATTGTCGGAAGTGAAGACAATCATGGTGTTGTCTGTTAGTCCTTGAGCTTCGATCTCGTCAACCACGCGGCCCACTTGGGCATCGACCTCCTCGACCATGGCCGCGTAGATCGGGTGCGGGAGATCGCGACAACGCTCCTTGGCACGGGCGCGGTATTTCTCCACCAAAGCGGACTTGCCTGCGAGCGGAATGTGGACAGCAAACGGGGAGAGCATGAGAAAGAAGGGTTTGTCAGGGTCCTGGCCAATGAACTTGGCGCACATGTCGGCCTCGAAATCGGTGCGGAACTGGCCCGGCTTGGGCTTGAGGTCGGACCGACCAGACACGCGGTATTTGCCAGGAAGGTGCGCACCGTTGATCTCTACGGCAAATTCGTACCCCTGCGTCACCGGTCCAAACTTGTCCCCACGCCCAAGGTGCCACTTGCCCACATAACCGGTCCGATAGCCTGCGCCTTTCAGCGACTCTGCAATCGTGATAGTGTCCTGCGGCAAAGCCATCGTCGTCTGCGGCGTGATAACTCGTTCGAACGGGCGCCAGTGGCCGGGAATGTGAGCGGTGATCCCGATACGCGCTTGGTTCTGGCCTGACTGCACGGCGCAACGTGACGGAGAACAGACCGCACCCGCCGCATAGGCATCGGTAAAACGAACGCCTTCTTTGGCCAACTGGTCGATGCGTGGGGTATCGATGAAGTCATTGCCGTAGCATCCAACATCACCCCAACCCAAGTCATCGACAAAGATGAAGACGATGTTAGGTCGATCTACAGCACCAGTGGCAGGCGGGAACCCGAAGAAGACAATAACAGGGAAGAAGAGAAAGAAAGACTTCATGGTAAGTACGGTTGGCAAATAGCCGCTGGATTTACAGTGATCGCCTCGCCTATGACGATCAATGCCAAATCCGATCCATTCGCAAGCCTTGCGAGAAGATCCTCGATTTACCGCAACTATTACAGATACTCACGGAAGACATGCCTACCTCTTCGACCGCCGATCTCGCCATCCTCTTTGAAAACGAGGACTGGCAACAACCCCTCTTCGATGTCCTCGACCAGCGCCCGCTGTCCTACACAAAGGTCGACCTCAAGTCCGCAGCGTTTGACTGTCATGAACTCCCGGCGGCGAAGCTCTACTTCAATCAAGCCAGCCCTAGCGCATACGTGCGTGGTCGCCCACGAGTCGTTCCATTCACTCAGGCTCTGCTTAAGAAACTGCAAATTCAAGGGGCTCGCGTTCTCAACGGTGCCGATGTCTTCGCCTTTGAACTTTCCAAGAGCGCTCAGATTGCGCATCTGAAAGAGCTGGGCATCGATCATCCTCGCACGATTGCCTTCAACGACATGGAGGCTCTGGCGAGACGGGATGACTTGCACTTTCCGGCCATGTTAAAACCTGAGCAAGGAGGCAGCGGCGCTCGAATGCACAAGATTGATTCTCTCGATGAATTGCGTCTTCTGCTAGATGAGAACCCACAACTCTGGTACCCCGATCAACTCTTACTACTCCAGGAGTATCTTCCACATGACCCAGACTTCGGTATCATTCGCATGGAATTCTTGGGAGATGAACTCCTCTACGCCATGCGCGTCGTCACTCACGGTCGCTACAACCTCTGCCCTTCCGAAACCTGCAATCCTGCCGATGGAGATGCTAGCGCTTGCGCCATCCCGCAATCAGAAGCACCACCCGTGGAATTCTATCCCTATCAGGATTTACCTGATGAAGCTCGCGATGCAGGGCAGCGCATCATTCGAAGCGCCAAGATGGATGTGGCTGGCATAGAGTTTCTCGAAACTCCCGATGGGCGACGTGTCTTCTACGACATCAACGCCAACTCCAATCTACGGCGGCCAATCGGGATGGCCTTCGGCGTTGACCCCTTCGAGCGTGTGGCGGATTTCCTAGAGCGCCAACTTGGATCGAAATAGCATCCCGCGAACTTTCTATTCGGAGAGCCCAGCGAGTGGCGTGCGCGTCTCGCCGAAGGATTCTAAAGGCGCTCCCATGCGCTGCAGCAATGCTAGGTGCAGCTGCGACATCGATGTCGAACGGCGTGGGGCCAGATACTGCCCTGTCTTGATCGTTCCCGCTCCGCCACCAGCGAGAAGGATGGGAAGATTCTTCTCCTCGTGGGCGTGACCATCGGCGATGCTCGACCCGTAGACGATCATCGAGCTGTCGAGCGCGCTGCTACCGTCAGCGTTCTCAAGGTGCCGAAGCCGCCCCAGGAAATACGCCAATTGCTCGTGGTGCCAGCGTGTGACGGCGTTGTACATTTCCCCCTTGGACTTGGTGTCCTTCCACGCAGTCTTGCCATCGTCGTCTTCTGTGCGGCCGCTGGCGTCCTTCCAATGCGAAAGCGCATGCCAAGTGCCTTTGACACCAGGAACGAAATTGAAGTAACGGTTACTCTGCCCGTGATCGAGCATGAACGTCGAGACGCGGGTGGCCCCCGTCCAGAAGGACAGCGCCATCAGCTCTAGCATCTGCCGCACATACTCTTTGTGGTCGGTAGGAATCCCAGCGGCAGGACGCGTGAGTGTGTCTGTCAGATCTCGATCATCCGCGATCCGCTGCGTTTGTTGCTCCGCAAAGTGGAGGCGCTTCTCGACCGCACGCACGGCGTCGAGGTATTCGTCGATCTTGCGACTGTCCGCGGCACTCGCACGTCGCTTAAGTGACTTCGATTGCTCAAGAACCAGATCGAGCACGCTGCGGTCGACGAAGCCCTCACCAGTGCGGCGAAACAGTTTATCGAACACCGCGCGCGGCATGGTCTCGCGTGCGGCAGGGACATCACGTTGAGTCCATGACAGGCAATTGCGTGGCAGACTGCCAGAGAAACTTCCCTCGCCCGCCGTGCTGAGTTCCAGGGATGGCAAAGGAGTCGACTCACCGAGCTGACGGGCGGCAATCTGGTCTGCAGAAGGCGCGCCGACGTCGTTCTTGCGATGGTCATACGAACCGCCAGTCAACCAGGTGGCGGTGCCTGCTCCGTGGCCGTTGCCCCGTGGGGTCCACAGATTCTTGGTGACGACGAGGTCTGATTTGAACTCCTCTAAGGGTTCCATCCATCGATTGAGTTTCTGCAGCTCACCGGAAGGCCCGACTTGTTCCGGCTCCCAGGAGCCTTCGGCCGTTCCGTTAGGGAAATAAATGTAGGCAAGGCACGGAGGCACGCCTGACTTCGCTGCGTTTGCGATCGGTGCCCCGAAACTCTCCAGGGTAGGAAGCGATAGGCAAGCTCCGATCCCTCTGAGAAAGGCGCGACGGTTTGGATTATTCTTCATCGGAATCTTGGGCGGGCGCAGGAAGCTGGCGCTTCATAGTAAACGGATAACTGTCGGTGACCTCAAGCACAAGATCGCCGAGTCGATAGCCAGTCGGCTCCAGCTTGGCCGCAATCTCGTTGACCGTAGCCTCGTCGTAGAAATCAAGCTGTCGACCGAGCGCATAAGCTAACATCTTCCGAATCACCTGTGTGCCGAGATCGTCGATTCGCTCATCGATCAACGCTAGTTTGAGACCGAGCGGCCCACGGAACTGCGCCCCGCTCGGTAAGGTGCCACGGTCATCGACACCGCCGCGCCATTGACCAAACTCAGCGTAGCTTTCGAGTGCAAAGCCAAGAGGATCGATCTGAGCATGACACCCAGCGCAGCGTTTCGAATCGCGGTGCCGTTCGAGTTTCTTCCGCAAAGTCGTGGCCGCGCGTCGCCCACCTCCTTCGACCTCGAGTTCAGGTACGTTAGGCGGTGGGGGCGGGGGCGGCGTGCCTAGCAGAGTATCGAGAATCCACTTGCCACGCACCACGGGACTGGTACGATCCGGAAATGAAGTGGTGGCCAGAACGCTAGCATGCCCAAATACACCGCCGCGTTGCGCGGTTTCGAGCGCCACCTTACGCATCTCCGTTCCTTCGACACCCTCGATGCGATAGAAACGCGCCAGCTCAGCATTGAGGAAGGTGTAGTTGGCATCGATCAAGCGTGTCACCGGCGCATTGTCACGCACGAGCGAGTGAAAGAAGTGAGCCGTTTCGGCACGCATTGCAGCCATGAGTGTTTCCGTGCACCAGGGATTATCGATCGGATCTTTGCGAATCCTCGGCCCGACATCATCGGTGCTGAGCCACTCGGCGGCAAAGATTTCTCCGAGTGCCCGACTACGCGGATCCGCCAACATGCGCCTAACATGGTCCCGGCGTTTCTCTGGATGGATGAGATCACCTGCCACCGCCGCATCTAGAAGGGCATCATCGGGTGTCGATGCCCAGAGGAAGTAAGACAAGCGGGAGGCCAGGTCCAGACTTACCACCGCTTGGTCCTCACTGTCGTCTGACGCCTCTTCCACACGCAGCAGAAATTTCGGCGAGATGAGTATCGTCTTGAAGGCATCGCCCAAGGCGTCCGGCTGGGAGCGCTTCTTCACGAGCGCAGTTTCATAACGTTGCGTCACCTCGTGTATCTCCGCTACCGTCGGCGGCCGACGGTAGGCCCGGCGCATGAAGTTTGCGATTGCTTCATGGGCCCCCTCAGATGTCAGCGCTAGTTTCTCCCAAGCACTAGCATCTTTCCGCGCTTCATCGATCACGCTCTCTGCCGCTGTGAAATAGCGATCGAGGTGCGCGGTCTGGAGGAACAAGGTGTTGGCGCTGTTCGAGAATCCGCTAGTGCCACTAAAGTCCATCGGGAAATCATCTGCAGGTCGCAGGTCTAGCCCTACAAGATCGCGGATCGTGCGGTTGTATTCCTCCCGCGTGAGTCGCCGTGCCGGGACATAGCCGGGATTGCGAACGGCGCTGTAGTCAAAGTCACCCACTTCCGCCGCGAGCCAGGCGCGTAGCTTGAGGCGATCCGAATCGCTGGGCTGCGCCTTCTTCTCTGGAGGCATGTCGCCGAGCTTCACGCGCTCTGCGACGTTCTCCCACAGTAGCCGATTGCGCACGAGTGGTGTCTGCGCTAGGGCCGTCTCCAAATCGATGTCGCCCTTGGCGCTGTCGCGATCATGACAATCGAAGCAGTAGCGCTCAATTAACGGGCGGATGTCCTTCTGGTAGTCAAAGACGATGCCATGAAGCTCGTCGTTTTTCTCGGCTGTATTCGCAGGTGCCGGCACGTAGACCGGCTCGTCACTTAGGTCCTCCTCGTCCTGGGGTTCTTCGTCCTCGGTAAGGCCGAAGTCGCGCAAGGTTTCCTCGAAACGTTCTCTAAGCACCATGTCAGGGTTTTCCTGCCGCCACTCCAGCTCTTCCTCCATCTCATCCGCTTCTTCCTGCAGGCGTGCGATCTCCAGGCGATCCGATTCATTCAGCAGCGCGATCTGTTTCTTTAACAGCTGTGCAAGGGCGATCTCACCTTCGTCTTCGCCAAGTTCGTCCTTTTTGAATCGCTCTATCAATACTTTAATTTCTGCCTCCACCTCCTCAAGCCCGAGAGCGGTATCGGCCCAGTCTTCGCCATGTTCCTCTTTCGCTTCCATGAAGAGATCATGGAGTTCGTCAGCACGCTCGCGAGCTTCCTCGGGTTCCTCGCGCGCCATCGATGTGATGAGCTCTAACGAGGCCGGAGCGCGACGTTTGAGGAAAGCCATCGTTTCTCCGTCGATCGGCTCCGCTTGGGCAGAATGAGCCCACAGCAAGGTCACAATGGCGACCGTGCTTAGGAGAATACCGATGAGCTTGCGCATGATTCACTAATAGCTTCCACTAGAATGGAAGAGCACCATCGGCGCCACCCTAGACTTCACAGGTGAACACATTTCTGGCTCGCTAACATCACTAGACCACATGATCTCCAAATCGACCACTCTCCTCGCAGGCATCGCCTCTCAGAACGCGACACTCTATCACCGCGTGCGATTTCTCGTGCCAGATTCCTCCGTCATCATCGACTTTGCGAATGGCAAGTCCATATTCCTTGTCAGGGACATTGAAATGGATCGGGCCCGGCAAGAAGCCCCTGCGGACCGCGTGTGTTGTGCGGCGGATTTCACTCCTGAAGGCGGGCTGTCTGGAGACCGGGACACAGCGCTAGCGCAAGCCGCCGCCGAGTGCCTGCGGCAGGCCGGCGAAATAGAGGTCACCGTAGATCGGACGTTCCCATATCTCTATGCGCATCATCTACAGGAAGCCGGGATCGGAATCACGTATGCTGAAGACTTTGGGGTGACGGAACGCCGGATCAAGACGCCGGAAGAGATCGAGCATTTGCGCCACGCTCAGAAGATCACTGGGGAAGCGATGACTTACGCTTGTCGCACGATTGCTAGTGCAAAGCCAACATCAGAAGGAATCTTACAGCTCGACGGCACGGTGCTGACTTCCGAGCGTATGCGCACGATGATCACCGCCTTCCTCATGGAGCGAAATTTCTCCAATTCGCATGACTCCATCGTGGTGACGGTTCCGCATGTGGCCGATTGCCACCACTTCGGCACGGGTCCTCTCATAGCCAACGTGCCGATCATCGTGGACATCTTTCCGATGGACAATGCCACGCGTTACTGCGGGGACATGACTCGCACCGTCGTGTGCGGCGAGCCTTCTAACGAATGTCGCAAGATGCACGCTGCGGTGCGTGAGGCCAAGGCTGCCGGATGTCAGGCCCTCAAGACCGGCACGACCGGTGAAGCCGTGCATCAAGCTGTCGCCAACGTCATCGAAGCCCAGGGATTCTCCATGGTCCGAGGTGATGCTCGGTACGATCAAGAGGCCGCGACCATGCGCCACGGCACCGGGCATGGGATCGGTCTGGACGTGCACGAACCCATCTTGCTCGACCACGGCGGCGGGGAAATCTTGGAGAACGAAGTCTTCACGGTGGAACCTGGGCTCTACTCATCAACGCTCGGCGGCGTGAGGGTAGAAGACATGGTCCTCGTCACCCAGGACGGCCACGAAATCCTATCGCCAATTCATGAAGGACTCGATTGGCTACAGAGTTAGCAATTCTCAGGGGCACCAATCTTCGCCTGTGGAATGGTCGTCGCGGATGCGATCACAAACCCCTTTGCGGGCATCAACAAGATCGCCGCCACACCAACTTGGGGGCTTTGGTCGGCCGCCATCGCAACCTTGGCCTGGCTGGCTCTTTACCCCTTCATGGACATTCGCAACGACAGTCGTTGGTCAGCGTTAGTTCGGCCAGCGGGTGGCAATCCCCTGATTGCCTATCTCTTACATCCAATCGTACTGTGGATACTCTCCCTGGATGGAATGTCTAGCGTGCTCAAGCTACAAGGTATCAAATTCTCCAGAGATAGTCATGCTAGGATCGCTCGTCATGGCGTTTGCCATTTGCGGCCTAACCGGGCTCATCGCTCGGTTAGGGGTTTAAAGCAATCAGTCTGGAAATGCAGAACCCATCTTACTCTATCTGGGCGGCGGAGAATTCTTGAAGAACTTGATAGATTAACCGAGCTGCGTCACTACGTGTTAGCTTAACAGGCAATGAGGGCACCCTCTTCTTCAGCAATCCCGATAGAATCTTGGCGGCCTGGTGACCACTGATCTCCTGCTCAGGGTGAGCCCTGACACTTTTCTCTCATGACCTGCGGCAATCGCCGCCGAGATTCCCGCAGGTGTCCCGCCGACAATCAACACATCAACCTCCACCGTCGTAGGCGTATCCTCAGCCTTCAGGACCCAAGTCGGAAAGCAACGCAATGAAGCAGAAGAGGAGAAATTGGCGCGACATAGAACTTCACGAATAGAGAGTGTGGGTCACTCTACCACAACCCAGCACACCCTGTCCACGAACACATGGCCATCATTACCAGTATTCCAGGTAGTGCCCATACCGGTATTTCCGCGATTTGTATTGCTTAGTTACCCGATGACGATGAACTCTGAACTTCTATTGGTGCCGCTTGGGCGGATCGGCATGCTCACCTTACTCCTCGAGCCTTCGTCACAGGTTCATGATACTATCATTATGATCGACAAGACCTCGAATAGCAAAGACACGACTGAGTACGAGAACTATCAAGCCACGTCAGTCCAATACGATGAGACTCGACGCAATGTCGGAATCGATTTCATTACCGAAGCGCTTAATACCGTCGGACCAATAAACGAGCACGCGCTTCTCGATGCAGGCTGCGGCACAGGCACTTACATTGACGCCTTTAAGGATCGTGTCCGAAGCATCGTCGGCGTGGACCTCAGTCAAGGGATGCTGGATCAAGCCGCACAGAAGTTTCGCGACCACTCCAATATCACCTTGAAGCAAGGAAGCCTAACAGAACTTCCCGGCGCTGACCAAGAATTCGATGCGGCGACCTGTAATCAAGTCGTGCATCACTTGGCATCCGGTGAAGCACACAATTGCTTTGATCGCATTCAAGAGTTTGCTCACGAAGCCTTCCGCGTCCTACGCCCCGGCGGTGTCTTTGTCATGAACACGTCGAGCCCTGAGCAGCAGCGAGATGGATTCTGGTGGGCTTCACTCATTCCAGACGCGGTCGCGAAACTTGGAAAGCGCTTTCCGGAAATTGATAAAATGCAGGAAATGCTAGTCAATGCAGGCTTCGAGATTGGAAAGACGACCGTGCTAACAGACGAAGTCCTGCAAGGGGAGAACTATCTAGACCCTAAAGGCCCACTGAAGGTCAACTGGAGGAACGGCGATTCCGCCTGGTCACTAGCAGAGCCTGAAGAGCTATCAAAAGCAATAGAGCACGTCACCGAAATGAACGTCACAGACAGCATCCAGCACTACCAAACTGACCGTGAAACACTACGTCTTAAAATTGGCCAAACCACTTCCATCTCAGCATTTAGGCCAGCCTAGTGATAGAAAGCCCACTTACCCTGGCACAAGACGGACGACCTGATGCGGTCCGTCCAGGATGACGTAGAGGTAGCCATCAGGACCGGCGGCCACATCACGAACGCGGCCGATATCTTTGAGAATGATCTCATGCTCGGTGATCTTGCCATCGACGATGCGAATGCGGCGGATCTCTTTCGCCTTGAGAGCACCGACAAAGAGGTCATTCTTCCATCCTGGAAACTTGTCGCCACTGTAGAAATCCAAGCCACAAGTAGCAATGCTAGGCACCCAGTAAGTGAGGGGCTGATCCATCCCCTCTTCGTGGGTCTTGGAATCAGGAGTCATCGGCGTCCCATCGTAGTTCATCCCGTGAGTGATGATCGGCCAGCCGTAGTTGTGGCCTTTGAGAATTAGATTCAGTTCATCGCCACCGCGCGGGCCATGCTCGGTGCTGTAGATCGCGCCATCGCGTGGGTCCACAGCAAGTCCCTGAGCGTTGCGATGCCCGTACGTCCAGATTCCTTTCACCGCGCCAGGCGTATTGACGAACGGATTGTCCTCTGGCACCCGACCATCGTCATAGAGCCGGAAGACCTTCCCTTTCGGGTTGGTAAGTTCCTGTACCTGTTTCATTCCACCGCGCTCGCCGACAATGAAGTAGATGTAGCCCTGATCAAACACTATGCGCGTGCCAAAGTGATAGGCTTGATCGCTATAATGCTGCTTATTGGCCTTCCAAATCCATTCTTGATCAACCCACGTGTGGTCTTTGAGGCGACCACGAACAACCGCATTGATCGAGTGCGCCTTGTCCTTCTTGCCTTCCGCCTTCTCCCACCAACCATCGGCAAAGCCTAGGTAGATCCAACCGTTCTCTCGATAGTTCGGATGAACGGCGACCTCCATGAGACCACCCTGACCGTGCTGAATCACCTCAGGCGTGCCTTTGATAGGCTCTGGGTGGAGTGTGCCCTCAGCATCAATGAGACGCAGGCTGCCCGCGTGTTCGGTCACGAGCTTGCGACCATCCGGAAGGAAGGCAATGGCCCAGGCTTTCTTGAGACCTTCTTCGACAACTCTCTCAATCTTGTAACTGGCACGGTTCGTAGCCGTGACTTTGCCAGGTTCCGGTTTCGGAAACGAAATTCCCTTATTGAGCGCCTCACGCTCTTTCTCTCGCAGAAACACCACCATGGCGTGAATCTGGTTCTTTGTGAGAACGTCTTCCCATGGCGTCATGCCAAACTCCAGGTTTCCCTTCGTGATCGTTCGGGCAATGTCAGCATCGGTGCTGCCGTGTTTCCATTCGCCATCGAGAAACGACGGGGCCAAGCCACCTTCCAATCTCCCACCATGACACTGCGCACACAAAGCCGCGTAGAGCTTCTCAACTTTCATCGTCGCCAGACGCTCTGGCGTCAGCTCGGCAGGCGGGCGCTCCGTCTTTCCATCGGCCTCAATCAAAGTCACGTTGTCGATCGAGATCGAAACCACGCCAGTGAGGCCGTTCTTCACACCGCCACCGGGTGTCCATTTCTTAAAGATAATGCCAGGGAAATCATCCGTGCCCAGCGGGATCTCCACTTCGATATGTTGCCAACCGTCGTCAGTTAACTTTGGCCCTTCAAGCCAAGTCTTCTCCCAATCAGGCGTTGCGAGGCCAAGGTAGAAACCAGGATCACCTCCGCTGTTATTGTAATTGTCTAACGTTGCGGTTGATTCTTCATTCCAACGAATATCGAAGGCAAGCTTGGCGTATTTCTCAGCGCTCGCCATGACCTCTTTATTCCAATCCTCCTTCCCTCCAAGAGCCATGCCGATGGCGTACTGATTGTCATCAAGCTCTCGATCAAACCCGAGAGTAAACTTGAGTGAACCAGAGTTCGCATCGCCATCAGCGTCGTCCTCATCCCAGGCAAACGTCGTCGAGGCACCACCCCACATTTCCCACATGGGAGGAACGGCATCCTTGTCCTTGAAATCAGTGACGAGGAGATTCTCAGCTTGCAAAGCGTTGCCAAAGAGAACCAACGAAGCGGTGCTGAACCGGAAAAGAGAAATGACGAGCCTATTCATAAGGAAATTGATTGATCGCGAGCACGGGGAATCGAATTCAACCATGTTCTCGATCAGTGTTTTTGCAAACTGGGCTACCGTGACCAAATCGGCGCCCGCAGCGCCATAGGTGCCTTGCTCAGTCTATACTTTCCGAGGTCCAAATTCATCAACACCAGCAATCGCTGGCCACGACCAAACTCACAGCGCGGCCGCCCTGACATTTTTTAAATTATTAGAAAGCCCTACTTCACACGCACAAGCTTCATGATCCGGCCGTCGACATTCCAGTCCTGGACATAGAGGTTGCCGTCTTTGTCCCAAAAGGAGCCGTGGGTGCCACTGAAAACACCTTCGATCCAATCTTCCTGCTTCACGCCGTGGGCGCCCCGTTTCTTAGGGTCAGCGTTGTGCCCAAGAACGGCCATGATGGTATTGCTCTTGTCGAGAATCACCACTCTCCCATGCAGATCTGGAACGGACACATAATCCCCTTGCACCGTGACAGAGGTCGGCATGCCCAGGCCTGTAACGACCTCCTCGATGAACTTCCCATCCAGACTGTAGTGTAGCAAACGTCCCTTCGGCTGATGATTTCGATCGCAGATCAAGAGGCGCGGAGGATCGTAACGGCTATCCAAAGTCATGCCATGAGCGGTGTTGAACTGATCGAGATCGTTTCCTTTACCCCCGAAGTGGCTGAGATACTTTCCGCTTTTGTCGAATCGAAAAATCACATTGCTAGCGTATCCGTCGGACAAGTAGATGTCGCCATTAGCAGCAACGGTAATCGCTGTGGGATTGAACTTGAAGGGGTTGAGCCCTGACGCTTTCGGAAACCGCAGCTTAAGAACCACTTCTCCGTCACTAGCTCTAAACTTGATTCCCTCACGATCCGAGTTGCGCGCGGCGTAGATGTATTCGGTGCCGTCCTCATCGCGAATTTCCATGTCGTGCATGTTAGAGTGATGCTCATCAACGTACGAGCGCATCACCTTGCCCTCGGGTGAAAAGACAACCAATCCCTTGTTGGCGCTCACATAGATGCTGCCCTCCTTATCAATCACCACACCACCGTGAGTCGCGCCGAGAACAGATTTCCCATCATCGCCCAGCCCCCACCCAGGAACGGTGTCGAAGGTCATGATCCCACTGCCCATTCGCACAGGCTTGGTTGCTTCCGCCTGGCCAGTCAGTGAAAGTTGGCTCAACAGAGCGGCGAGAGTAAGGAGTCTGATTAGTTTATTCATCGGATGACTGGTGGTGGGTGAACTGTAAGCGTTTATTGGCTAGGACACTGAGTTCCGCCGGACCGAGAGGCAAGATCTAAACCAGTTCAAGACAGGGTCCAGATTCGCGGTGGCTTTACCGACATTCCTCGTCCTTAGCACGGTTTGCAACCCGTGGCCCTAAAATCTCCAGCGACACAAGCAAAGGCAAATAGCCACCATGCTGACCCTCTCGTAACGACATCAGCCCGCTCAATCCCGAAGCGCATCAAGCACGCGTTGGCAGAGCGCCACGGAAATCTGTAGCCCACGCAACCTAACAGCACGACAAAGAACCGATTCCGCTTCTGCATTCGTCAGGATCTCGCGCTTAGCAGCTCCCACAAAAAGCCCAAGGATCCCCATCACGGCAATCCCTTGCTCCGTAGCCACACGGCGCGCCAATCATTTACTCAAGAATAGGGTGAAATGGCGCTTCCCACGAAACGGGAATCATTAGAATTCGACCCTGAGGCGATAAGCCAACCGTGCCACGTTTCGAAACCTCTCAATAATAGTGATGGTTCGAACGCCCTCACTGACAGTGCTGTTGAACCAATCGTCACCTTCCGTTCTCCTTGCGAGAATCCGCCAGTTCCGCAAGTCTTCGGTATACTCCAGATAGTAGCTGACGCTGTTGAGTGCCGAGTCCGGTTCCCGTAGCACAATTTCTCTCTCCCCATCAGCGAGTTGATTGATGGTGATCGGATCTTGAAAGCGTGCATCGCCTTCGTTGGGATCAAGGCCCCAGGCATAGGCAAGCCCGTTCGGAATCTCATAGGGATTGTTCACAGCCTCAGCGGCCGCACGGGGACCGGTGAGCCCAAACGCACTCGCCCACGAACCAAATCCTGCGATGGATGTGCAGGACAGTAGGTTGATTCGTGAAGCTTCTCCAACGATGACGACAACGTTATTGTTAGTAGCGGCTGCGTGCATCTCGTGGCTACTTCTTGGAACCGTCCTCAAATCCGTCCACACCACAGAAGTGTTGA
Source organism: Caprella mutica (assembly GCA_947561585.1). NCBI lineage: Eukaryota > Metazoa > Arthropoda > Malacostraca > Amphipoda > Caprellidae > Caprella > Caprella mutica. Next base: position 148,753 of record CANNZV010001393.1, on the reverse strand, counting down.
AGCTAGAAGTGTAAATTCTCCCAAGTTGCGAGGGAGCCAGGAGTCGGCCCGGGAGCTGCAGAAGATCAAAGAACGTGTATCGAGCAAAGGAGTGGTGCCGAGTCCACGTCTCCCCATCGGAGGACCGCAGCAGGTTTCCTGTGGGTATCGCACTCCCATCGGTGATAAACTCCCCAGCGTCTGGATACTGCCTTCCTGCCGCGAGGAATTCATTCCCTGTCCAAATCACAGCATGCATTCTGTTCTCCCGCACGCCTCCACGTACAGGGCTGGGGGGAACGCCTTCTTCCGTGAGATCCCAGGACAAGCCACCATCACGAGAGCGGAGAGCAATGCCGGCACTTCCAACGGCGACCACCATACCCGCAGGATTGGATGCAAAATCATAGAGCCGTTCCGTATTGGCGCTTTGTGCGGATTGCCAAGAGAGCCCGTCCGTCGAGTAGTGAATCACACCTTTCGCCCCACCGATGAGAAAGTGTTCGCCCGTCCAAAAGGCAGCATAAAGCCAGGCGGCACTCGGAAGCGAATCCACTGGGCTCCAGGTGGCGCCTCCATCGATGGATCGGAGAACGCCCGCACTATTAGAATCGCCAGCGCCATTGCCAACCGCAATGATAGTATCCCCACTATCAGCGAGACTTCTCAGATTCCAACCCACGCCAGATTCTACGGGATCCCAGGCCTCCCCGTCGTCGGACGAGAGGATGGTGCCCGTTTCACCGCAGGTAATGAATTGGTTACCCGTCCAAATCACATCGTTAAGATGAGGAGTCGCACTGACAATATCACTGCTTAGGCTTTCTGCGGAAAAGAATCCCTGATCAAAACGTCTGGCAACCACGTGCCAACCAAACGCCTCGGAGTAGGAAATCGTTCGTAGCTCATCGTCGGTTCCGAAGTAGCGCTCTTTCCAAGTAGCTCCTTCGCGATACAAAACCGTGCCTTGGGACCCGGCAAACGCGATCACCGAGCCATCGGTGCCGCCACCGTAGATCGTGAAACCCTCTGCCAACTCTGGCGTGATATTCTCCCAGTTGCTACCGTTGCTGGATTCATAGATCGCCGTTTCAGTGAACGTGTAGAGATGGGTCTCGCTCTCAAACATCGCCGTCTTCCGCCCTTCCTCGCCGAACGTCGCCGACGACCAGTTCACCCCGTTCTGAGAGGTGGCTTCCGTCCAAGGCTGAAGTAGGTGCCAAGCCGCTCTGACCAGTGAACCAGTCCCGTGAAGAATCTCGATAGCGAATTGCCATCAACGGTATAATTCGTGACGGAGAATGACTGACCATCGCTGGATCTTTGGAGACCACTCGACGCGAAATTCAAAAACTGCGTCCCATTCCAAACGGAGCTGCCCGCGGAATAGGGAAGTGTGCGGGTCACGAAATCGTTCGCATCGGTGAATTTGTGGAAATCATTTCTGAAGCCAGCCGCTAGGTAGAAATCCCCAGTCCACACAACAGACGCCGTTCCGCGAATGCTAGCCAGAGGCGTGAGATCGTTCCCCTCATCGTCCGTTAGGAAATACTCGCGGGAAAAGCGGTTCACACGAGACACCACGATACTGTCGTCACCCACAGCTTCCACCTGCAGGAACGGGGGGCGGGAGAATCGATTGACCGTTGCCTCCACCAGATCCTCACATTCCGACACCTCATCCGAAATTACCGTAACCACGCGCTCCTCACTCTGAAGCGCCACATTCACGAGAGTCACGTCCTCCTGAAAATGGGTGCCTGCAGGAGGCCCAAAGAGCCCCACGGTGAAGTCTTCCGTGACCTCAACGATAGTGTCATCCACAACAGGCAATGCGATCGTAAACGTGGTCGCCCCTGCGGGAATCGTAAAGCTGCCTTCCTCTTGAAACTCACCTGGAGAAGGCATGGTTGGCAACTGGCCCCAATCCACGTAATCAAACCCGACAAACGCGCGGTAGCGCAGTGTGAGATCCGTCGGATAGGGTTCACTCAACTGAATGGGGACAAAGGCGAACCCCTCAGATTCATTGGCGACGATTTCCCTCAGGGGAGTGAAAACGGGAAGAGGCGTGGACTTCAGTTGATACAGGATTCGTCCGAATGTTCCGCAGGTGACCACCGCTTCTGGGCTTGAAGTCACCGCATAGTTCGTCATGTCCTCGAGCACCTCAGCGAAGAGAATATCGCCCGTGCTGTCTGCGTGTACATCGGTTACCGGAGTTGCATTGCGGAGACTCCACGTAGTCCCGTTGTCAGAGTCGTAGTAACCGGCACTCGTCGCCAGGTGATACGCCCCGCCCTGAAAGAGAATACTTTCGTAGGTAAGCTCACCACCATTGGAGGGTCCAGAAAATGAACTCCAGCTCGTCAGATCGGCGTTCACTCGAAACGCCACTTCGTCTTCCCCGACCACCAGCCAGTCCGAACCAGTCCAGTGAATGTCACGGAACCGCAGGTCATCATCCTGAGGCCGACGTTCCCAGTCCAGCCCATTCTCCGAAACGACTAGCGTGCCGCCATAACCCACTGCCGCATAGAGAGAACCGTTAGTCGCAATACTTCTTAGCCAGTAATTGGTGTCGATTTCCTGCTCCGTCCACGTTTCCGCATCGGGAGAGGTGAGAATGGTGCCATGGGCACCGGCGACAAGATATTGGCTGCCATCCCAGATGACATCGAACAGGCGCGTCTCGCTGGGTGAATCAACCGCAGACCACGACGTCGGATCTTCAGTCACGAGAATCGTTCCGTGATCTCCCACCGTGACGTAGCGCCCACCGCCATAGGTGCATCCCCAGAATCGCTGCGTAGGTCCCACGTTAGCGCTCGTCGATGTCTGACTATCAAGATCATAGAGATCGATCAGACCATTGTTAGCCACGGCAATGGCGAGATTATCCCTCATCACGAGATCGTTGAAACGTCTGTTGTTTCGTTCAAAATCGAAGGTCGTCGTTTCCCTCGAATCCAGATCGAGAATGGTCACCGTCTGGTTTCGCTGGACGACGTTCACGTCACCGTTTCCAGAATACACAGAACCAGAAAAGGTAAACACCGAGTCAAAACGCTCCCAGTTCCTGCCATTGCTCGACTGATGCAAACGCGAACCATCGGAACCCAGATAGCGATCTCCGACCCACTCAAACGTCCGCAGATCAAATCCGGGGTCGTGTAGAGTCCACTCACGAGCATCTTCTGAAAAGGCGATCATGCGGTTCCCCTGGTCACTGCCTCCTGCGGCAAACTCGCTCCCATTCCAAATCAGCCCCACAAACGTCGAACCCTCAGTCACCAGGGAAGAAGAGGTGGTCCAGGTCCCGGAGTTGAAGATGGCAATCGTGCCGTCTTCGGCAAGAAAGGTGCGCTCTCCATCCACCGACACCGCGTCGATCCATCTGCTATCCGTCTCGGGTTCGGCGGCAATGTCTTCAAGCGTCCAGGTGGTTCCGTTAGTGGATACGGCGAAGGAATCCTCGGCTAAAGCAATAAACTCCCCATCAGCGTACTGGATGCTGACAAAGGCCGGACCTCCTGAAAGGCGATGATCGATCCACTCGCCGCCGTCGCTGGAAGAAACGATCAAGCCATCCGATCCAACCGCCACGAACCGTTCACCCGAATCGGCAATCGACGTCAGGTTGGATCCGATCAGCCCTTGGACCAGAGCGTCGTTCTCCCTCATACTATCGTCGTCGAGAATGAAAACCGCGGTCTCAGCAGAAAGTGAGAATCGCCGAACTGAGTCCCATGCAAAGACCCCGATCACTTCGGTCCCCTCCGCTATCTCATCAGGGAACGTCGTAATTTCGAAAGAAAAGGAAGTCTCTCCGGGAGCAAAGGTATGCTTTCCACGAAAATCCTCAAAGTCATCTTCTCGGTATTCGGCAGGATATCCGTACTCCCACGTCCGAAAATGCCGGTATTGAACCGTAAACTCGCTACTCTGCGGTTCAGAAAGCATGATCTCAACCGTGGCTTTCTCGCCCTCAAAGACGTTCTGCGGTCCTGACAGCGTGATTTCAACCGCGTTTCCCTTCGACCACAGAGTGATCATTGACAGGACAACAAACGTCCAGACGCGCATGGATAGAGATTTCATGATTTCTAAGAGGCTATTAGAGTGATGAACTTATCGGAAACCATTCCGCTTCATTCTCTGTAGTGGATACCCAACCTCTAAACCCCTCACATGACAAGTGTTAGAAATGCTAATAAAGGGCAATTCGTGAATACTAGCAATCGTCATACTAAGAGAGATTTACCGAACAACTCAGCCACCAGAGTCGCTAAGAAAGAAACGGCAAAACCCATAGGAAAAGTTTACCGTCCAAGGCTGAAGGCGGCCACGCGGAGCTTTGGACTGCAGCAGGCTCCTGCCGCTTTCGTGAGCCAGCCTGCTGGCCACGCCCCTCCGCAGCAGGCTGCACGCAGTCCAAGGAATTTGGCAATTCTCCGAAATCTCACACTCACCGAATCCACGCCTATTTCCGTGCCATTCGGTTTGCAACCCGTGGCCCATTCTTCGTGCTCACTTACCACCATCTTCGGACCGACGAATCACCACCCCGTCATTTCCCCAAACCGCCAAGACCATTCCCTTTGTTGTGACAACAGCGTTAGGGTAACGTTGATCGTTGAAGAGACGCTGTTTCTCTAATACCGGATTTCCCAAGAACGGAGCCAAGCGTTCCTCCGCGAATCCAGCCGCAATCTTCTTAAGCGAATCTCGCCATTGGCGCGGGTGGTCCGATGAAAGGGAATCAGGACTGTATTTCAACAGTGCACGGGGTTCTTTCAACTCGCCTAACGTGCCGTTCAGATGAAGCCGCTTTCCTGTCGCACGCACACGCCGGATGGGTGCTTCTCCATCTTTCAACCATCGTGGCCATAGCCGAATCATATCGACCCCGGCATCAGCAAAGCCTTCGATACTCTTGACGCTTGGGATCAATGCCAGTTGTCTCGCTTTGGGCAGCAATTCTCGGAACCCAACGGAACGTGGGACGATCGGCATCATGAGGCGCTTTGCAGGCGCGCCTAACCGCAGACGCTCGCGGGAAAGAATTTGCAATAACCTGCGCAAAGCGATCGTCCGAGCGGGGTTCCAAGAGGATGAGATTCTTGATGACACTGATGGTCCTCGGCCTGTGCGCCCCTTTACTGAGGGCACAAGGGGCGGAGGACGTGTCGGCTCTCGCGCAAGAGATCGATCAGTTGGTGGCCGATGAATTGAAGCGGCTTGATCAGGAGCCTCGCCCGGAGATTGACGACTACACCTTCAGCCGCCGTCTCTATGTGGATGCCATCGGGCGTATCCCAACGATTGACGAATTGGAAACTTTCATTGCCGATGATCAGTCTGACAAACGTGCTCGACTCATCGACACGCTTCTCAACTCAAAAGGCTACCACAGTCACTGGTACAATTACTGGGCGGATCTCCTGCGGGTGAAGGATGTCGGAGACAAGTTGCATCACTCGGGAAATTTCTCGGAATGGATCAAAGATTCCGTTCGACGCAACAAGCCCTACGACGAGATGGCGCATGAGTTGATCAACGCTAGCGGCGAACTCTACAAGCCGGGCAATGGCGCCACCGGATTCTACGCCCGCGAACCCATGCCCTTGGATCATCTCGCCAATTCAGTGAAAACCTTCATGGGCATGAGCATTGAATGCGCCCAGTGTCACGACCACCCTTATGAGGATTGGACGCAGCAGGACTTCTATAAGCTGGCGGCCTTCACTTCCAAGACGCACCTGCGTGTCGACCCCTTGCCCAAGGATGAAAAAGCGACCTATGCCAAGGATCGCCGCATTCTTAAACAACGGGAATTCGATGAGTGGATCGTCTACCGGGAATCCATTCGAGTGAAACACGCCTCCATCTACGGCAATGGCACGGGCTTCATGCGCCTGCCACATGACTACCAGTACAAGGATGGCAAGCCGCATGAGGTCATGTTAGCGGACGTTCTCTTTGGCAAGATGCCCGAGGTGAACTATCAAATGACCAAAGAGAAGTTGGAGTCACTGCCAAAGAAACATTTCGGCCCCGGGATCAATGCCCGCGAGTCCATGGCGGATTGGATGACGTCCACGGACAATCCCATGTTTACGAAAGCGACAGTGAATCGCCTCTGGCACAAGATCATGGGAACAGAGCTGGCCGGTCAGCTGGGCGGATTGACGTTGGAAGACATGGGAAAACATCCCGCACTTACGGAAAAGCTGATTTCGATCATGAAGGCCTCGAACTACGATCCGAAAGCATTCCTGAGCGCCCTCTTCAATAGCCGAACCTATCAGAGCAAAGCCCTGGCACTGAGCGAAACGTCGCCTCCGGCCTATGTCCTGGACGGACCTGTCGTCAAACGTCTGGCCGCGGAAGTGATTGCCGATTCTTTCCTGAGTTTGAAAACGGAGACCCCAGACAAATACGTGGCCACTGGATTTCGCTGGGACGGGTTCACACACTTCTATGACAAATCACGGGATTTCACCGTAAAGGATTTCGTCGATTACTCCATCAAGGGACCGGGCCGAGGGCGCTTTCAGAACCGGGAAGAACGAGAAGCCATGAAACGAAATGGTGATATGGGGCCAAAGGAATTATGGCGCGTCTCCACATTCGGTCGGAATTACAAAAGGCATTGGATGGCCATGCTCCTGGGGAAATCCAACCGTGAATTGATCGATGGAGCGAATCAGGAGCCGGATATTCCGCAGATCCTGTTCATGATGAACGGGCTTGGTATTCCCGAGGATGCCTTGATCTATCGCAAGCTCAGCAGCGCCACGAATCACAGGGAAAAAATGGAGATCATCTGGAAGGCGATCCTGGGCCGCGTGCCCAAGGAATCGGAGGAGCCGCTATTCGAGAATGAGCCCGATGATGTCATGTGGGCTTTGCTCAACTCCAATGAATTTAAATTTGGGAGATAAGAAGATGAATCGTAAAGAGTTTATTCACCGTGTGGGCATGACAGGAATGTCATTGCCATTCTTAAGTGCGACAGGCGCTTCGGCGCAATCGGCCAAAGCGAAGTCCGTCATTTATATCTTTCTGAATGGAGGCTTGAGCCAGTACGACAGTTTCAATGTGGAAGTCGATAAACCGGTTCTGGGGAAATCGAGTATCATCAAGAGCAATGTCGATGGCGTTAGGGTCAGCAACTATTACCCAAAGCTGGCCGAGCAGATGGACCAGCTTCTGGTGTTGAACTCCATGAAGACCAACCAAGGCGCGCACCCAGCGGGCATCTACAAGATGCTGACCGGCTACAATCCACGTTCCACCATCACGCATCCCGAACTGGGCGCCTGGGTGAATAAATGTCTGACAAACGAACAGGATAGCCTTCCGAATTTCGTCAGCATCGGCAATGGGCGCGCCGGCAGCGCCGGCTTCTTCCCCGGGCAATGGGCGGCTCTGCCAGTCAAAGATCCTAACAAGGGAATCGACTTTGTGAAGCGAAACGAATCGCTAGGAGAGAACGCCTTCAAGAAACGTCTCGATATCCTCAATGCCCTCAACAAGGACTTTGAAGAAGACTTTGGCGCCAAGGACACGCGTTCGTATGTCGATACCTACGCAGGATCGTTGAAGTTCATGAACTCAAACGACATCGATGCCTTTGAGTTGAAAAACGAAAACTCTCAAATCGTCAACCTGTACGACAAAAGCGACTTCAGTCGCAGCTGCCTGCTCGCAGGACGCCTGGTCGAGCGCGGCGTCCGGTTCGTCAAAGTGAACCTCGGAGGCTGGGATTACCACGATGCCATCTACGACAAGATGCCAGCCAATGCCAACAAGCTTGATAGTGGCCTATCCTCCCTGCTCACCCACCTAAATCAAAAAGGCCTGTTAGAGTCCACGCTAGTCGTGGTATCGACCGAGTTCGGCAGAAAGCCCGAAGTGAATCCTAACAGAGGCAGGGATCACCACCCCGATGGCTTCACCTGCCTCATGGCCGGGGCTGGTGTGAAAGCCGGTCAGATCTACGGATCCACCACCAAAGACGGGAAGCATGCGGACGAGAATGTCTTGGATGTCACTGATTTCAACGCCTCCATCGCCTGGCGCCTCGGCATCGATCCCGGTTTTGAAGAGAACTCAGCAAGCGGTCGCCCCTTTTCATTGGCGAACAAGGGCAAGGCGCGCAAAGAACTGTTTGGCTGAGACTAGCGCGTCACAATTCTTACTCCTAATCTTAATCTTTATTCGGCTCTTCGACAGATGTGCTTGTCGAATCTGGTGAATTGTTGAGGTGACGTACCCGCCGAATCCACGTTGGATCTCGGTTGTGAATGTCCTAAATATCAACGCTTTATATAAATTCGAAGGGTACGTCGTCGAACAGATAAGTTGTCAGGAAATTGGCGCTCAGATCAAGCTTCGATTTGATGAGCGTTGCGGTCCTCGGTGCTCCCATTGTCGATCGAAGCTTCCCAAACACCGTTGTTCGACTGGCTCCGCGATGGACCTCCCTATCGCCGATGGGCTTGTTGTCATCGTCACGTTCCCTGTTGTGCAAGGGCTCTGTCGGGAATGTCAACACTTCGTCACGACACGGCCACGGGAGGTACATCCGACCAAAGAGGCAACCTGGCGATTCATGCGACGAATCAGTGCCTGGACTGCCTTTGCTCCTGCGACAGCCGCTGCCAAGATGTTCGAGATCAGCGATGCGACTGTTCGGCGCTATGATCAGGCTGTGCTCAAACTGGATCTGCCAGCCCCGTGCTTTGATGGCTTACGCGTGTTGCTCATTGATGAGAAGGCGGTGCGTAAAGGGCACGGCTATGTGACCTTCGTCCTCAACGGCGATACTGGAGAACTCTTACACATGGCGGAAGGGAAGAAGAAAGAGAGTCTGGAATCGTTCTTTGAGAAACTGACAGAGGAGCAGAAAGCTTCGATTGAGGCAGTAGGTATCGACCGTGCAGGGAGCTACCAGAGCGTGGTTGAAGAGCAGATTCCCAATGCTGCCATTGTTTACGATCACTTCCATTTACGGCTCAACCTGAATGAAGCCGTTGATGAAGTTCGTCGCCAAGAATGGCGTGACGCCAAGAAGAAGGACAAATCGTTCATCAAGAGGAGCCGGTACATCCTTTTAGCCAACGAAGAAAACCTTGATGACAAAGGAGCATCGAAACTGGCCGCCATCCAAGATGGCCAACGAGAACATCTCGACAGCCTACTATCTCAAAGAACAGTTTCGCGAGATCCATACCTATCATTATAGCGCATGGGCAATGAAGTCACTAACACAATGGTGCGACATGGCCGAGGAGAGTGGTCTAGCAGCGTTCGAGCGTCTATCGAAGAGCTTTCGAAAACATGCAGAGCAGATCATCTCCTATTGTAAGTATCGTATCACCTCAGGCCCAATTGAAGGATTCAACAATCTGGTGTCACGGGTCATTCACAGGGCCTGTGGAATCACCAATTTCGACTACGCTTGGCTCAAGTTTAGGCAACTATCCATCAAGCACATCTGACGAAGCGCCCTTTATTCTTGGGCTGGGGATTAAGATTAGGATTAAGAATGTTGCATCGACTGAGCGAGACGAGGAATTCGGTGAGCACTTTCGCAATGCGAAACAGGTGCCGTGTCGCATCACGCTTTGCTGATCTGCGAGTGATCTCCAACCGTCTTCAATTCAGTTCGAAATCTGTAATCACAGGGTAGTGATCGGAAATTCTGTTCACGGCACCTTCGCGGATAATTCGACTGTTCTTGACTCTTTGAAATAGGTTCGTATCCTCTGCTCAGCATCCGCAAACAGTGCGAACTCCTCGGAGTGAATCGCAATCGGTTAGAGCCGAAACGGCACCCCAGCGCGAAGCATGAAGAGGTGCTGGGATTGATCAAAGTCATCCATGCCAAAGATCCAACAATGGGTACCCGCCAACTCAAGAGAGTGCTAAAACCCACCGGAGATCCTTAACCAAGCCTCGATATTGGCTCCGTTTTGACCAGCCACCTCAGAACTCCTCTAACTGATTGTATTTACTGATATTTTTAATTTTTAATCGTAAATCTTAGATTTGAAAGACAGCCGCACCGTTCTGCTTCCCAAGGATGGGCAGGAAAAGCCAATCACTGAGCCTTTGATTATACAGAACCGATATTTTGTTCGCGTTTTATAGAAACAAGAATGTGCTTCCGGTTCAGCCCGCCGGTTGGGGGCCTATTGATCGAGCCGGATTTATCCTGAAATCAGATGGCGGTAGGAAGAGAGGGCGGCGTTTGATTTCGGAGAAATCAACGACTGCCTCGCTATTTGGACGCTGCGAGGAGGTCTTGAGCCTGGCGGTCCTTGACGTAGTCGGCGGGTGCTTTGCCCTGCTTGTTCTTGATCGATAAATCGGCACCGGCCTTAATGAGCATACGGATAATCTTCAGGCGCTCCTCGACCAGTCCACGCGTTCCGGGAGCCCCGGTGGAGGTAACAGCGCGATGCAATGGGGTGGCTCCAGAGCGTTTGCAGCACCGGTTTACCTCAGCGCCATGCTTTAAGAGTAGCTCGACCACGATCGGGCTGCGAAAGCGCACGGCATGATGGAGCGGAGTCACGCCATTCTTGTCAGCCTCGCTGACATCTGCTCCACGGTCGATCAATCCGATGATTCGTTGCCTTTGCTCTTCTGCCGTGAGGTCTCGCGCACAACAGGCCGCAGATAACGGGCGCTCGTCGGAGATACTCACACCGAGGCTTCTAACAAACGCTTCGTGGCTTCATAGCCCTTCGTTGCCGCGAAGTCTGCGGGGCTTCGCCCCTGGGCATCGGCCACGTCTGCGCGAGCGCCGTGCTTGAGGAGGCTTTCTACATGAGCGACATTCTCCTGCCAGTATGCGCCAGCGGCATAGTGTAATGGCGTGAGGCGCGAGGAGTCCTTGGCGTTTGAATCTGCGCCCATTTCTAACAAGACGGCTACGGCTTTTGTTTGTCCTTCACCCAGAGCGATCATGAGCGGGGTCTTGCCGTGGCTTTTGAAGAGGTCAAACGGGCCTGTTTCAAACAAGCTTTCCCTGGCTGGGCTTGGGGGCTCTTCGACGGTGGGCATGTCGACAGGCACGCCATTCTCGACATACCACCGAATCAGCTCTGCCTGATCATAGATGGCACTGAGATGAATGGCGGCCTCACCGAATGGCGAAGACACGGCATGCAGATCGGCTCCAAACTCTTTGAGAACCTCGACAGTATCTACCGCCGGTTTCGTGCCATAGCCGAGGGCTAGCATGTGAATGAGACGTCGGTCCGAGAGGCCTTCTTCTGCAGCAGGATCTTCCCAGTCAAACCAAGCTAACTTCTTCAGAGGCCTGTTAGGATCATCGCCAGCTTCAAATAAGGCGCGCAGTGATTCGCGACGACGAATAGCAAACTGGCTTGGCGGGTAAGTATCGATCTCGTGATTCACCGACTCAGGATTCTCGGCCACGAGGCGCTTGATCGATGCTACGTCGCCCAAGGCACAGGCAGAATGTAGGTCTAGCTTTGCCCCGCGCTCGATCAGCAAGGGAGCCCAATCCGGACGAAGAAAGGCGGTGAGCTGCAACGCGGTGAAGCCAAGGCCAGAGAACCAGCCCTTGTAACGCGTTTCATTCTTCTGGGTTTGGAGATCCCCAACGTAGGACTCTAGCGCGGCGACAAACGCTTCACGGTCTGTATCGCGTATCGCGTCTAACAGAGCGATGTCCATGACAAGCTAAGTGTTCTTACTTGCGGCGACCCAGGGCCCGGCCGATCTGCGGCGCGGCGCTCGCATCACTGACAAGACCCCGTTCATTCGTAGAGAATCCGAGAACGCGCGTGGCGGCTGCCTGGACCCGCGCATCAAGCTGACTCGGTAAGGCGCGAGCATCCTGATAGGCGAAGAACAAATGATGCGGGACCGAAGTGGAACGGCGAGCACTCTTAAGAAACGGGCTATTCGAGCGAAGATCCCAGGAGACATGACTACGCTGAACTTTGCTTGCAGGCACTTTCATGCCTCCCCAAGGAGATCCCAGAGTCACGAGTGAACTCACGCGCAAGTTGCGACTGCGTTCCGCGAATGCTTTGGCAATGAGACCACCAGTCCCGAGCCCGACGACCTGGACTTCCTTGAAACCGTAGCGCTTGCTCATCTGACCAGTAAGATCGAGGAGCTGATTCGTGGCAGACTGCAATGGCAGTCCGGTAGGATAGTGATAAATGAGTGGCTGAATACGACCAAGGTCGAGCCGAGGGAAGAGGCTTCTCCAATCCTGGGAAGCTCCGCCAACGCCGTGCACGAAGATTACGGGGAGTTTGTTAGACCGATACGGATCTACTAAGTAGAGGCCGGTGCCGTGCTGACTGGTAAAGGCGGAAGGATCACGGAAGCCAGTGGCGGCTGCTGCCATGGCGAAACGTGCGTCGCCTAGGCTGACGACATCACGAGGAACAGGAGCGGACTTCTTCTGAACCGGCGCGGTAGGTGTGAGAGCCTTCTTCTTAGCTGGGGCTGCCTGGGCTACACCGCTGCGAGCCTCGAGGCGATCTCTACGGGCGGCTTCTTTGGCCGCTTCTTCTGAGAGGATGACGGGACTAGCAAGCTTCTTCGTCCGCTTCCGCAAAACGACATTTCTGCGAACGACTGGGCCTGATTTGCCAGCAGGCAGGGCCTTCACTTTAGGGAAACGAACATAACCAGCATACTCACCCGAGTCTTGCTTGAGGTTGCCATTCAAATCCTCAAAGGCAGCCACGCCGAACTCGCTGTGAGAGGTGATGGCAAACTCGAATCTTCCATCTTTCCCCACAAACTGGTCAACGATCGGGCGATGCTTCTTCTGATTCAACTCGTAGAGGACAGCGTAGAGCTTTCCTTTTCCGGAGGCTCCAGTGATCAATCCGGTGATGCTTGGACCCGCCGCCGGAGGAGCAAGATCACGGTCTTGAAGGGAGCAGGAAGCGAGAAGGAGGCTGGCTGATAAGCCGACAGTAAGCAATTTCATGGCAAGGAATTTGGTTAGGCTTTCCTGGCATAGCGGTGTCCCCGGATGAAGTCACGCCACAATCTAGACCCCAAATCCTTAAACCTACGACAGGTTTCAGTAGTTATGAAACGAGGCTAAAACTCGACGAGTAAATTCCAGAAATTGATCAGTTTTCATGGCAGGCACAACGCAAGGGTTGTCATTCGAGTGGGGTTGGCAACCATCAGGCCATGTTTATCAAGCTGCTGTTTGGAGCGATCTGCGTGTTCTGTGTGAGCGCTAGTTTCGCTAAAGAAACCGGTTCCGAGGGAAACGGAAATCATACGGCGGGGCCTGGGAGTATCACTCTAACAAGCAACTGATCAAGAATAGCGAGAAGAAGCCGCTGCTGATCTTCACTCACGTTTCTGAGAATGATAATGGGGCGAACGCTCTGGATGGCTCTTACCACAATTGGGTATTGGCGGATAGACGCACGGCGGAAGTGCTTGAGGAGAAAGGTTACGACTGCAGCAATGTCTTCAGCAAAGGGGCTGGGCATTGCGACAAACGTGTCTTTGAACACACTCTCGCTGATACGCTGGTCTGGATGTGGCGTGACTATGAGCCCGAGAACTAGTCGTTTCCACATTGACGGGTAGGCACTTTTGCCCCGATAACTTCATCACATACCACGCCAAGCACCGATCCATGAAACGATTCCTACTCCCATTCTATTTACTTATAGCTTCAGCTTCACAAGGGATGGCCCAAGAAGGGGCTGCGGCTGCACCGGGCATAGATTCTGGGGATACGGCTTGGATCATCGTGGCGACGACCTTGGTCTTGTTCATGACGATTCCTGGGCTCTCGATGTTCTACGCAGGGCTCGTAAGGAAGAAGAATGTGTTGTCCGTCTTCATGCACTGCTTCGCCATCACGTGCGTGATGAGTCTTGTCTGGCTGACTTTCGGGTATTCAGCGGCATTTGCCGAAGGCGGTAAATTCATCGGCGGCATGGGCAAGGCGATGCTCTCCGGGATAGGGACTGAAGATGTCTACGATAGTTCGCATACGATTCCGGAATTGATCTTCTTCGCCTTCCAGATGACTTTCTTCATCATCACGCCTGCGTTGATGGTGGGTGCCTTCGTCGAACGTATCCGTTTCTCTGCCATGCTCCTGTTCGTCACGGTGTGGGCGGTGCTCGTCTATCTCCCCGTGTGTCACATGGTGTGGGGTGGAGGTAGCATGCTCGGTCTTGAGAATATCATTGATAATGCTGGCGGCATCGTGGTCCACATCACGGCAGGTATAGGAGCGCTTGTAGCCGTGATCGTGCTCGGGCCTCGTCAAGGCTATCCTAAGCGGCCCATGCCTCCCCACAATTTGCCTATGTGTGTGGCAGGAACCGGCATGCTCTGGGTTGGCTGGTTTGGTTTCAATGCAGGCTCTGGGCTTGGTGCCAATGGCGCTGCTGCGATGACATTGATCGTCACCCACATCTCCGCAGCCACGGGTGCGCTCATTTGGATGACTCTAGAGTGGCTCACGGTGAAGAAGCCGAGCATGCTGGGAATCGCGACTGGGTCCATTGCCGGACTTGCTGCGATCACTCCAGCGTCCGGCGCGGTCGGCCCGATTGGTGCGCTTTGCATCGGTGCAGTGTCAGGATTGCTCTGTTGGATCGCCTCGACCAAGCTCAAGCAGAAGCTCGGCTATGATGATTCGTTAGACGTCTTCGGTGTGCACGGCGTGGGTGGTGCTGTCGGCACGATTCTGGTGGCTGTGTTTGCCGCCTCATCCTTCGGTGGAAATGCTGAGGCAGGTTACAGCATCGGCTCGCAGCTATCGACGCAGGTCCTCGCGTCACTTTATACGGCGGTCTACACGGCCATCGTGAGCTTTGTGATTCTGAAAGTCATCGATGCTACGATCGGCCTACGCGTCAACGAGCGTGAAGAATCTGAAGGTCTCGATATCGCCGATCATGGCGAAACAGGTTATTCAGACTAACAGCCTCTTACAGCTAAGACTATGTTCTCCTACTTCCTGAAACGGCGGCGTAAGAAACTACGGCGCCAGCCGTTTCCGGAAGCGTGGCTGGAGATCATCAAGTCGCAGGTCCCCGTCTATAGGCGGATGCCAGCGGACGCTCAGGCAGAATTGCTAGAGCATGTACAGATCTTTCTGAAAGAGAAGAGCTTCGAGGGCTGTGGCGGGCTCACGATCACGGATGAGATCCGCGTCACCATCGCGGCTCAGGCGTGTGTGTTGCTAGTGCATCGGGAGTCGAACTATTTCCCAAAGCTGAAGAGCATCCTCGTCTATCCAGACGCGTATGTCACTAAATCCACCTCGTGGTCTGAAGATGGCACTCTCACTGAGGAGGCTTCCCACCGACTTGGAGAATCTTGGGGCAGTGGCTCGGTTGTACTTTCTTGGAATGCCTCGGAGCGAGGTGCGGCTATTGCCAATGATGGGCAGAATGTCGTCTTCCACGAATTCGCCCATCAGCTAGACCAAGAAGATGGCATCGCCGATGGCGCGCCTATCCTTGGGAAACGGCTGGCTAAGACGGAGAGACGCAGCGTTTATGTGACTTGGGCCCGCATCATGCAATCGGAGTTCGATCAGCTTCAGGACCTCGTCGCTCGAGGAAAGGGCTCCTTTATCGACGACTATGGCGCGACCAATCCTGCCGAGTTCTTTGCTGTTTCGACAGAAACTTTCTTTGAGAAACCTAAGCTTCTGCGGAAGAAGCATCCTGAGCTTTACGACCTTCTACAAGGTTACTACCGCCAAGATCCAGCTACCTGGCAGCGAGCGCCTCTTGATGAGGACGACGAAGACTAAAATGCTTGTTCTAGGCCGCGGTCTTGTGACCAATTCGCCTCTTGCCTAGGCCGGAGAGCGATCGTGGCTACGAGTGCTCCTAACGTACTTCCGATAGCGATATCGATGAAGACGTGTTGCCGAGTCGCTAGAGTCGACCATAGAATTCCGATAGCCCAAAGGACTGTGAAAGCGCGACCAATCCAGGCCCAGCGGAAACGGCCCAAGACGAAGATAGCAAAGATAGAACTCAGCACCGTGACAGATGCGTGCAACGAGGGACAAGCATTCGTGGGCTCATCAATCTGAATCGTCCATAAATAAAGCTTCGGCGCATCTGACACATCCATCGGCCGTGGTGCTTCTGTCGGGAGACAAACGAAGACGAGGAAGGAAATGGCATTGACGGTGAATATGCTCCACGCGAATCGCTTAAGCACGCTCCACTTATTCGTGAGTAATCCTACGGCGAGCGGCAGTAGCAACCAAGAGTGATAAATCCAGACGAAGTCGAAATTCATCGGGATGAGCTCATCGATCTTGATCGTCGGCATCGTGATCACTTTCGTGAAATCGATCTTTTGAATCAAGTGATAGGGCAGACCTCCCCACACGCACAGCAGTAGAAGAATAAGGATCTTGTGTTTCAGAAGCCGATCAAACATTAGAGAGCAATGGGCGCATGTTGTGCAAGCGAGAGGATCATTGGATGGATCGGCAGTTGATTCAACTCAGAATCCAAAGAATCGACCTGATATTATCGTTTCTACGAAGACTCTAGCTACGTTGAAGTCTTCGCCAAAGATCGTCCGTCGCCGCGATGCGCGCATTCAAATCCTGGTCTCCAGGGGCCTCCTCGGAAACTACCCGATCGACCGGCAAATAAAGATGGATGGCAGTCTGCCCATCGTAGTCATTCCGAGCCTCAATATGCCCGCCATGCAGGTGCACGATGTGATAGCAAGCCATGAGATCCGTCCCTAGAGACCGAGGGTCAGCGCCCCGCTGAAAGAAGGGATCGAAGAGGTGGTCCAACGCGCCCTCGTCTACGGGTTCGCCGTCATCTGCGATCCACAGGTGCAAGCAAGGCAGATGCGGATCGCCGGGATGCCCGTCCACCGCTTCAGCGCCGAGGTAGATCTGCTGCTTCCCGTCAAGATGTGTGAGTGCGTCCTGCAGGAGCAATCTCAAGAGCTGGCTTAGTTTAACCAGATTAGAAGTGAGGGGAGGCAACTTGTTAGGGATCTCTAATCGAACCTCGATCTCCCGCTTCACCAGTTCCACTTCCATCACGGCCAAGGTTGTGCGGACAGCCTCGCGCAGGTCGACACCTGGCTCAAATGTTAGTTCTTTCTCGCAAGAGGCCTCCCACAAGCGCTCGAGAATGGTGATCATTCGCTGCACCTGCTGTTCCACTTGCCCGTGGTAGCTCGTCCAGAACTCGCCATCTTGATAGGCACCTGCTTCGCCTAACTCTTGCTTCAATTTGAAGGGAACGAGATCTACGAAGGTCTTGATCGATGTCAGTGCATTGCGCATGTGGTGATTGAGCCCCGAGGCCAAGATACTCATGCTCTCCGCCCGGTCACCTCGCAGCATGTTCTGCACAATGCCGAGCTTCTCTTGGAGAAGGTGGTCTCGCTGACTCTGCACGACGAAATACTCTAACCAACGCTTCAGCATCCCTTCGAGAAGCTCAGGATCCCATGGCTTCGTGAGATAGTGAAAGACGGCTCCTGTATTCACAGAATCCACAGCCGTCTGCACATCAGAATAAGCTGTGACAAGAATCCGTAGAATGCGGGGATCCAATTGCCGCGCCCTTTCTAGCAATTCCACCCCACTTTCTCCTGGCATCCGCTGGTCTGTGAGCAACACGCCGATCTGATCCTGACGCTCACAAAGTATGGCGTAGCCCTCTTCAGCATTCGGTGCGGTGAGGATCTCAAAAGAGTCTTCAAAGGCCTGGCGGAAATATTTTAACGAACGCTCTTCGTCATCCACGTAGAGAATGGCGTAGCGCCGATAGTCGATTGATTCCAAGAGCCCTTCTATCATGATTCTAAGAGCACCAGTTTCGGCGTTTCCTCTTCCGAATTCGTTTGATCGATGCCCTGGAGGGGCAGCGTGATCGTGAAAGTCGTGTGAATCCCCTCGGTGCTCATGACAGAGATATCTCCCCCGTGATCTTTGATCAAGCGATAACAGATACTCAGCCCTAACCCAGTGCCCTTGCCCACTTCTTTGGTCGTGAAGAATGGATCGAAGAGTCTCGGAATATGCTCTGTCGCAATGCCAGGCCCACTATCCCGAAGCGTGATGGCTACGGTCTTGCTCTCGACATCGATTTCCGTGCCGATATCGATCTGTTTCTCACTCTGCTCAGCAAGAGCATCGCAGGCATTCTGATAGAGGTTAATAAAGACCTGAATCAGCAGGTTCTTATTGGCCAGCAAATGACAGTCTTCCGCCAGCGTGTCATTGAGAACCACATGCTCATCCTTCAAGCGCTCTGCCACCAAGCGACGCGCGACGCTAAGCGCCTCAGACAAACGGATATTGACTCGCTTGCCAGTGTCAGGGTGAGTGAAATCACGAAGATCGGAAACGATGGACGAGACACGCTTCAACCCATCATTCAGATCCGCAATGAACTCTTCATGCCTAGTATCTTCAGGCAGGCCACTTCGGCTTAGTCGTTTTGATAGAGCAAAGAGAGCAGAAATACTATAATTGAGAGGATTATTGATCTCATGAAGGATCGCCGCACTCAACTGGCCCACTGCGGCCAACTTCTCTGACTGCACCAGTTGGCTTTCCGTTTCTCGCAGTTGGAAGAGGGCCTCTTCGACAATGGACTTCTCAGATTCCAACTCCTTCTGAAGACGACGATTACGGAGGAGATTCCTGACACGAGCATGAAACTCTACCAGAGAGAACGGCTTGATCAGGACATCATTTGCCCCGGCCTCTAGCCCTGCCATCCGGATGCGTTCATCCGCACGCGCAGTCAGCAGCATGATCGGAATCATTCTTGTCCTAGGATCTTCGCGCAACGCCTGACAGACCTCTAATCCGTCCATCTCAGGCATCATGTAATCCAGTAAGACCAAATCCGGAAGCCATCGCTGCGCGCTCTCCACGGCATGAATGCCATCGATCGCCTCCACGACCTCATAATCTTGGACCAATTCGCCAGCAAGGTAAGCACGGATACCGGCATCGTCATCAGCCACGAGAATCGTGTAGGCCTCATCAGGCGCGAGCGGCAAGGCTGACGAGACACTGACCAGGTCCTGTGAGTGTTTGCTAGACGTCACGAGATCCACTCCCGAACCAAGCGCCGGAGAGAACTCTGCCTGACGGTGCAAATTCGAGAGCCAAGCGTCAGTCGCCTCAGGCCCCGACTGATTGCTAGGATCCACCGCATCCAAGTCCTCCGCCTGCCTCATTGGAATCGTCGCCATGATGACAGTCCCCTGACCCAACTTACTTTCAGCGACGACATGACCGCCCATGACTTCAGACAGTTCTTTAACGAGCGCTAGACCGATTCCAGTCCCAGGGTGCTTGCGCTTCGTGGAGGTGTCTTCTTGCCAGAAACGCTCAAAGATGAAGGGCAGTCTATCCGGCGGGATCCCGATTCCCGTATCCTTGATCGTGAAGACGACATTCTCTTTCGCCTGCCTTACGCCCAAGTGCACACGTCCATACTCCGGCGTAAATTTGAGTGCATTGAAAAGCAGGTTCAGACAAATCTTCTCCAGCTTATCACGGTCCGCATCTATGACGCTAACACTATCGGAAACGTGTGCTGTGACCGTCAGATTACGTTGCTTCGCAATGACACTGATAGACTCTACCAAGCTATTGATGAACTCTCTGAGAACGATGCGCTCACAACGAAGCTGAAGTTTCCCCGACTCGAGCTTAGCGATGTCCAGCAAGTCATTAATCAATTTGAGTAAGCGCATGGCCTGCTGATGCATCGTCGTCACCAGTTCTTTCTGCCCTCTCCCCATGTCAGATTGCCGGCGCATCGATTCAATCGGCGCTAACAACAATGTCAGCGGAGTGCGTAATTCATGACTCACATTAGCCAAGAAATCATTCTTCAGCCTATCCAATTCTCGCAGTTGCTGATTAGACGCTTCGAGCTCGATACGACTTCGATCCAGCTCAATACGAGTGAGAAACTCACGCACCCGTGTCCGATGATGGAAATAGGAGCCCACCATGATGACGAGGCCATTGAGAGAAATGAAGAGCAGATTACTAAATGTGGCGCTCGGCCTGTATGAACCCTCTGCGAATAACCAGGTGAATGTGGCAAGCCCATAAAGCGCTAGCGTAATGCCCGTCGCGATGAGCCCCTCAGCTAGCGTCCAGTTAAAGATAAAACCCGTCGCCACTAGGCAAAGAGTCAGTGCCGCATAATAAGGTGAGCCAGGATCACGCGCCAAGTAGATCATCCAAGCGATGAAGAACGCTGGCACGAGCGGCAAGATCAGCGTGTAGGCACGGTAATGTCGCTTCGCGAAACGCGAATTTAAGCTCAAGAACGTACTCAGCAACACACCCGCGCACAGCAATCTCAGCTGGAAGAAGGACTCCACCAACTTCGGGTATACGACGGAATCGAGCACGGCGGTTCCCAGCACCAAGATCACCGCCAGAATACAGAGCAAAGCCAGGCTGCGGATCGTCAGGCGTCGGTCTTCGACAGCAAAGAGCGCCTTCGAATCTTCATCCGGTAGAACCAACCTCTCCGGAATCTGCTGCTTCAGAAAGCGCACAAACCTCATCCCCCATAGCAGGGCTCCACTAGGCGACGACGCGGAGGCCTCCTCCTTCATCTTAGAATCTTCGTTCACAATCTTAGCTCCAGCGCGGAACCCTCGAAGAGATTCCTAGATGATCAAGCTTCAACGTTAATCAACCTTATTGGATGACTAGATAATTCTGAAAGTTAACAACAATTAAGCTAAATGGTTTGTGATGGTTTCAAAAATTCCATAATTACTATTAATAATCTTGAAGGCCCGTTAAATTAAGGATAGGTAAAAGAAATTGTGTCTTTCACATCGATGACTTCTTCAGACCACTCCACGCTCATTTTAGATCAGATTCGGCAAGCTCCGCTCCCTCAGCAGACCTCTCTGGATCTCATGGCCGCACACGCTAAAGGACTGGAGCGCTTAGCATCCGGAACGACTAAGCATCTTCTACTGAACGACTTGTGCGACTTCCTGGACAGCGCCCTCGGTTCATGGACAGCCATGTTTGTGGGCCAGATAGACAGTGAAGTCGCCTCAATCGGACGCGACACCTGCAAGCCTGAATCGACCATCCAGCTGCACCAAGCGCTTCTCGCTCTCCCGGACTCGGAAGTAGTCTACCCTGTAGGAAAGCTCTCGATCGAGTCCTCCGTCTGGTTGGAAACATGTCCGGACAGAACAGTTCGCCACTTTGGCTGCTTCCCTGTCGCTGAGTCTACGATGTTCGTCCTCACATCAAATCAGGCCAATCGACTTGAGCCCTCCATGGATGTGGTAGTCCGCTTGGTCGCTCAAATCGCTGCATTCATCATCTCCTACAAAGAGCCCGTAGAAGTCCCAGAAATTTCTGACAAACCCGCTGGCACCGGTCTAGCCGCTGCTGCTAGCCTTGGAAACGAAGTCGCCATCATTGTAGACGCAGACGGCGTCATCCTGGAAGCAAATGATGCGGCAGAGCGTCTCCTCAGACAATCGAGCGAGGAACTCACTGGACTGTCACTGACTCAACTCGGAGCGACGACAGAAGCTTCGCGCGGCCTCAAATCTCTATCAGAGTCTCAATCAAACGATGGCAAACCACTTTGTCTTCGTCAGGCCAATCCTGCTGGCAATGTATGGGTCGAAGCGAAATCCCACGCGCTTCCAGCATCTGGCGACGACCAGAAAAGCCAAACCGTTCTCTTCTGCCGTGACCTCACGGAAGAACGCGATCTCAAAACGAAAGTAGTCAATGCCAACGAGCAACTCAAGGCCACGGCAGGGTCAGACTCGGTGGCTCTGTTCCGAGTGGACCGACGCGGCGTCATCGCTTCAGCCAAAGGAGGATTCCTAACAAACTCAGAGATCGATGCTGCTAGTTTAGAAGGCCGCAATGCCTGGGGCTTCTGCCAAGAAGAATCTCTCCGCCGAAAGCTCTGGAAACAACTCAGAAGAGATGGCCACGCCAGCGGACTCATCGACACCGCCCATGGCCCGCTAAAGATCAATCTCTCGGCAACGCTCGGACCCAATGGCAAACCACAAACAGTTCATGGCATCGCTGTCCACGCGCCATCAACCGCCGCCGCTCCGCAGCAAGTAGTCGTAAGCGCACCTGCTCCGGTCGTAGCACCTACTCCAATCATCGCGCCGGCAGAGCTTTGCCCATCATGGCTAGCATCCTTACAAGTATCTAGAGATGCTGTCGTCGTCACCGACACTGACGGAAAGATCCGCTTCATGAATACGGGAGCCGAGCAGCTCTTCAACTGCCAGATGCGCGAAGCCGAAGGCCAGCACGTCCAGCAACTAGGCACCTTTGGTAAACTTGATCCAGTGGGTGCATTCTTAAATGAAGCGCAGCCTAGCATGACCACTCACCAGGTCTCTCTGACCCGACACGACGGCACAACGCTAGACCTCCATCTTGCCGGTGCCGCAGTGAAACCTCAGGACGGTGAAGCCCTTGGCGTCATCCTCTGTTGCCGCCAAGGAGAATTACCAGTCGTCGCACCAGAGCCTGTCCTTGCCACATCAGACACCTCGGTCGAAGAACGTCAGCGTCTCGAGAAAGAGAACTTCAGAGCACTGAGTCTCTTCGCAGGAGGGATCGCTCATGATCTCAATAACATTCTCACCTCACTCGTAGGAAACGTTTCTCTAGCAAACATGCTCGTGAACGACGTCCCCGAAGCCAGCGAGCGCCTGATCGAAGCCGAGCGTGCTTGTTTCCGAGCCAAAGACTTGTCTCACCAGCTTCTCACTTTCGCCAAAGGAAGCACCCCGGTGAAGAAGGTCACTCGGATAGAAGAACTCATCGAGCAATGCACGACCAACTACCTTCGCGGTTCCAAATGCGTTCCTCGGGTCGTCAATCAAACCGGACTTTGGAGCGCTGATGTCGATGAGGGTCAGATCAGCCAAGTCCTCGAGAACCTCATGCTAAACGCAGATCACTCCATGCCACATGGCGGGATGATCACCATTTCTAGCACAAATGTGCATCACGTCCCATCTCCTGAGAACGCAGCCATTCCTCTAGATGAAGGCCTCTACGTGAAGATCTCGATCCTTGACGAAGGTCCAGGCATCCCAGAAGATCAGTTAGAGTATATCTTCCGCCCCTATCACACTGCCAATGAATCTGGACGCGGTCTCGGTCTAGCAACCACCTTTACCATCGTCAAAAACCACGGTGGCCATGTCGTCGCCGCATCGAAGTTCGGTCACGGCACGGAATTCAGCTTCTATTTACCTGCCACCGGCAAGTTGAAACAGCGCGCAGAAGAGCCCGCACCACTGAAGCCAGGAGAAACAGTCACCGCCATGGAACACGGACGGGTGCTCGTCATCGATGACGAGAAATCCATTCGCGATCTCGCCACCACCACGCTCAAGCTCATGGGATGTGATGTCGTGACGTGCCCCTCCTCATCGGAAGGCGTCGAGCGTTTCATCCGAGCAAACCAAGACGGGCAGCCATTTGACCTCGTCATCATGGACCTCACCATCCCCGGCGACCTTGGCGGAAATGAAGCCATGCAACAAATTCTCAGTATCTCTCCGAATGCACTCGGCGTCGCTTCCAGTGGCTACAGCGAGGGCAGCATCATGGCACACTACCGCGAATACGGTTTCCAAGCAGCACTCTCCAAGCCCTACAACATCAGCGATCTTCAAAGAGTCGTCTCCAATATGCTCGTCAGCTAGAGATTCACGCCCACTTGCGCTTGTGCAAATCCCAGGCTAACGAACTTCATGAACACCCTTTTAGATACCCCCACTGTCGATACCAAGGCGCGTGAACTGTGCCAGTTCATCGTCGATCAACCGGAATTCGCAGCCGCTCGAGGTCAGATCGAAGCCTTTCTCGGAAACGTAGAAGCCCAGAGCATCTACAGAGCTTGGCAAGAGAAGGGCCAAGAACTTCACCGCATGAGCCAGGAAGGCCTCCAGCCAAACGATTCTGACATCGCTGAAATGGAAAGCCTCCGCCAGGCTGTCATGGACAACGAGTTCGCCTCAGACTTTTCAGACGCAGAGTCTCAAATGAACGGGACATTCAGCGGAGTTACCAAGCTGCTCCAGCAGACTCTCCAATTGGGCCGCGTGCCGTCCGTAGAAGAAATGAACGCCGAATCAGGCTGCTGCGGTGGCGGCGGCAATGAAGCTGGCGGCGGTGGTGGCTGAGGCTGTTAATCCTCTAGACTTCGTGTAAGTCTAACCAAACGCTTTAAACTGAACGCCCCGTCCTGCATCGCAAGACGGGGCGTTTCTTTTATCAGCATACAACAATGAACCTCTAATCTGCGCGCCGCGCACTACCACCACCCATACAGAAAGGCGAAATAATCACTTGCATTAAAACTGTCGAAATCACAGGTTTCCACTGGATGAACTGGATCAAAACAACTCACCTCACTTTCCTACTAACCCTCGGCTTCACTAACGCTGCCGTCGCTGTCGACTACGTCATCGCTGTTTCCGTCGATGGCTTTCGACCGAAGACGATCGAGCAGCTTGAGCACGATGGTAGGCTACCCACATTCAGCAAGCTCCAGAAGGAAGGTGCTTGGACGCACAACGCGCGCCCAGATCCTGACAATACCTTCACATCTCCGAACCATGTCTCTATGGTCACAGGACGACCGGTCTTCGGCACTGACGGCCACACATACACCAACAATGGCAGCCCCTCATTGGCCACAACCTTGCATTCCGTCAAGCAGAGCTACGTGCAGAGCATGTTCGACGTTGCTCATGACCATGGACTTCGTACAGCGATCTATATCAGCAAATCGAAGCTCAACATCATCGACAAAAGCTACAATGCCGATACCGGAGCTCCAGATTTAGTGGATGACGACGATGGCCAGAACAAGGTCGATTCCGTCATCAGTCTCGAAACCAACGGTCAAGCCATGGCACTTGTGGAACGCGCCCTCGAAGACCTCGTTGCCCAGCCCACGAATCTGGCGTTCCTACATATCGTCGACCCGGACCGGCAAGGCCACGGTTCCAACTGGGAAACACCCGCCTACGAGATGGCTATCGAACGTGTGGATGGCTATTTGGGAGACCTTCTCTCAATGATTGAGTCCACGGAACCCTACAAAAACAAGACGGCCGTGATCCTAACAGCGGATCACGGTGGATTCGGCGGAGCACACTCAGATGCGAAAGAACCGTTGAATTACACCATTCCCTTTTATGTCTGGGGAAGCGGAGTCCTCCCTGGAGATCTGTATCAGATGAATGCAGAAGAACGGACTGATCCAGGAACGGCCCACGTTCTAGCAGACGCCCAACCACAACCTATCAGGAATGGCGATCTCGCCAATCTCGCACTCGATCTCCTCGCCCTACCACCCGTCGAAGGATCGATCTACAATGCCGCTCAGAACCTGCACTCCGACCGCGAAATCACACCCCATGTCGAGCCACTCAAGATGTCTATCCATTCGTTAGGCACCTCAGGCCTCCGCGTGAGGTGGCAGGGATCTCCTGGGAGACGCCCTACACTGCAATTCTCTAGCAACCTGATCGACTGGGAAGACGCTCCCAACACTTGGCCCTCTATAGCCGATGGCTGGATCGACAAGGACCCAAGCCCCCAGCGTTTCTACCGAACTGTAAATCGGTAGCATTCAGCTACAAATGCCCCTCAGCGAGACGGACTAGCACTGCCTTCTGAGCGTGGAGCCGGTTCTCCGCTTCTTGGAAGATCGTGTCAGCATGCTTCTCAAGAACCTCTGCGGTGATCTCTTTGTCGCGATACGCCGGCAGACAGTGCATGACCAAGGCTTCCGGTTTCGCCAAATCTACGATGCCTTGATTGATCTGGTAAGGCTTCAAGATATCGAGTCGGCTGGCAGCCTCCTCTTCCTTCCCCATGCTAACCCAGACATCGGTGTAGAGCACATCGGCATCCTTCGCCGCAGCTTTCAGATTCGTCTCGGTGACGACATTACCTGACTTGAAGCCCTTGAGGTACTCCGAAGAAGGAAGAAACTCTTCAGGCCCAGCAAGCACCAGCTGGAAGCCGAGCCGTTCAGCCGCCCACATCCAAGAACGCGCCACATTACAATCCGTGTCACCAGCAAAGATCACCTTGCGGCCTTCCCAAGTGCCAAGCTTCTCTGTGATCGTGAGTAAATCAGCTAGGATCTGACACGGGTGCTCGTCATCATCCAGAGCATTGATCGTGGGAATGCCGCTCATCTCAGCGAAGCGCGCGACATCATCATGACTGTCCGTTCTGATGATGCACCCATGCAACATTCTACCTAACACACGCGCGGTATCCTCGATCGGTTCTCCACGACCTAGCTGTAAGTCCCTATCAGACAGAAACATGACCGAGCCACCTAACTCACGAACCCCAATTTCAAAACTCACCCGTGTACGAGTGGACGATTTGGTGAACATAAGCCCCCAACACTGATGCGCTAAAGGTGTGAAACTGCCAGGATCAACTGTTCGATTCGCCTTCAGCTCAGCCCCCAAGTTAATGAGGTCGATGAGCTGATCAGCAGTGAGTTCTTCAATAGATAAGAGATGCTTCATGTAGGAAGAAAGCGTTTAAAAATTAGAGGGAGTGAGAGTGCTCGGCTAGTAGTTCGTAGCGATCAACTTCTCAAAAGTAGCCTTCAGCATGAAGACAGCGGTATCGATCTCAGCTTTGGTGACATTCATAGGAGGCAAGAGACGAACAACGTCAGCACCAGCCGGCACAGTAAGCAGCTTGGCTTTGTTTAAGACATCCACGAGGAACAACGCCGGAGGCATGCCTGAAGCCTGTTGTGCATGAAGAGCCTTCACCGCGTCCTGATCGATGACCAATCCGATCATCAACCCAAGCCCACGCACGTCCTTCACGAAAGGCAGCTCGGCGTCACGCATCTTCTCCCGAAGATACTCGCCCATAGCCACAGAATGAGCCGCCAGGTCTTTCTCTAGGATCTCTTCCATCACAGCAGTGACCGCTGCGCAAGCCAAGGGATTTCCACCATAGGTCGTACCGTGAGAGCCTGGGCCTAACAGATTGCAGATAGACTCGCTCAATGACGACTTTGCCACATCGCGGAACCAGATCGCCCCGAAAGGAAAGCCTCCTCCCATGCCTTTGGCCCAGCTCACCGCGTCCGGGATGATGTCAGCGGATTCGGGAGTTTCCCCTAACGCCGTTTCCCAAGCTCGGAGATGACCCGTCCGGCCGATACCACACTGCACCTCATCGAGCAGGAACAACAGATCGTGCTCCTGGCAAAGATCCCGAATCGCTCGCAAGAACTCTGGTGATGCAATGTTAATGCCGCCTTCTCCCTGAACCGGCTCTAGCATGATCGCCACCGTATTCTCATTCACCGCCGCCTTCAACGCCTCGACATCATTGTAAGGCAAATGCGTGAACCCTTCCATCAAAGGACCGAATCCAGTCTTCACCTTCTCCTGCCCCGTCGCCGCTATTCCCGCCAGCGTCCGACCGTGGAAAGAGTTCTCAAAGGTGATCACCTCGATGCGCGGATCGCCATTCGCCTTGGGAAGGAACGAGCCGTAACGCCGAGCAAGTTTATAGAGCCCCTCATTCGCCTCAGCACCGCTATTGCAGAAGAACACCTTTCCAGGAATCTGCATCACGTCCTCCACGATGAGTTTGGCCAGCTTGCCTTGAGAAGGCATTTGATAGAGATTCGAACAATGAATCAGCGAAGCCGCCTGTGCCTGAATGGCGCCAGTCAACCGAGGATGGGCGTGGCCCAATGAACACACCGCAATGCCGCCGCCGAAATCGAGGTATTTCTTCCCCGCCTCGTCCCACAACCAGCAGCCCTGACCACGGACAGGAGCCACACGGAAGCGCCCGTAGGTCGGGGCAACGTATTTCTCAAAGAGATCCTGGGTTGTTTGTGGTGTTTCGGTGCTCGCGTTCATTGGAAGGGAGAGACCCTAGGGAGATGTTGTAGAAATGCAACGCCTGCCTGGAGTGGGTTCTGCAAGCTCTTGACCCCCTGCCGGGCCGGACTACTCTCATTCCATGATCACGGTGACTGATGCGGCTGCAGAAGAATTGAAGAATCTCCTCGGAGACAGCGGGAAAGCCCTGCGCCTACTCGTCCAGAAGGGCGGTTGCGCGGGCCACCAGTATGGGATGAAGCTCGATGACCCGGCCGAAGACGACAGCGTGGTCAAGACCATCGGCGGCAGCGTCGTGGTCGATCCTGAAAGCCTGACCTTCCTAGACGGCTCCGAACTCGCCTTCTCAGATGCCCTCACAGACTCAGGCTTCAAAATTGTGAATCCCAATGCGGCACGAAGCTGCGGTTGTGGCACTTCCTTCGAACCTGCGGAAGAAGGCACCACACCGACTTACGACCCAGAGCTCGATGGCTCCGTCTGTAGCAGCGAAGAAACAGAAGAACCCGCAGCGACCGGAAGTTAGCCGTGGCCCGATCCAGTCAGATTCGCGGCACCCGATCAAGTGCCCCCTACGGCTATGCACGTGATGGGAAACCTCACGAAACAGCAAGCGTGAACCTGCTGGCCTGGATCCTCGTTATCCTCTTCTTAAGCGCGATGACGATCTTCGCCTGGATCGTTCCTGCCTACATCTTCAGAAATCCTCACATTCCTCTCAACTACGATATCTTGCGCAAGATCGGCAAGCTAGAGGACATCAAGGCCTTCGATTCTAGCAGACCACCTAAATCTGGCGGAAGACGCAGCAAGTTCATGCGAGCTCGCCCCCTCTTCGATGAACTGTCAGGTCGCCCTGTCGAGCAATTGGCCATTCTCAATGACACTCAGAAACGCCTCTACGTGCAGAACTTCTCCAAAGGCGAAATGCTTGGCTACGTCACCGGCGAATTCGAGATTATCGAATCAAGACTGCTCGGAGCAGACGATCTCTTCAAAGGCTTAGCTCTGCGGGGCATCGCCAAAGAATTTCCTAACACGGTCCTAGAGTATCTCATCCCGATCCCTGGAGAGTTCACCAATCCCTATGAAGTCGGTGACACACTAAAGATCATGCGAGGCGGTGATCTCGCCGCGATCCTTCACGTCGCCCATCTCCCAGAAGACCGCCTGTCCATCAGCGCCATCTCGGTAACCTATGCGGATGAAGTCGTGACCAAGGAAGAAGTCCTCGATGTGGAAGTACCCCAGAATCTCAACCTAGACGCCATGTGGCCCGCCTTTGAGGGCCCTGTCGTGTTGCCTTCGTCTTAAACGACCCGCAATTCTTCAGCGTACGCTTTGAGGCGTTTCCGGCGGAGATTCACAACCAGCCCACGTTTCAGGATCGTCTTTACCTCATCACGAGAAACCTTGATTCCCTTAGCCCGCTCTTCCCAGGAAGCAGGTCGCAGGTAGGCCAGCGTGCGTTCGGCTAACAAAAGCGGCAAAACCGTTGCATAACGCAACCGGATAGGACGAACCGCCTGGCAATAACACATCGCCTCCTTCAGCTGTTCCTGGCATCGTGCTTCCCAATGCGAAGAAGCGTCCATCAACACTTCAGGCGATGGAACATCTCCCTCTTTCGCACCGGCGATCGGCAGATAACAACGGCCATTCTCCAAATCTTTCGGAAGGTCACGCAACACATTGATCAACTGCAAGGCACGACCATAACTCTTGGCCCAACCCAGCATCTTCTCCTCAGGCTCATCGGCAAACTTATCCCAGTGATGGAAACAAAGCCGCGTCCAGAAGACACCGACAGAGCCCGCGACCAAGTAAGTGTATTCCTCAAGCTGCTCTGCCCCTGGCAGATGCCTCAAGACCCCCGGATCACCGAAACGCTCACAATCAAGACGTTGCCCTAGCAGAATATCATCCAACACGTCACGGGTCGCCCCTTGCTCAAAGTTTGAAACTGAACCTAACCAATGAAAAGCCTCTTCTGTATGATCGAGTAGCTTCGTCTCACCGGGATCCGATTGCAGAGGTTGAAATTGGCTCTTCAGTTCTGACTGCAGCGCTGGGATATCTTCCTCACCTTTCACAGCGGCTTCAAATCGCCTCAAGAAGGTCAACCGCTCGACTGCAGCCACGCTCTCCGTATCCGCGATCGTATCCGAAGTCCGCGCTAGCAAATACCCGAGACAAATAGGGCCGCGCACACGCTTGGGCAACAGTTGTAAGGTGATGTAGAACGACCTCGAAACGTGCTTGAGAATATCGCCCCCCAGGTGAGTCTCCCAGTCACTTGCTGATCTCTCCATTCCATGAGAAGGTCGCCCGTTCCCGCTGCTACTATGATCGTCCGCCATCTCTACGTGCATGTGCCATTCTGCCACAGAATTTGCCCATACTGCGCGTTTTACAAGCATCAACCAGGCGAAACCTCCATGAAGATGCTCGTCGATGCCTTGTTAGCCGATCTAGCAACCCAGTCCAAACGGTTTGAGATTCGTCCTAAGACGATCTACTTCGGCGGAGGCACGCCCACTCTGCTGAACCACAGCTCCTTAAGCTGTCTGCTAGACGGCCTCCAGGATCAACTCAACCTCAGCGATCTCGAAGAATGGTCCACCGAGGCCAACCCAATGACCTTCGATGCCAAGAAAGCCGCCCTCCTGCGCTCAGCAGGCGTCAACCGCGTGAGCCTAGGAGTACAGTCATGGCAACCAGCACTCTTGGAAACCTTAGGTCGAGATCATTCCCCAGAACAAGCGGAGGCCTCCTATCATTTGCTCCGAGACGCCAACTTTCCCGTCGTCAATGTGGACCTCATGTTCTCACTCCCGGACCAAAGTCTAACGGCGTGGGAAGAAGACCTGCAACGGACTCTAGCACTCAAACCTCAGCACATTTCCGCCTACAACCTTACCTACGAAGAAGACACCCCCTTCTTCGAGCAGTTAGGCGCAGGCAAGTTTCAGGAAGACGTCGATGACAACGCGGATCATTTCTATCTCGCAGATCAACTCCTCACCAAAGCTGGATTTCAACACTATGAAATCTCAAACTACGCACAGCCCCAGTGCGAGTCCCAGCACAACCAAGCTTACTGGGCTGGAAATGACTACCTCGGCCTAGGTCCCAGTGCCGTCTCCACCATCGGCGACAAACGGTGGCAGAACGTGCCAGACACCGGCCGCTACGCTCAGCACGGCCCCAGCCCGATAAACGAGGAAACCCTCACCGAAGCAGATCTCCACAACGAACGCGTCGCCCTCATGCTACGCACCACTCAGGGAATCCTCATCGAAGCCCTAGCGGAACCCGCACAGAAGCGTGCACGAGAGCTTCAAAGCGAAGGCATCCTTGAGCTCACCAAAACGCATTGCCGCCTAACCAAAGCCCACCGCGCCATGGTCGACCCAGTTGCGACAGAGCTCTTAGTCTAACTTCAGCATCCCGCCTGGGGAAATCGTATCTAAAACGACTGAAGGTAAAGAGAAGCAAGAATCATCGGAAAGCGTAAAACCACATCCTAACAACACCCCAATCTCATCAGCATCACTTTGCGTGCGGGCATGAATCATCGTCAGAGGATCTCCTTCCTCAAACTCAGCCCCTAGACGTGCCACTTCAGATAAGCCCACCGCATGGTCAATCATATCGCTAGCATGCTTACGTCCACCACCAAGTTGCACAATAGCCATGCCAAGCGCCTTCGTATCTATCCGCGTAAGCCGCCCTGCACGGGCCGCGCATAGCGGCACCTGCACTGGAGCTTCGGGAAGATCACTCACCACGCCACCAAGCCCCCGAACCATCCGCTCGAAGCGCTCATAGGCATCGCCAGTGTCCAGTGACGCCTGTAACGCGCCCCTAGCGGCCTCATGATCTTCCGCCAATCCACCCAGGACAAGAAGTTCCGCACCAAGCGCCATGACGACTTGATGAAACCGTTCGCTTGGAATCTCTCCCTGTAAAAACCGAATAGCCTCCCTCACTTCCAGTGCATTGCCTGCCGAGTCACTCAAACAGGCGCTCATGTCTGTCAACACAGCCGCCGTCGGCAAGCCAGCTCCATTAGCCACATCGACCAGCGTTTGTGCAAGTTCTCGAGAAGCCTCTTCCGTCGGCATGAAAGCGCCATTGCCCACCTTCACATCCATGACCAGCCCTTGCAGACCAGCCGCCAGCTTCTTGGATAGGATGGAAGCCGTGATCAAGTCTAACGACTCCACCGTGGACGTCACATCACGCACAGCATAAAGCCTACCATCCGCTGGGGCCAGGGAGGCAGTCTGTCCAACAATAGCAACACCTGCCTCTCTCACCGTTCGGCGAAACGTCTCCAATATTGGTGTCACTGTGTATCCAGGAATGGATTCCAGCTTATCCAACGTGCCACCCGTGTGGCCCAACCCTCGCCCAGAAATCATCGGGACATACGCACCGCACGCTGCCAACATAGGCCCCAGCACTAGCGAAACACCATCTCCGACGCCGCCCGTGGAATGCTTATCGAGAATCGGCCCGTCGAGATCGGCAGAGGCCCATTCCAGGACGTCTCCAGAATCACGCATGCCTAAGGTGAGCGCGACCCGCTCACCAGTGTCCATGCCACGACAACAAATGGCCATGGCTAAAGCCGCAATCTGGCCTTCCGACCAAGAGCCATCCGTCAGTCCCTGACAGAAAGCAGAAATCGCCTCTCCCGAGAGCGACTCCCCTTGCCTCTTCTGAGCAATGATCTCCTGAGGAAACATCCTAACGGAACCATGTGGTCAGAATCCACTGATACGAGGCGCCTCCCAGATAGATGCCGACGATCCCAAGAATCCCAGAGAGAACAGGGGGCGCAGGCAGAGGCAGCTTGATCGCAGAGAAGACGATGCCCACAATAAAACCAGCGAAGAGAGCGAGAAGTAACGTTTGCATGACAGTTTTTAAGACAGAGTGAATGAAAGGAAGAAGCCCGCAATGGCCGCACTCATAAAGTTTGCCAGCGATGCCGCAGCGACCGCTTTAAGCCCGAAGCGCGCGATCTCCGGACGGCGGCTTGGTGCCATCACGCCAAGACCACCTAACAAGATAGCAATCGAAGAAAGATTAGCAAAGCCACAAAGAGCAAAGGTAATGATGCCCTGAGTACGCGGAGTTAGCGTTTCTTTCACCATAGCAAATTCTTTGTAGGCGACGAACTCATTGAGCATGATCTTCTGGCCAATGAAGCTTCCACCTTGCATGGCCTCTGACCAGGGAACACCTAACACCCACGCCAATGGGGCAAAGATGTAACCAAGGATTTGCTCAACAGTGAGCGTCTCCAGCCCGAACCAGCCACCCACCCCGCCCACCAGCAGATTAAGCAAAGCGATCAGTCCGACAAAGGCGAGAAGCATGGCCCCAACATTCGCCGCAAGCATGAGTCCGCTCGAAGCACCGGAAGCAGCGGCATCGATCAGATTGACCGGCCTATCCTCATCCGGTGTCGAGTCCACTAAACGCTCATTAGGCACTTCGGTCTCAGGCTTGATCAACTTCGCGAAAAGCAGCCCTCCGGGAGCCGCCATGAAACAAGCCGCCAAGAGATACTTGATATCCACACCGAGCCCAGCGTAACCAGCAAGCACCGCACCTGCGATGGAAGAAAGCCCACCACACATCACCGCGAAGAGCTCGGAACCCGTCATGCCGGCAATGTAAGGACGCACGACGAGCGGAGCCTCTGTCTGACCGACAAAGATATTTGCACTAGCAGACATCGATTCTGTCCGACTCGTTCCCAGCGCCTTGCGCAGTCCACCCCCAAAGATACGAATCACCCATTGCATGACACCCACATAATAAAGCACCGCGATGAGCGAAGAGAAGAAGATGATCGAGGGCAACACCCGAAAGGCGAAGACAAAGCCCCCATCACCAAAGTGAGTGAACATGGCCGGACTAACTAAACCTCCAAAGATAAACGCCACCCCTTCATTTCCACAATCGATCACTTTCTGGACGCCCTTCGAGAGCCAATTCAGCACCGTGATTCCCACCGAGGTGTAAAGAACGAAGGCCCCCAGGCTCAACTGAATAAGAAACGCCCCACCCACCGTCCGCAAGCGGATGGCTTTCCGATTATCACTCAGCAAGTAGGCAATCCCCAGGAGGACGACCATGCCGAGAAGACTGACCAAAGCGCTCATGAACGTGAGACTACGTCAAACACCCCTAAGAGGCCAACCTTCAAATGGGTAAGAGAAGCGCAGTCTGACAGGAGATCTAATCGACCAACTCAATCGGAGCTGGCAGATCCAAACGCACATGCCCCTTCACATTCAGGACGGGCTTCTCCTTCACCACATTCGCCTTCGTCACAGGCTTATCATCGTCTTCCTTCTCCTCCTCTTTCGGCATCATCGCACGAGTGGCTGGCTGGAG
The DNA here is from genome assembly GCA_947561585.1 of Caprella mutica. NCBI lineage: Eukaryota > Metazoa > Arthropoda > Malacostraca > Amphipoda > Caprellidae > Caprella > Caprella mutica. The sequence goes on along the minus strand of CANNZV010001393.1, from coordinate 114,391 downwards.
GGAATTGTAAGGGTCTAGGCCCAACACCGTTGCTTCGCGCAAGAGAATGGGTTCCGCAGCACTGCCGCTACTGTAGAGAGCCAACGGTCCACTTTGCATGATGTTGTCCGTCTCGCGAAGCAGCGCTCCCATAGCAGAGTTCGGAGAATGGGTCATGCAGATGCCGCTGAGATGAAACTCTGTGGGAATGAATTCCATCGTAGCCGTTCGTTCAAAGACTGTCCCAGAACCAGAAGGTCCGGGGATTCGCTCATAACAAGCATCCGTGGCGACCTGGCCTGAAACGGTGCAAATCTCGACCATCTTACCCTCGTCAGGATGCTGAATCAGCTCAGGCTTGAAAGTACGAGTCGAGGCATTCATGAAATCCACCCAGATTGGCAGGGCGATCTCATTCCCAAAAGCTCCCTCGTAAATGGTCTCCGATTTTGAAAACCCTGTCCAAACGCCACAGGTGATCGCACTGTCATAACCGACGAACCAAGTATCGGTGAAATTGTAAGCCGTGCCAGTCTTGCCAGCAATCCCTGGGAATGTCTGCAATCCCAACTTGTTCGCATTCCGCGCAGTGCCACTCGTAATAACCTCTTCAAGACAGCTGTGTGTTTGATAGGCTGCGTATTCATCAAGCACGTCCACAAGGTCAGCGCCAGGAGCGTCTGAAGTGTAGAGAGCCGTTCCATCAGCCGCTTGAATCTCGCGAATAATATAGAGATCCTCTGGGCGAAGACCGCCGTTCGGGAAGATCGTGTAAGCTTTGCACAACTCTGCGAGGGTCACTTCGCTACTTCCGAGGAACGACGCATTGTAAGGGCGCATCGGGCTGTTAATCCCTAACTCTTTGGCGAATTCCAACACATTCTCTAACCCAACGCGCAAGCCGAGGCGAACCGTCGCCGCATTCTTCGACATGACGAGGGCTTTGCGCGCAGTGATGTCGCCAAGGTATTCAAAGTCAGGTCGCTCAACAGCCCACTCGCCTAACAAACCATCCGCACCGCCAATTTGAACAAACTTGTTATCGATGACCTTGTCCGTAACGATCGTACCGGGAAACATGGCACTTTGAAAAGCAAGAGCGAAGACGAAAGGCTTAAAAGCCGATCCCGCAGGAAACCGAGCCTGCGTCGCCATGTTGTACTGAACGTGCTGGAAATTCCGCCCACCGATCAAGGAGACGATTCCACCATCCTCATTATCAACCGCCATCATCGCCCCTTGCAGATACTTTGGCTCAGGAATCTTCCAATTCCTCGCACGCGCATCCTTGATGACTTCCAAGTACTGCTGATAGGTCTGATGCTCGTAACCCTCTCGAGATTCGGTTTCCTCTAAGTGCTCCCTTAGGCTCCGCTCACCTCGTTGCTGCAAGTAGAGATCCAATGTCGTGAACACGCGGAACCCGCCTTTTGCGGCAACCTCTTTACCTAACTTCGCCGTGATCTGTTCACGGATGTAATGAAAAGCGTGGGTCGAACGCGACATGCTTGTCAGCGTCGCCGTGACGATAGGACGCTTCTTCAGCTTCTCCGAATCTGCTTGCGTTAGGAAACCTTCCACCGCCATGCGCTTCAAGACGTTGTCCCGAGCACCTTTCGCGCGCTCGAGGTTCTTCAGCGGAGAGAAGATGTTAGGTGCCTTGATCAATCCACAAATCATCGCGGCTTCCTCAATGGAAACATCACTGACATGCTTGCCAAAGTACCCCTTGGCAGCCGCATTCACACCGTGGAAACCGTGACCAAAGAAGATCCGGTTCAGATAATGCTCCAGAATCTCTTCCTTCGTAAAATGCTTCTCGATGCGATGAGCCAGAAAGGCCTCGGTGATCTTACGACCATAATTTAGGTCCAACATTCCGAAGCTCTGCCGCCCCAACTGCTGTGTGATCGTGCTCGCCCCCTGAGTGGTGCGCCCAGCCTTGAAGTTAAGAAGAACCGCACGAGCCACCCCGATCCAGTCCACGCCGTGGTGCTCAAAGAATCTCGAGTCCTCCGCCGCAATCAGCGCGCGGATCAGTTCCTTCGGCACCTGATCGATCGTCACCGGTAAACGGTTCTGCACACGGAAATCTTCCCCCATCCGCTCACCATGACGGTCATAGAGAATACTTGCCGCCTCCAATCGCCCCACTTCATTGAGGTCGAGTTCCTGCGCCTTCTTATAAAAGGGTCGCAAGAGAAGCGTCATCAAGATCCCACCAATGACGATGGCGAAGATCGTGAATTTCGCCAATCGGGTGAGCCACAGCCACCACCAAGGGACCTTCCGCTCTTTGCGGGAGGATTTCAGGGAACCAGTCTTGCCGAAGCGGTAGGCCATGGGAGTCTTATTGGATGCCCAGGACGAAGCGGGGACTTCTTCCTAGGGCTAATCGAGCGGTTTTTAAAATAGGGTTCAAGACAAAGACCAAGCAGCTATGGATCAAGACAATAAAATTTCTCCCTTGGAAAAGGAAATTAGGACCAGCATTCGCGAGAGAGCGCTGACTTTCAAGGAATACATGGCTCTGGCCCTCTACCATCCTCAATACGGATACTATACTTCCCAGGACGCCCCCGGTAGAGACGCGGATTTCTTCACCAGCGTCAGCGTCGGAAGCTGTTTCGGAGAGCTGCTGGCTGAGTGGATTCATGGTATTTGGAAACGAAACGGCAGTCCGGCTAAATTCACCGTACTTGAGCAGGGTGGCCACCTCGGCGTCCTAGCGGCTGATATTATCTCCTCTATAAATGCTAATTTTCCAGCACTTTGCAAGTCATTTCGATTTCTTGCCGTGGAAAGGTCGGCTCGGGCCATGTCGGATCCTCGCCTGGCCGAGCTGGAGTGCTGGTCTTTGGTCCCGGATTTGGATGCGGTCCCAACGGGTTCTGTCGACCTCTTCTTCGCAAATGAGCTGATCGACGCTTTTCCAGTCCACCGAGTGACCTGGCGTGGCCCGGAACATGGTTGGGCAGAACAGCACATCACCGTAGCCGACGACTCGCTTGGCTACACCGAAGGGCCCCTTTCCACACCTGAACTAGCCGAACGCGTTGCCTCCATCGACGTGAGCGATTTCGAGCCCGGCTACACCACGGAAATAAATCTCGAAATCACGCCGTGGCTCGCCGCGCTCACACCCGCTCTGAAATCCGCAGCCACGATGTTAGTGGTAGACTACGGCATGCCGTCCTCCACTTACTACCTCCCGAGTCGACGCGAAGGCACCTTGCAAGCCTACCAGAACCACCAACGCGTTCCTAATCTCCTCGCCTCGCCTGGAGAACAAGACCTCACCGCACATGTAAATTTTACCTACCTAGAGACCGCAGCCAAAGCTCACGGACTCAAGGTGGCTCGGTTAGATGAACAAAGCCGTTTCCTAACAAACGTCGCCCGCGAACCACTCATGGCCATGGAAGCAAATCTACAAGGCTCTGCTCCTGACAAAGCGGCTAGAGCCTGGATACGTCAATTCCAGCAACTCACGACGATGGGTCCTAACTTCAAGGTGATGGAGTTAAGGCGTGACAGCCTCAGTGCCTAACAAGTCGTTCAACGCGCGATTCGCCACGCGAGTAATGTACTTATTCGGTTGATCTGAAAGACACCGCTGCAAATGCGGAATCCAAGGGTAGGCCAGATCGCCGATCTCATCGAAGACAATCACCGCCTGCAAACGCGCCCATTCCGCATCGCCTGCCAAGACCTCAGCCAGCACAGGAAGCGCATCCTCAGCCTCACCAGCATGGCAAAGCGCCCGCGCTGCCGCCACCTTGACTGCGGCCGACTCGTCAGACAGACTGTCTGTTAGTTTCGTGAGAATCTCGCGATCTGTCACCCGACTATTTCCCAATCCAGTCGCAGCCCAGTAGCGAACCCCCGCGTCAGGATCAGAAAGTGCTTTCGCTAGAGATTGCGTGTCTGTGAGGTTCGCCGTGTCACGAAGACGCTGCATGAGCGCCAAGCCATCCTTCCCATTGAGAATTTCATAGCGACTCCCTGCATCCTTCTCGCGCCGGGTGATCTCCGGCTCAGGCAGCAGACCGATATCACGCGTGTCCGCCACCCAATCCAAATGCACCTGCCGGAGACGCTTCAAGGTTTCCGCGTGCTTGGCGACCTTCGCCAAATTATTAATCTCATGAGGATCCTGCTCGAGGTCATACAATTCTTCTGTAGGTTTGCTCGAAGCCATGAAGAGAGCAGCAGCCTCAGGCAAGGCACCTTCCTTCCCTACGCGGCGTAGTTCTCGCATCGTCGCCCCCTTTTCCGGCGTGTTCATGTACTGATAGTAGGCTTTGTTAGGCTCGTAGTTTCGAATGTAACGAAACCGCTGATCTCGCACCGCTCGGATAATATCATAACGCTCATCCATCCGATCACGCGCTCCATACACATAGTCCCGCTCAGCCGTCAGACCCGTTCCAAGAAACGCACGCCCTTGGAAATGCTTAGGCACGGGCACTCCCGCCAAGTTAAGAACAGTGGGAGCGAAATCGATCGAACTAATCAGCGCCTTCTCGATCGTATTCGCCTTCGTCATCCTCGGCACACGCACCATCAAAGGAACCCGGGTACCCGAGTCATAAAGCCAGCGCTTTGCCCGTGGCAAGCCCACGCCGTGGTCCGACCAGTAGAAGATGATCGTATTCTCATAGAGCCCGTCATCCTTCAGCTGCTGAATGAGATCCCCGGCCCAAGCATCCATCGCGGTGATAAGCTCATAGTTCCGTTTCCAATCCTCACGCACCACAGGCGTGTCCGGGTAGTAGGGAGGAAGGACTAACTTGTTAGGATCCTGCCGTTGTGCAGATGTCAGATTCTTCGTCACCTCCTGATACTTCGCATCGCCCGCGATGCCACTCTCGTGACACCCACCGAAATTAAACACCGAGAAGAAGGGCTTCTCGGAATCAGGACGATCTCGCCAATGAGCACGCCTACTCGAGACATCCCAAACATCCTTCGGCGTGCGAAACTGATAGTCTTGCTTCGAGTTATTCGTGCAGTAGTATCCAGCCTCACGCAGATACGCAGGAAAGGCACGAACATGCGATGGCAAGGTCGCCTGAGAACGCATGTGATGTGTCCCCAGCGTCGTCTGATACATCCCAGTAATAATCCCTGAACGGCACGGCGCACAAACACCCGCCGTGGTGAACGTATTCGGATAACGAACCGCCTCTTTCGCAAAGGCATCCAAATGCGGCGTGATCGCCTGCTCATCCCCGAAGCATCCCAAATGAGGACTAATGTCTTCGCACGACAACCACAGAATATTCGGCCGCTCAGCCCAGGAAGGAAGCATAGGAATGACAAGCAGTGATAGAATCAGGAGGAACCGCATGCCGAACACTAAGCCCCTCCCAATCCTCGGCTCAATGTAAATTCGAATCGACTCGGCACCCACTACAAGGCTAAGTAACGGCTGTAAAATGTACCGTTCATTTCTAGCCATCGCCCTCACCCTCACTCTCTTGAGTCTCGCCACGACGGCATTCGCTGACGTCGTCGCTGATACCAAATTCTCTATAGACCGAGGCTACTATGAAGAGCCCATCACCGTCGAACTCACCACCGCGACCGAAGACGCGGACATCTATTTCACTACGAATGGAGAAGAACCGAGTCTCGGCACCATCTTCTCCGGTCCCACCGGAACGCTCTACACCGAGCCCATCGCGATCGACAAGACGACGATCCTCCGAGCCAAAGCGTTCAAGACAGGCTGCGAACCTTCGAACACAGACACCCAATCCTACCTCTTTCTAGCAGACATCCTCACACAACCGGATCAACCCGAAGGCGCTCCCGAGCGTTGGGGATCACGCCAGACAGACTATGAAATGGATCCCCGAGTGGTCAATGACCCTGCTTACAAAGACGCCATCATCGAGGGCTTTCATAGCATCCGCACCCTCTCCCTAGTCACCGAGCCGGATGACTTCTTCAGCTCCAGCACTGGCATTTACGCAAACCCTCAAAACGACGGACGTGAATGGGAGCGCAAAGTATCCTTCGAGTTCATTCATCCCGATGGAAGCCCCGGTGCCCAAGTCGATGGCGGCATTCGTATCCATGGAAATGGCTCACGCAGCGCAGGCGGTCAGCCAAAGCATGGTTTCCGCGTAGAATTCCGAGGTGAGTATGGCTCAGCCAACCTCAACTATCAGTTATTCCCCGAGTCCCCTATCGACCGTTTTGACAGCATCATCCTACGCGCCCAGAACGCTCACGGCTGGACACGAAACTCACAAATAGCCAACGGCGCAGGCACGGAACGCGAGCAGTCCCAATATATTCGAGATTCCTACGCCCGAGATCTCATGAAAGCCATGGGCCACACTTCAGGTGAGTCCACCTATGTGCATATGTTTATCAATGGACTCTACTGGGGGCTCTACAATCCAGTAGAATATCCTCGAACCGTATTCGGCGAAACTCACTTCGGTGGCGTGGAAGAAGATTTCGATGTGATCAATCGTCGCACGGTCACCACAAAGATCCTCGATGGAACCTTTGAGAATTGGGATGCAATGCAAGACCTCGCCAACTCAGGTCTTGAGACACCCGAGAAATACGCCGCCATGCACGACTACATGGATATCGACAACCTCATCGACTACATGCTCATGCACCAATACATGGGAAGCCGAGACGGTCCCGAGGTCTTCAACTCAAATAACATGCGCGCCATCCGCAAGACGCGCGGAGAAGAAACGACCACCTGGATCGGCATGCCTTGGGACATGGAAGCTAGCATGTTTGAGATCAATGTTACGCGAAACATCAATGTCGATGACCCCAACACCTTGGTCCGTGTCTATAACAAACTAAGAGAGAACCCCGAGTTTCTCCTCCGATACGCCGATCGCGTTCACCGCCATTTCTTCAATGACGGCGTCATGACCCCAGACCGAGCCGCCGCCATTTGGGAGAAACGCGCCGAGGAAATCGAAACCGCCATCATTGGAGAATCTGCTAGATGGGGCGACTTTCGTCGACCAAATCTTCCGTTCACACGTGACGTAGAATGGGCAGCAGAGCGCACGCGACTCCTGGAAACGTATTTCCCCACCAGAACCAGATTCCTCCTCAAAGAACTCACCAACAATGACCTCTACACGGAAACCATCGCCCCCGTCTTCAATCAACATGGCGGCACTGTCCCAACTGGTTTCACAGTGACCATGGAAGCGGGAACGATCTTCAATCCCCAAGAAGGCACCTTCTATTACACGCTCGATGGCACAGACCCACGCCTAGCAGGAGGCGAAATTGCCCCCACCGCCATTGCCTACGAAGAAAGTGTTCGCATGGATGAAAGCACCCTTCTTCGCGCCCGAACTTTGGATAATAACAATTGGAGCGCTCTAAACGAAGCCTTCTTCTATGTCGATAGCGCCCCGGCTACCACAGAGAATCTCGTTATCAGTGAGATCATGTACCATCCCGTCGAAGAAGCGGAAGCCGAGTACATCGAACTTCACAATCCTAGCACTCAAGCCGTAAACTTACACAACGTGAACTTTTTTAAAGAAAGTAATTACGGCATCCACTTTGACTTTCCTAACACCACCATCCTTCCAGGCGAAGTCGCCCTCATCGCCCGCAATCGCACCGTCTTCGAAGCCACCTACGGCACCGACCTCCCACTCATCGGTGAATGGACCGGTGGTGCCCTAAACAACGCTGGCGAATGGCTCCACCTCAAGAATGGCCACGAAACTCTATCACTATTCCGCTACAATGACAAAGCCCCCTGGCCCACCTCTGCCGATGGCGAAGGTGACAGTCTCGTAGGCCCGGTCAACGGATCCACTGTGTGGACAAGTGCTCCACCCACCCCTGGCACGCTCACCTCCGCTCCGACAGAGTTCACCCTTACCATCACTCGCCAATCAGATGGCACCATCCAGCTCACCTGGCCGACAGCAGAACTCTCCACGGATCATGTAGAATTCAGCGACACCCTCACCGGCCCGTGGGAACGCCGCCCCGAAGGCCCCACACCTGGCCTCTTTGAAGAGCAACCTCCTTCCACCGCCGGCTACTATCGTATTCTCAGAGAGTAGCGCGCCCTTGCCACTCCTAGAGTGCGAGACCATGGTCCGGCATGACCGCACCTGTTTCCCAACTCGACCAACTCAAGCAGTTCACAAAAGTCGTCGCAGACACCGGAGACTTCGACTCCATGAAGGCCTACCAGCCTCAGGACGCCACCACAAACCCCTCCCTCATCCTCGCCGCTAGTCAGCAGGAAGCTTACGCCCACTTAGTCGACAAAGCCATCGCCGACCACGGCTCCAGCAAGCTCACCGGTGCCGCTCTCTCTGACAGTATCCTTGATCAGATCCTCATTCTATTCGGTCAAGAAATCCTTAACATTGTGCCAGGACGTGTCTCGACTGAAACAGATGCCCGCCTCTCCTTCGACTACAATGGCTCCGTCGCCAAGGGACGCGCCTTGATCAAACGCTATGAGAAAGAAGGCATCGACCGCGACCGCGTCCTCATCAAGATCGCGTCTACTTGGGAAGGAATCAAAGCCGCAGAGACCTTAGAGAAAGAAGGCATTCACTGCAATCTCACCCTCATGTTCTCACTCGTGCAAGCAGTCGCTTGCGCAGAGGCTAACATTCAGCTCATTTCCCCTTTCGTCGGCCGTATCTACGACTGGTATAAGAAAGACACCGGCAAAGAATACGTCGGCGCAGACGATCCCGGCGTCCAGTCCGTCCAATCGATCTTTCACTACTACAAGAAATTCGGTTACAAGACTGAAGTCATGGGTGCCTCCTTCCGTAACAAAGGCCAAATCACTGAACTCGCAGGATGCGATCTCCTCACCATCAGCCCGGGGCTCTTACAAGAACTCCAAGACGCCACCGAGCCCATCGAGAAGAAGCTCGACGCCTCTCAATCCGCCTCCCTCGAATGGGACCGCCTACCCAATGACGAGAATGCCTTCCGCTTTCTCTTAAATGAAGACGCCATGGCCACAGAGAAGACAGCCGAAGGCATTCGTAAATTCGCCGCCGACATGGTGAAACTCGAAACGCTCGTTTCCGAGAAAGCGACGAAGCAGTAGTTCATCGGTTCCCCCGCCAACTCAAACCATGGCGGAGTTACGCTTGTCATCGTACAGGACGATGCGCTATCACCTATCCGTGTGACCAGCGAATCCACCTTAGGCGAAACGCCGTCGGCCCGCTACGAGATCCTTGGCGAAATTGCCCGAGGCGGGATGGGTGTGGTCTACCAGGTGAAGGATCTCGATCTCGATCGCATTCTGGCGATGAAGGTCCTCTCGAACACACGAAAAGCGAGTAGCGCGAATGCGCAGACTGACTACTACGCCCGGTTCCTCGAAGAGGTCCAAGTGACGGCTCAATTGGATCACCCTGCTATTGTGCCGGTGCATGACCTGGGGTTTCAGGAGGACGGCACTCCCTACTACACCATGCGCTTCGTCAAAGGGCGGCATTTGGGAGACATCATCGATCTGGCGCAGAAAGAGAAGGAGGGCTGGAACCTGGCGCGTTTGATCGATGTCCTGGTGAAGGTGTGTCAGGCCCTTGCCCATGCCCATGCGAAAGGGGTGCTCCATCGCGATCTGAAACCGGCCAACATCATGGTGGGTGATCTGGGCGAAGTCTATGTCATGGATTGGGGGCTAGCACGCATGCTCGGGCACGAAGATGTGCGCGATATTCGCATTCAGTTAGACCATTGTGATCCTATCGCGACGATTGGAAATGTCCGAGAAGGAGACGCCGCCACGAGCCTTGATGCACCGCTCCTCACCATGGACGGGGGCGTCGTCGGCACACCCGCCTACATGCCGCCTGAACAAGCGGAAGGCAGGATCGATGACATCGATCAAGTTTCCGATGTCTACGCACTAGGAGCCATTCTCTATCAAATGCTCGCCGGGCATCCCCCTTACATGCCCACCCACAGCTCGGTCACCGCGAGAGAGGTCCTCACCGAGCTGCGCGATCGCCCGCCCGAGCGCGTGCGGCGATTGGACGTGAAACTACCGCCTGAACTCGTCGCCATCTGCGAGAAAGCCATGGCACGAGAACAAACGGAACGCTATTCCACGGCGCTTGCTCTAGCAGAAGAATTGCAAGCCTACCTGAGCGGACGCGTCGTGAGGGCGCACCAGACGGGTGCCTTGGTCGAGTTTCGCAAATGGGTCCTGAGAAACAAAGCCGTCGCTGCGGTCGTTGGCTTGTTAGGACTCAGCTTGATTGGTTTCACCCTCTTGCAGTCGCTTTCCAAACAGAAGCTGGACTTGGCGAACACCAAACTCACCAGCACCCTCGCAGACACCTACACCAATCAAGGCCTCAATACGACCAGCCCAGCGCGTGCCGCACTCTGGTTCAATGCGGCCGCCCGCCTCCAAGAGGAAGATCCAACGGCACTCTACGCCAGCCGGACGCGTTTCCGCACCTGGATGAACGAGGCCATCACACCCGTCCGCGCCTTTCGCCTGCAACGCTATCAGCGCAGCCAGGAAGCGCACTTTCACCCTGAATTGCCCCTGCTCATCATCGAGTCCCTGGAGACTGCCGAAGTCTGGGACCTTCGTGAAGAAGAGAAACCGCTTCTACCAAATGAAGAGCTACGTTGTGCCGCCTGGGATCCTGTTTCGGGCATGCTCGCCACGAGTTCTGAGGATGGGATCGTGGTGCTACGCGGATCCCCCAGTTTCAATGTCAGTCAGACCATCACGGCACCTGACGGACGCATCACCCGATTGACCTTCAACCAAGATGGCAGCGTGTTAGGGATTGGCGGGATGGCTTTGTCACTTTGGGAATTGCAGAAAGGCGAATGGTTAGGCCCGCCTCGCCCTCACACCGACACGGTCGCTTGGATCACCTTTGATCCTAAAAAGAAGCACGTCGTCACTGCGTCTGGCGATGAAGCACGGCTCTACGCGGTGGACTCGTCGAGCACGGAGCCGTTACATCCACCCTTTGTTCACTATCGCTGGACGCCACACGCTGACCGCCTATTTCAACCTACCTTTCATCAAGGAAACTTGCTCACGAATGGAGGCAATCACCCAAAGTGGGAAGATGCCTACCGCCAAGAAGACTACCGCACCCGCATCTGGAACCTGGATTCTGGCCAAGAGATTGATCATCTCCCGCTGCACCCTCTGCGCCTCAATCCAAACGGCCGCTCGCTTCGCGTCAGTCGCGGTGTCTGGGATTTCCAGTCAGAGGACTACACACTCTTTCTAAATGGCTTGGCGGATCGTGGCGTCTTTCATCCTGACGGCAGCGGCTAGTCGGGTGGCGAGATCTCGGCACTGTCTTTGACCTCAACCAAGGAAAGGTAACCCAACGCTTCGGGGAAGGTTTCTATGATCCGGTCACCGTTCTTACCATGGGCATCGCTCCTCATGGACGCTTGCTGGCTGGCGTCTTCAGGTATCCCAATGAGCCTCCTCATGTGGTCGTCTTTCGAAACTGGCAGAAGCCCAGAAGTGTCTCTATATGCCTCTCCAGGGTCAAGGCAACGCCCATGCGATCCTAAGCCCTAACGAAGCGTTCATCACCTTTCCCGGAGTGCCCGAGGACGTCAGGGATGCCTACGTCCAGGTTCAGCCCCGGGTATTCGATGCCGCGACAGGTGAACCCCTGGGTCCTAACATCTCTCTTGAAGGCGAATCTCTTACCGGCGCCTTGTTGACAATGAAAGGACCCTCCTCCTCTGCTCCGGCGCCCCACGCGCAGAGCGCGAAAGGAATGCCTATCGCATCGGCCATGCGCAGCTCTGGGATTGGAGAACTGGGCAACCGCTCAGCGATCGCCTATCCCTTCCTTCAGAGCCGCGCGACGCCCTTCGTTCACCAGATGGCAGCTGGATTGCCGTGCTGTGTCATGGCGAGAACTCATCACCTTGACGCGAAAGGCACCCGCGCCACCGTTCTCGCGCCAAGTCTGGGCACCTACCAGCCTAGGCGCGCGCGGCGCGATGAGAGCTTCTGGAGTTTGCAGCCGATGGCACCTTAATTTACCAGGCGAAACCGGGTGAGACACATCTGTGGTCACCCGAAGCCGTCCAAGCTGGCGGGCCACCACAAGTGATCGACACTTCGAACGCGAGCATTCACACGCGTGTCGTGAGTCAGCAACACCTCTTCCTAACAGACGGAGATCAAGCGGAACTCACCGTCGTTGATCGAACAAGCGGCCAGCACCAAGCACTCGGCATCGTCGGTTCGAGCCCCATGACCGCCCTGGCCTGGAGCGAATCGCAGCAGACGCTGATCACCGGTGAGAAAAGTGGTTTCGCCCAGCTCTGGCATCTTCCGCCAGAGGGTGCTCCCGAATTGGTCTCACGCCGAGAACACGCCAATGAGCTCACGGCCGCAGCCATTCTACCAAACACTCCCTGGGCCCTCACACATGCTCAAGGAACCGGCGTCAGCTTCTGGGATCGCCAAACAGGAAGCCTCATCGCCCCACCCATCACCTTTGGCACTTACGCAGGCCAACAGCTGCTCCCGTCGGCTGATGGGAGGCGCGTCATCATCACCCCGACCGATCCCAGTGCCCTTTCGGTCGCTCTCGATGAGTTCCAACCTTCCAAGCGACTCAGCATCGAGGACGAGCAACTCCTAGCAGAGATCTACAATCATGGCCACATTGACGAACATGGAGCCTTTGTCAGGTTCTCCAAAGACGTCTGGTTTGCGAAATGGCAGACGTTCCGCACTCGGCATCCCGACTATCATGACACACAGCTCACGCCATCACGAGAAATACTGGCACGCTACCATCGTGAACGTGCCCTAGCGCACCGTTGGAAACGCGACCACTTCGCCTACCGCTGGCATCTCAAACGCTGGGCAGCCGCCACGGATTCCCTCGAGCCGTGGGCCTACTTATTAGAAATCAATGAACCGGTCCCAGAAGACATTCGCACACGTTTGGCTCAAAGCCCGACGCGGTCTGTCTCACGCAGAGACGCGGAGTAGGCAATGTCGTGGAGCGCTCCGCGATCCAACGCTGTTCAGTAGATGCGGCACTCTTGCCGCATCCGAAGAAGCGCTGACTGCCGCAGAACGAACGCTCGATCTATAGAGAGGCCCCTTATCACTAACATTCGCTTTTCCAAACACGGCAAGAGTGCCGTGTCTACAGGCCCACAAGCCAATTAGGTGTTCCCAAGTATTTTAAGAAGAAAGTCCCGCTCTTCCTGCGCCTCTTCTTCGTTACTCACCGTGTGACGGATCTCTTCCTCTAGCAATTCCCCATAGCGCTGCTTCATGCGATGGCACTGGATGCGTAGCGCGACCACCGTGGTGCCGAATTGCTTGGAAAGCCCACGATATTCCGGTGGTTCATCGTGTAAGAGACAGGGTGAAAGAGCTTCGAAGATCGGCAGCTTATTCGCACGCGCGTAGGAGGCTTCCAGACGTTTGAGCACGTCTTGTAAGAGCGTCTGCGCCCAGGAGCGCTCAAACAGGACATCAGGAGAGTCCTGGTCTTGGACTTCTTGCTCCAGGCGGGCCTCGGCGTCCTCATAGCTCATGGCATAAGCAGCGGTCGAGCCACCGCGCTTCGCCGCCGTTCGCTGACGATACTGATCAATGAGGAAATTCTTCAAGGATGCTAGCAGAAACGCACGGAGTTTGCCTTGAGAGGCGGCCGTGTTCATGAGAGAGTCTCGGCGGATGATCGACTCGAAGAAGCCTTGCGTGAGATCTTCTGCATCTTCTGGCCCCTGCCCTTGCCGCCTCACATAACCATAGACAGGAAACCAGTAGAGCTCGAAGAGTTCGGAGAGCGCCTTGCTCGCCTGCGCCTCACCACCCCGCTGCGCGGTGAGCACGAGGCTCCACCGCGTGTTGGGAAAGCAGTCGGTTGATGGAGGATTCGCGGCCAAGATACCTCAGCTTAGTTCTGGGCAACCGGTGTTGTCGAGCTTGCTTGCAAGGTGGCGACGGCTTGGCTGAGGGAAGCCATCTGCTTCTGCATGGAGGCGAGGTTCTCCTTGAGAGCAGCATTCTCGGCAGCTAGCTCCTGGATAGCACCAACAGCTAGCACACTGAAGCCCTCGTAGTGAAGTCCAAGCCTTCCGTTAGACTCGTCTACGAGCTCTGGAACAGTCTCTTGTACATCTTGCGCAATGAAACCCAGTGATTTCGGTTCTGAATCTATACTCGAAAGCCAGTGATAGGTGCTGGGCTTCAGGTCTTGAATGGTCCTAAGCGCTTGTGCCAATGGTTCGATGTTCTTCTTAAACCGACGATCGCTGGGATTGACGAACCCACCTCCTGAGCCTCCATCAATCCAGCCCTTCAAGTGGTGTGTGGTGCCGTTATTTCCGTTCGTAAAGCCATTTTGAAAGAACAGCAGATCTTCATCGGGAACACCGCTCCCGGCACCCTGGTCTTCGATATCGATACAGAGACTCCAGAAGTCCGTGCCTCCACCAGACGCCACGCCTTCAAGCCGAAGCAGCTCCAGGGGGTTGGCACCATCATCGCCAGTCGCGCTCGAATTAAAGGCTTTCAAGTGGAGAGGAAGCTGATCGTTGAAGAATCCATTCACAAAGAGATGTCCTTCGATATCGACTTCTCCTGTGTTGGCGAGCGCATTGAACAGCGTGTTGACAAAAGGGTCGCCCCCGACAGTGACTCGATTCTGAAGGTTCGCTACGGGGCTGTTCACGTGGCCGGACTCGGACACCGTAAAGACCGGCTTAGCCCAACTGCCTCCAAATGTGAACGTGTCTGAGTTGTAGAGGCGAAGAATATCCTCATCGTCGCTATTATAGATTACCGCAGTATCTCCATTTAGAAAGAACCCTCCGCCTGAAGCATCACCCTCAGTGGTTTCCAACAAGATGCCGTTGTTGCCACCGTCCGGTTGGAAATCTACGGTAGCCATATTTCCTAAGCTAGCCTGGTTCGTGACTTCAAGTTGATGCATTTCGCCAAGCAGTCCGGTAGCATTCTCGGCAGCGAGCGCTTTCGGCGAAGCGAGCACTTCCTGCCGGGGGAGCGGAGTCGCTGCGCCGGATACCTGAAGCTGCAAGTAGCGTGGGCCAGCGAAAGACTGAGCAAGTAAGTTGCCATTGCCATCATCGCCAGTCGCCGTTCCTAACTTTACCGAGAAACGGCCATCGATGAGGTCGACCGTCTTTTGAAATGGGCCCCAGACTTGGGAGCCTCCGGTCGGGTCATCCCAGAGGGAGAAGATCAGGGTTTCCTGTAGACCCATGTTAGGCGCACCACTACTGTCCGTGAGGCGGCCTTGGTAGTTCATTTGTTGGGCGAAAGCCGTTAGGCTGAGACCCAGAGTGGCAAGCGCGAGAGCAAGTACGGTGGCTTTCATAATTTGATGATGTTGGTTTGGTTTAGTAAAAGTAAGTGAGAGATCAGTCGCAGGTGATCTGAGGACGCGAATAGGCGACGTGCCAAAGGACCAACTCGATGTCCTCCAAGGTCGAGAGAGAGTACTGGCCATTGTTTAGCCGGAGTTCCCAGCGGGTAGCCGCCACCGAGCGCTCTTTTAAATCCTTTCGAACAAAGCCGTCGGTCACGAGGAGATCACGAAGCGCGGCAGAGGTCTTGGCCTCTTCGCTGCTGTAAGAGAACTTCATGCTTCCAACACTCTGGCGATCAAAGAGGTCAAAGACGCCTGTGAAATTCGTGTCTTGATAGTATCGGAAAGGAGCGACGACGAACTCGCCTTTGAAATCAAACTTCTCACGGAATCCTTCCGAGCCTGTTTGCGTGCCAGCCACCTGCCGATCCGGACAGACGGGAACCCGCGTTCGGAAGAAGGTGTTCCCACCATAGGTAATTCTGCCGCTGCGCCCATTCACATCGATTCCGCCGACGCCAGGACCATCACTAGCAACAATGTTTACTGCAATCTTATCGATTTTATCCCGATAGAAGCCAGACTCAGGCTCAGAGGGATCGTCAAAATTCGGCCCAGCAAAGAGACCTCCAACATTCTCAAGAATCGTCGTATCAAAGGGAATGACGATGTTTCCGGTGTCGTCCGTGTGGGAGGCCAAGAGCTGACGGAAGCGCGCTTCCTTACTCAAGACAGCGCGAGACACAGGATCATAACGAAGCCCATCATCTACCAAGGCGGGAAGGAAATCGAGATTCCGGTCCTCTGGATTCGGTGTGATGAAGTGATCTCGCAAAGAGATGACTACGGGTGTGGGATCGATCGGAGTGCCTGGAGTAAGCCCATTGTCAAAGAGTGCCATCTGCTCGGCGATTTCTTTCAGCTCGGTCGCATTCCGTGCTTTGAGAATAGAGCCAATGTCAAAGGCGGGCGTATCCGGATTTCCAGGGTTGGCGACAGCGAAACGTTGCTGCCATTTGTACTCGAGAGCACGTGCGGTGAAGAAGACCCAACGTTGGGCGCCCCGGAAAGCCGCGTGCGCTTTGAAGATAGCTCGTTCAGCCCTCACATAGTGAATCGGATCCGCGAAGAACCGTCCAGACAGCGCAGCCCGATCCGCTCCTAGATTCTCTTCAAGGGTGGCGAGTTCACGCAAGAGGCGGATCTTGTCCGCGATGCCCTGAGCGAGACTAGTGAAGTTGTCCTCGATCTCGAGGCGGTTCGCATAAGCTTCCCGGAGGAGAGCCCCCACTTCGAGTTCTGCTTGTTTCACTGTGAGTGGCGCTTCTGCCAGAGCTAGTTTCGTCTCGAAGGCAATGGCCGCTTGGTCAATGTCCTCTTCGCGCTTGGAGGTCTGTACGGCGGCAGCAGTCTGCACGCCAATATTGATCGCTCCCGCCACACCGATGGCGGCGACCGTCCCACCGCCAGAGAAGGCGGTTGAGATGCCATCGACACCTGCCATCTCATAGGCCATGTCTGTCGCGGCTTGAGCTCCCGCCGCCACGCCGGCCCAAGTTTGAATCTCCGTCCAGGCGGAAGCTGTCGTCTCGAGGTAGGTCGACTTGGCTCCCGTGATCGTGTCATCAATTCCTTCAGCCAGGGTGACCGCTTCCTCTGCCTTGGAGATATCATCTAACAGTTGCAACGTGATCTCTCCCAACGTGCGGTTCTGTCTGTAGAGACTGGAAATGGAACGGTCAATGGTCGCGAGGTCTGAACCGGCAACGGGATTGAAGCCGCTCCAAGCTCCGGTCTCCGTATCGTGACCCGTGATCTCCAGAAAGCGGGCCGCATAGTCGTCTTCAAGCCCTTCAAGTTCCTCTTCGACTTGATCAACCGAGGCTCGGAAGTTGGTGTAGGCTTGGATCGCGCCACCACCGCTCGTCGTATTGTTCGGGTCACCCAGTTCATTCAGAGCTTTCTGAAGCGGTCCAGGAGAGCCACCGACCAACGTAAGGAGACGACTAGCCATGATGTCATAGGTATCGAAAGGACCCGTCTCACCACTCGGCGTGGGCAAGAGCAGGAGGAAATTCGGATCTAATCCAAGCATATTTGAGGTCCCATTGAGGAAGCTGCGAACACCTAACATTTCATTTAATCCGCTCCTGGCTAGCGCCTTCACACCACGAATCCCCGTCATGTCAAACTGTGAGTCATCGAAGTCGTATTGGCTAAAAAGATTATCTAAGAGACAGACGCTTGTCGCCGCGCCTTCCTGCACTTCCGTCAGATCCCGCAGAGCCACACTGACATCGTTGCCATCAGGTGTGGTTGCCCGGCGCATGCCGCGTAGACGAGCAAGCTCCGCTTGGTAATGGACATGCTGCCCAAGGACCGTCAGCAGCGTACGGTAGTCGAGGAATCCGCTACCGATCGGGCAAGGATCATTCACCTCCCCTGGAATCTCGATTTCTTTCGTCGTCCCATCAGACGAAGCATATTGAGTGGCGACTTGCTGACGGCATGGGACCTGATTCTGAAAGATGAAGTAACCGAAGGGAGAACCACCGGTGGGATCGGCACCCGTCTCCGCAATGGTCGAGGCAAAGAGATCTGACGGGTTGAAGCCCTCCATCTCCAACGAGAAGAGCTCGCCATAAATGAGCAAGACGCCTTTGGTGATCCTTACAAGCTCCTTGTAGGTGGTGATCTCATCATCGATGACGGAGTCCCTGCCAGGATCAATTTCAACGAGCCCGAGACGCACCGTCGCGAGAGCGGCCAACTCTTTCCGAGCAAAGAGCATCTCAGCCTGTGCCCAGTCATGGTAGATGTCCAAGAGCGCAGCCTGCAGTGTGCGATTGAGAGGATCGTAAGCAAGCGCCTCACGGAGAATATCGATCTGTTCTCTGGCAAGAGCGCGATCTTCATCGGTGAACCAGGTGGCGGAATCCGCTGAATCGTTGAAGATATTGAGAATGGCCGGCGTTTCTGAGTCGTCGGTAGAGTCTTCTCCGTATGCAAGCCACTTGTAACGGAAAGCGAGGCGCGGCATTGTCCCGCCATCACTGCTGACAATGTCTCCACGAGGCATGGTGATCCCGCCAGCGGTGTTGTAGCCAGCCGGGTAGAGCTGCGTGAAGACACCCGAGACGGAGCCCCCGCTGGAAGACCAGCCTTCGCGGAGCACGTCTTCGGCAAAGGAATCGTAGGGAGACTCGTAGGTGACAAAGTTCTGCCCAAACGAAGATTCTCTTAGAAAGTTGGCGCCGTCTGATAGAATCGTTGTGTTGATACCGCTAGCAATGTTGCCGTTCACAAACTGAACCGCTTCTTTGCTAGGATTACTATTTGGACGGTGAGCATTCTGAACGTCCGGGCGAATGATCGTGTCCGGTATCTGTCCAAGGACGCTGGTCAGAGTGAGGAGAAAGAGAAGAGCGTAGGTGCGCATGGTCGTGGAAGGCGAAAGCTTAGTTGGAGACGAAAGGTGAGGTCAGCGCGGGCTTTCGCGGCAGATCCTTGGTCAGAGTGAAGAAGCCGGAGGCCACTGCATCAAGGTAGGTGATCTCCGGGTTGGTCCGGTGCGAGATCGTTTCTGTAAAGCTTCCTCGGATCGCTAGGATCTCGTTAGGACGAGCTGGCGAAGGATCCAGTAGGTTCGTAGGGTCACTGGTCGTTGCCGTGCGTATACTGTGTGAAGTATCCGTCGTATCCGCCGTCAGGCTGAGGGTCCGTTTGAGCGGGACATTTCCTAGAAAACCGCCAGCCTCAGCAGGAAGCGCTGGGGTGGTCGCGCTAAAGTTTGTCAGCGAGAAGGTCGCCGAGGCATCTTCAAAGACACTTGCTGCATCCCCGTTAATATCTTTGTCAGGAATGATTCCTGTCGACTGACTCTCTCCATCAGGATTGACAATGAGGCCATCGCTAGTGCCACTGACAAAGGCGACATTCTTCGTCGAGGCGTTCTGCAAGATGCGCACACGAAAGTTTCGCTGCGTCACCGCATCAATGAGCGTGCCGCTCCAGTAGGCATCATTGTCAAAGAGGCAAACCGTATGCGTCACCTGACCAGCAGGACGATAGGCGTTGCCGGGAGGGTTCTTTGAGAGATCAATGAAGAAGAGCCGCAGAGGCGACACCACGAGATCATCCGTCACGGGAAACGTGATCGTTGCTGAAGTGCCACTAGCAGACACCGTTCCGGAAACTGGAGAGTAGTTTCCGGGGTCGAGAGCGCGTGCTGCTTGATCCGTGATCGTGTAGTAGAGGGTGCCACTATACGAAGGGCTGATCAGCACGGGAACACTGTGAGGGCCATCGCTCTCATAAGCCGGCGACTGGGAGGCTTCGAAGGCAACGACAGGGAGCAATGCTTGCGTCGGGAAACTACTCGCGAGGTTAGGATCCGTTCCATTGGCAAACTCAGTGCCATCATCGAACCCATCGCCGTCCGTATCCGCTTTG
Source organism: Caprella mutica (assembly GCA_947561585.1). Taxonomy (NCBI): domain Eukaryota; kingdom Metazoa; phylum Arthropoda; class Malacostraca; order Amphipoda; family Caprellidae; genus Caprella; species Caprella mutica. Next base: position 94,595 of record CANNZV010001393.1, on the reverse strand, counting down.
GTAGAGAGTGTACCCAGGGTTCCCTCGAAGGTGTTGGAGAGGCCGTCGCCATCGGAATCCTCAGCCGATGTGGAGTAGGCAAGGACACGGTAGAACTTGCGCTCAGTGCCAGGATCCGTTGCTGTTATGATGTAGCGGTGGGCGATCGAGGCGTGCGGGGTAACCATTCCTGTAGGAATACCCATCCAGTTCCTGATGTTAGCAGAGTGCTGGGCTTCGAAATTGGTCGTATCCTCCTGGCGGAGGTCATCGAAGATGATGGTCAAGGTAGTGCCATCGGAATCGAGCGAGATGGGATCGATGAGCTGATCCACGACGGGATCTTGGGCCCAGGTGGAGGTCGCGAGAGCGATGCCGATGAGAAGGATGAGGAAATGAAGTCCGCGCATGATAAGGGTGTTCACTCCCCTCATCGGAGAACTGGCAGCGGCGTTTCACCCTTTCTTCAAGAAATGCTTCACAACAGCCTCCATGCCCTGGAGACAAGGCTAGCCATTTCCCCCGAGGCAGGATAAACTTCCGGTCAGTGCCAGACGATTCCTCCCCAGAATTCAGCATCGACTCCCGCTATGAGGTCTTAGAAGAGATCGCTCGCGGCGGGATGGGTGTAGTTTACCTGGTCCGCGATCTAGAGCTAGATCGAGTGCTGGCGCTCAAGCGCCTCTCAGAAACTCCTGGGGAGAAGAGCGCAGATGCCGAATCAGATTTCTATGCTCGCTTTCTCGAAGAGGCTCAGGTCACCGCGCAGCTAGATCATCCAGCGATCGTTCCTGTCCACGACCTGGGATTCTCCGAAGATGGGACCCCCTTCTACACCATGCTCTATGTGAAGGGGCGCCACCTAGGGCAGATCATCCGGCTGGCAAGGAAAGAAGAGGACGGCTGGAATCTCTCTCGACTTCTTGAGGCGATGGTGAGGGTCTGCCAGGCTCTCGCCTACGCCCATGGGAAGGGCGTCATTCACCGTGATCTCAAACCACGAAATATCATGGTCGGTGATCTCGGTGAGGTTTATGTGATGGACTGGGGATTGGCTCGCATGTTAGACCACGAAGATATCCGAGACATCCGCCTGAAGACAGGAGACACTGAAGTGGTGACGCTCTCTGGCGCGCGCGATCGTGAGAGCGATGCTAGTATCGATGGCCCTTTGAAGACGATGGATGGCTCCGTTATTGGCACGCCCGCTTACATGGCTCCTGAGCAAGCCAATGGCCTCATTGCTGATGTCGATCATCTCTCAGACATCTATTCGCTTGGCTCCATGCTCTATCAGATGATTGCAGGTCAAGCGCCCTACATGAACAAGGGGAAGGAAACCACCCCACGATCTGTGCTAAGCGAGCTAGGCCAAGGCCCGCCTCCTTCCCTAGCCAAGATCAATGCAGGTGCGCCAACAGAGCTTGTGGCGATCTGCGAGAAAGCCATGGCGCGCCGTCGCGAGGATCGTTATCAAACAAGCCTATCACTTGCTGATGATCTTCAAGCTTACCTCGATCACCGGGTAGTCACCGCCTACGAAAGCGGCCCTTTCGCCGCAGCTAAGAAATGGATGCTCCGCAATCGTTTGTGGCGGTGGGCCGTGCCGAGTCTTGGAGCTGTCACTGCTGTCTCACTTCTAGCCTTTGCACAATCTCGACGTTCTGAGAAGATCGCCGTCGAGGCCATGGCTCAAGCGCAGGCGTCCACCACGGAAGCCTTGAAAGCACGTGAGCAAGCCGAAGACCTCGTCAGGTTCACCCTACGTAGAATTTACAGCGAGCTTCAGTCCGTAGGGAAATTGGACGTGTTAGAACAAGTTCTCAGAAAGGTCGACTCCTACCTAGCCAGTCTTCCCACTGAGTCGATGGAACGAGCGGAAACGCTCTTTCTCCAGAGTCTGACCCGCCACCGCAGCGCGCTGATTCATCGGGCTCGAGGAAACACGGAAGCCTGCCTAACCAGCATGAGAGAAGCCGTCGCCATTCGAGAGCGCTATGCGGCTGCTAGCACAGATACAGACGCGCCCTCCTACTTGGCGAGTAGTTATGATAGTCTCGGAACCCTTCTGCGCGAAAGCAATCGCCTTGAAGAATCAGAAGCTGTCTTCCGCAAAGCTTTGCCTATCTACGACAAGATTCTAGCGGAGTATCCGAATGACAGCAATCTCATCAACAACAAGGCGAATTTCAGCAACAATATCGGCAGTCTAGGAGAAGCCCAGAAGGACTACACCTCTGCTAAGGAGGCTTTTCAAGATGCCGTGCATTTGCGAGAGAGAATCCTAGCAAAGCACCCAGAACGAGGAATCGTGCGTTTCGGGAAAGCCGTGGCCAAAGCCAACCTTAGCCGTGCTCTGACCAAGCTCGGACTGATAGACGAAGCAGAACCCCAAGCTCAGGCAGCCCTCCAAGAGATGCGAGAACTCCTCACGTCCGACGCCACGAACGCCCTCTACATGACAGGGATGGCTCTTGTCCTGCGTTCCTCCGTAGAGCTTCACGATGCCACCGGCGAATTCGATCGAGTTGACGCCTATTGTGATGAAGCCATCCAGTTTCTAAACAAGGTGCTGGCTGGCGATCCTGGCCATGTGCGGAATCAAACTCGAGCCGCTCACTTTAGGCGCTACCACGCCCAAGTCACTGCTGATGCTGAATCCACCTTTTCTGACACAGTTGCCAATCTTGAGAGACTGGTCAAAGACAACCCAACCAACACCTCCTTGGTCGAAGAACAGGCCGAGGCGAATCTCACTTTGGCCAGACTTCTTTCGCAGAAATCTCCCGCTCGCAGTCTTACCCTTCTAACAAAGACCGATCAACTTTGTCGACAGCAACTCACCGCACTGGACGAAGAGAGCACATCCGCCACTTACCGCTGGAGAGTCCTCTCCGCCGCTTGCTCAAAACTAGCAGGGCACGTTTGCAAAGCGATAGGAGACCAGGCAGAATCTCAGCGACATTTCACGATTGCAGCGGAAGCCTACACCTCTCTGGAAACTCGACTCTCTGCCTCGGAACAGATCGAATTGGCTGAGTTGTCTTTCTGGCAGACTGGCGACGCCGATGCCCTAAAGATCGCCCTTGAGAGTATTCACCCACGCTTTCACAAAAGCCAGACGCTCATGGACGGAATAACACCCTAACAGACCGAGCATGGAAGAGAGTATCCAGACCAATCAAGACGACTTCCCCAACACTCGTTGGAGTCTCGTACTCCGCGCTCAACAAGAGCCTAGCCCAAACTCTTCTCGCGCTCTATCAGAACTCTTCGAGCTCTATTGGTATCCTGTTTACAGTTATGTGAGACGCCAAGGGGAAAGTCCGCATGATGCCGAGGATCTCACGCAGGGCTTCTTCGAGCAGATGATTCGCAAAGAAGTCTTTCACAATGCCAAAGCTGAGAAAGGAAGGCTGCGCGCCTTCTTGTTAGCCTCATTAAAAAACCACCTCGTGGACCAGTATCGGCATCAGACGACGACGAAGAGAGGTGGTGGAGCAAGCCTGATCTCAATCGATCAGGCCTCAGCCGAGAATCGCTACGCCCTGGAGCCTATCAATGAGGACTCACCAGATGTGCTATTCGAAAGAACCTGGGCTCAGACCTTGCTCCGAGATGTCATGAAAACCTTGGAAACCTCCTACTCCCGAGCTGACAAGGATGCTGTCTTCGAGGCGATGTCCCCTTACCTGCTCAAAGAGGGGAACCCTCCTTACCGAGAACTTTGCAAGACTTTGGGACAGTCGGTCGTCGCCCTTCGTGTCCTCTACCATCGCATGCGCCAGAGATTCGGCGAATTACTCGAAGATGAGATCCGACAAACCGTGAACTCCAAAGAAGAAGCCGACGCAGAACGCGCCTATTTAATCAAGATCCTGAGCGAAATGCCGTAACCGGGGTGCTGAATCCCTTTAGAAATCGGCTCTCAAGGCCCTCCAGACCCGGATGTGAGAAGCGCTTCCAAATTCCGGCTTCGTCCGTTGTCAAAGCTGTAAAGCTCTCCTAGGGTTGCCGTCCTTCCCGCCCAGGCGGGGCAGAGCCTCTGAATTTGACTGACTTTATTTCTTCAATACACCCATGACTATCAACCTCACTCAAGGCGAGAAATGCCAGGCAACCCTGACCATCGAGATCCCTGCGGAAACCGTCACGGCCGCCCGAGAAGGTGTGACCAAGCAATTTCTCATGCACGCCAAGGTGCCTGGTTACCGCCCTGGCAAGGTGCCTCGCAAGATGATCGAAAAGCGCTTCGGCCCCGGCATCAAAGAGGAACTTGAGAAGAAGCTTTCGGAGCAAGCCATGGGCGAAGCCCGCCAGAAGGAAGATCTGCACGTTCTCGCAGTGATGAAGGAGGAAATGACGCCCAACGTCGATGACACCTACACGCTTCGTGCCGACCTCCTTGTCGCACCATCCTTCGAACTACCAGATTACAAAGGCATCCCGATCGAGTTGCCGAAGGAAGAACTGAAAGACGAGCACGTAGAGAAGCTCATCGCGAGCTGGCAAGATCAGCACGCCGACTATGCTGAAGTCGAAGAGGGTGGTCTCGAGATGGGGCAGTATGCGGTGATCGACTACAAAGCGACTCTCGATGGCGAGCCTCTCGTGAAAGAGGACTCTCCCGCCATGTATCGTGGTTTCTTCGAGCGCGAAGAGGCTTGGATGTACATGGATGAGGAAGCCTTCCTCCCAGGATTCGTTGGCGAACTTCTCGATCACAAGGTCGGCGACGAGTTCGAATTCAAGCTGACGCTACCTGAAGACTTCGGTGAAGAAGACCTCAAAGGCAAAGAAGTGAATTACGCCGTCAAACTGACCAAGATCATGCGTAAGGACCTACCTGAGCTCACTGACGAGAAAGTCGAAGAGACTTCCCGTGGCGAGTTCAAGACCGCAGATGATTTCCGCGCGGACCTCCGCCAGCGACTGGAGCAGGAAATGAAGAACCACATCGAGGGCCAGAAGACACAGAAAGCCATGGAGTATCTCCACGCCCTCGTCGACTTCGACCTCCCCGAGTCCATGGTCGCCCAGGAAACTCAGAGCCACGTCAATCGGATCGTCAACGACAGCCAACAGCGCGGTGTCGATGAGAACATGCTCGTCGAGAAAGAAGACGAAATCGTGGATGCCGCCGGCGCTATGGGGCGTCGTGACGTGAAGGCAAAGTTCATTCTCAACCAGATCTCGACGGCCGAGAAACTTCGCGTGAGCGACCAAGAGGTCATGCAACGCATTCAAATGATGGCGACTCAGGCACGTATGAGTCCCAAGAAAGCGATTCGCATCCTCCGCTCAAACGGACAGCTCAATTCCATCGCTGAAGAGATCCTCTTCGGCAAGGCCCTTGATTTCGTAAAGGAGAACGCTAACATCACTGTGGACGAAGATCAAAACGCTCTCGACCAAATGTGGGACGAGAGCGCTAACGCGTAAGTCCGACTTACCCCCATTCCAGACATCATGAATTTACCGACCGATTTGTCAGCGTCCGCTATGGGCCAAGCTCCGCCGCAGAACTACATCGTCCCGACCGTCATCGAATCCGATGCACGTGGCGAACGCGGCTACGACATTTACTCGCGTTTGCTCAAGGATCGCATCGTCTTCCTCGGCACTCCCATCGACGACCAAGTAGCTAACATTGTCATCGCCCAACTACTCTTCTTGCAAATGCAGGACCCGCAGAAGGACATCAATCTCTACATCAACTCACCTGGTGGCTCCGTCTCGGCCGGCCTCGCCATGTATGACACGATGCAGTTCCTCACGTGCAACGTGAACACCTACTGTATCGGAATCGCCGCCAGCATGGGCGCGGTACTCCTCGCCGCCGGCACGACTGGCAAGCGTTACGCTCTGCCGAACTCCGATATCATGATTCACCAAGTTTCTGGAGGTGCCCAAGGGACCGCCAGTGACGTGGAACGGACCGTGGAGTACATGTATCGTCTCAAGAAGCGCTTGAACAACATTCTCGCCAAGCACACTGGCAAGACACCTGAGCAAGTCGAGAAAGACGCAGATCGCGACTACTACATGACGGCCGAAGAAGCCAAAGCCTATGGTTTAGTCGACGAGGTCCTCGAAAACACCCAGTCTGCTGAGAAGAAGAAAGATTCAGAAGGCTCAGACGACAAATCCTAGGATCTTCCACACCTTACCACCAAGCCTAGACCTCAGTCAGGCAAACCAGCATTTCCCCTATGGCACGCGCTTCGAAACTCACCATGTGCTCTTTCTGCGGAAAGAGTCATTCTGAAGTCCAGAAACTCATCGCGGGCCCTGGTGTCTACATTTGCGATAGCTGCATCAATGTCTGCAAAGACATTCTCGATAAAGAGCTAGGTGAGAAGGAAAGCTACAATCCGGATTGGGAAATCCCCAGCCCACAGAATCTCTGTGCCCGTCTAGACGATTACGTCATCGGCCAGCAGCACGCCAAGCGCGTCCTCTCCGTAGCCGTTCACAATCATTACAAGCGCATCTCGCAGTCCACTTTCACAGATCCAGCATTCGGTGATTTCAATGAAGTCGAGATCGAGAAAAGTAACATCGTCCTCATCGGCCCCACAGGCTCCGGTAAGACACTGTTAGCGAAGACGCTCGCACGCGTCCTCAATGTCCCCTTCTCTATCGCAGATGCCACCACGCTGACCGAAGCTGGATACGTCGGTGAAGATGTGGAGAACATCGTTCTTCGTCTTCTCCAATCTGCTGACTACGACGTCGGACGGGCCGAACTGGGCATCATCTACATCGATGAGATCGATAAAATTGGACGTAAAACAGAGAATGTTAGCATCACCCGTGACGTCTCCGGTGAAGGTGTCCAGCAAGCCCTCCTCAAGATTCTGGAAGGTACCGTCTGTAACGTCCCGCCACAAGGTGGACGCAAGCACCCTCAACAAGAGTATATTCAGGTAAACACTGAGAAGATCCTCTTCATCTGTGGCGGTGCCTTTGTCGGCCTTGAAGACGTCATTGCTCGTCGACTTGGCAAGAATGTGTTAGGCTTCAACAGCCCTGGCAATACAGCGAGCCCCGAAGAAACTCACGACCTCAAGAAGGTAGAACAAGAAGACTTGTTAGGCTTCGGACTCATCCCCGAGTTCATTGGACGCCTCCCTGTCATTTGCACACTCTCCAAGCTTACAGAGGCCGAACTCGTTCGCATCCTCACAGAGCCCAAGAACGCCCTCGTCAATCAGTACGCCAAGCTCGTCGCTATGGAAGGTGCCAAACTAGGCCTGACCAAAGACGGCCTCCAAGCGCTCGCCTCCGAAGCCGTAAGAAGAGGCACTGGCGCACGCGCCCTACGCTCTATCTTCGAGAAGCTCATGCTCGACGTCATGTATGAGCTCCCCAGCCGCGAAGACGTCGATTCCGTGCGCATCAATCGAGCCGTCGTCGAAGGCAAACGCCCTGCCACCTTCCGCAAGAAGGCGAGTAAAGACGCAGCCTAGCCCGAGAACAAGGCTGCCACCGACAAGGCTTTTTAGCTAAGAAGCTAGCCTACTCTGCTGCCGATGAAGGCGCTGCAATGATCGCACTGCCTTGCACTGCACTCGCAGCATCTACCGGAGCCCCTTGCATAAACTTCGGCACCACTCCAGGAGCTGCTACCACGGCATGCAGCCCCTCTATATCGTTTGGGTGAAGGCTGGCTTCCCAGGCCCCGTCTGCATTCGTCCTCACGGTTCCCAATGTCGTATTCGCTTCGGCATTCGTTAGATAGACCCAGGTATCCGCCAGCGGGTCCCCATTATCGGCGACCACTTGACCGCCGATATCCTGTGACGATGACAGAGTAAACTCGATGTCTGCTGGTGGCTCTCCGCTTGGGTAACGAACAGAAGGAGCCACTTGCCCGTCCTCGGTTCGGACGCGCAGCCCCAGTTGAGTCCGATCCATATCGACACCAATTGGGATCCGAGCAACCCCATCGGCATCTGTGAGGAAAGGCCGGTCAGGCAGATCGAAAGAATAGTGGCGCCCACTCGCCCAAACCTCAGCGCCAGCCACCGGCTCACCCTCAGCATTCTTCACCTGAACTTCCGAGAACTCGCCGTCAGTTAGTCCAGGTCCCCAGCCTAACTTATCAACCACATCGAGCGTATTCGGATCCCATTCCCAATTAAGAAGAGTCTCATAAAGCTCGCCACCGTACGACATGTTAAGGACGACGCCTCCACTATAGTCAAATGAGCGAAGGATCGGCACAGCATCTCCCCACTCTGCTCGCTGCACTTCCTTGATCTCTTCAAACGTCCGCCCATCCCGAAAGACCACATTGCTGAACTCGAAGCCGTAGGCAGGATTCTCTATGTTAGGATCTTCATGCTCCGAGCGCCCATGAGGCTTTCGCGGTGATCCCAGAACCTTCGCATCCACGTAGTCTGGCACCAATTGCGACAGGTAAGCCGGGAAGTTCCCGTGATCTTTCCGGTAGGCCATCAGCCCGCCATGGATCTTCGTCATGTGCTCACGATCAATGAGCTTGTGCTGTTCCTCCTCCGAAAGAGGCTCAGCGTCAGCCTTAGGCTCCTTAGGCTCCTTAGCTGCCTGCCTTACAGGAACGAGAGAGGAAGGCCCAGAAGCCTCCTCCAGCTCTATCAACGCGGTCGACTCCGAAGGCTCAGCCGGCCTCCACATCCACCAGGCCCCGCCGATCAGCGCCAAAGCGACAACCGGAGGACCCAGCCTTCTAAGTAATAAGTGTTTCTCATCCATCACCCACACATCTTAGCAAATGCGCCTCTGACAGACAAGCAAACTCGACTACGGCTTTAGCGAGACTCGCAAACGCACGAAGAGATCGATAGCCTCTCCGGCCACCAGGGCCCGAGTTGCAACGGTTTCACCACCCACAGTCTCAATCGTAAAGCCCTCAGCGCTCCACTCCCCCAGATCACTAGTCGACTCAGGAACCAGGTCCACATCAGTAACGCCAGCGCCCACCGTATAGCGAATTTCTAGTTGAGTTGCCGTACGCACAACCTCTAACGGGAAGCTAGACGACCGCAAAGGCTCAGAGGCAAAGGCATATTCGAATAGATTTGCTAAACGATCTTTATCCGGATCTACGAGAGGACCAGAGACCGAATCATCATTCCGAATCTCCTCAGGAAACTTGCTCTCACGCCAAGCAGCGTAGCCACCTACGACTGGAGGCAAACCTGACTCCGGGCCTCCAGGACTACCACCGATCTGAGCACTAGCGACCCAACTGGCGGGCTCTCCAAGATCAGCATCACTACCAGGATTCGCATTGACCAGCGAGCGCCCAGCACCATCCGCCTCTTGTGGCCAATCCGCAGAATCGTTGTAAGCAAACTGCCAGACATTGTTTCCCTGAGCGTCTTCCAAGGAGAGACGCTCACCATCATTCGCCAACTGGCTGTCACGCTCAAAGGTCCCAATGACCGGGAGACTGTTTCCATAACGCACAGCGACAGCTGCAGGATTCTTTACTAACAAAGCGTAAGCACCTGGCTCCATCTCGGCAGCAACACCTTCTGCAAAGTGATAAGTGATGCCATTCACAAACTGTAGGCCTTCTAAAACGATCTTACCTTCCCCTGAATTAAAGAGCTCGATGTATTCGAAATCACTCCGGCTATCGAAGCCCGCAGCACGCTCGGCTTCGCTTGGCGCTGCCGGATTATACATGAGCTCACTCACACGAAGAGCTTCCGGCCCGACAAAGGTTCCTACGCGGAAGGTCGCTTCGACCAGTGGGCTCCAGTCTCCTCCAGGGAAGAAGATATTCCCCTTACGCTGAAGACGAGCTTTCACGGTGACCGACTCTGTCAGCGCCACACCATCACTAATCTGAGCCATCGCAATAGCACTATCCGACACCTTATCACCGAAGTTGCGGGGGTCAGAACCATCCACCGTATAGTAGAGCGTGTCCGTGCTCCTAAATTCACCGCCATGGATCACCTTCATCAGAAAGCCCTCGCCCACTTCACCGCCATGCTGATTAAAGCTTGGTGCTGGCTCATCAGGCCAGAGTTCCTCGGCTTCAAGCTCATTGAGCAATGCTGAACTATTGGAACGATCGTGAATGTTTGGGATGTAGTTATTGACCACGTTGTCCCGCTCGATCAGCCAAGAATCTTCACGCGTGAAATAAAAGTCAGGACCGTGCGGCGCTGCTGGATAGGCCGGGTCATTGACATTATTGGGATCACGCGGCTGATCGATCGTGTTTCCGTAAGGGGTGCTCATTTGGGTGTCTCCCCAACGAGCAGATTCAGCTACGATTGCTTTATCAATACGATTAGCCAGCGCCATGTAACGATCCTGGCTCGGCGCCACCGTAAGAGCCCCCCCATTGAAGAGATGCTTCTGCACGCGGTCTGCAAAGAGAAGGCGAAATTCATCACTATCGCGTAGTTCCTGAAAGAGCCCGCCAGGGCGTCCGGAATCACTGGCATCGTAACGTCTGACACCAAAGTTATCTAACACAATCTCCTGATCCCACACATAGAACTTAAACGGCTCGCCTTTGCCTCGGTTACGCATGGCGTGCCCATTGTGGTGAGGCCAATCCTCAGCATCGCCAAAGAAATGCAAGAGCATGTAGTCAGCGAAATTATCCAAATCAATGAGCTCTTTCAAAGCGAGGTAGTTCTCTTCATCACGAAGATCACGACGCGACAAGCCATGCATCTCATTCCAAGTGGCAGCCGATCCATCGATAGGAGGCAGGGAGAAATCGTCAATGATGTCGAAGTCTTCTTCACTACCACCCAATTGGTTCGCCAGCGTCTCCGCCTCCATCTTCTCTGCCGGATTGAATAGCCCCCAATAGATACCATTGACGTAAAGATGCATGAAATTGCCATTGGTGAACTCATGCCCCATGTCGCGCATAGAATGTTTCATCCACATATCACGTATATACTGTGAATCATTTGGACGATAGCGACTAGCTCCCCAACTTGCTAGTCCCCAGCTATCTGTAAAGCAGGCACGAAGGACGAGCTTATTATAATCTTCAATTGGCGAATCCTTGAAGAACTGATAGTTCAACCGGGTAGGCCCGTATTTCGCTTTGAACGACACCCGCAAGGAGTGCTTCTGCATGCGGAAAGGACGCCTGCTAGAGTTTCCATGAATTTCCACCCCACAGTTTGCCTGGAAACCCTCTTCACCGTCTGGATAAATCAGCTCGAGGGAACAAGGCCGCTCATAGTTCGCCCGGTTTGATGGGTTTGGATTCGTATAGATACCATCTTCGCCCACGAAGTCTTCGATATCCATGGCAATAGAAAGCGTAGGAAGATCTAACAAAGCCTCACGTATACTATAGTTGGGAATCGTTCCCGCAATGACACGTGGATCCATTTCATAGTCTGCCGGGACAATTCCACCCACCTCATTATCCCGTCCCCAGTCTGTCGGCCACCCCTCGGGGTCTTTAGGTTGCTGAGCGACATCATCGATGAAGATGTAAGTGAGCGTATCGACATTGGTCGATTCCGAGCCTGCCTTGAACGCCATCGCACGAACAGTTGATGTCGTTTCTATCGGAATAGGTCCCGCGTATTCAGTGCCGGTGTTTGGCACAAAGACAGAACCACGCTTGGGCTCAGATCCATCAAGAGTATATAGAATGGTCGCCCCTTCAGTCTCGGTCGTGATCTCTAAGTCGAAAGCCTCTTCGTAAAATCCGCGCCCAACCGAGAATTGCGTATCGGCGACAAACCCTGCGATACTCGAGCCATTCTTCGCTCCAGGCGAGGGGCGCTTAAAGAAACCCACTTTATCCGAACTGTCTGGCCCATAAGACACATCCGTGCGCTGACGCTCATAGTCCTTGAACTCGCTTAGCAACGTCACTCCATCCGGAGCCACAAGTGCAAGATAACTTCCAGCCGAACGAGATAGCTTAAAGCTGGCGTGAAGCTCATCACCGACCATTTCATTCGTGCCCGAAGCACGCACCACAAGAAAGGCACCAGGAACTAAACTCACCGAAGGAAAGCTCCAAACAATCTCGCCTTCGGTATCTGTAAGGGCGTAGCCCTCTAAGTCAATTGCTTCACCCGTCGGATTCCACAACTCTATCCAATCGGAGTAATCTCCGTTTCCGTCTACCGACTGATCATTGTTAGAAGCTAGAAACTCGGTAATAACCAAGGTGTCACCTTCTGGAGTAAACGGTGGATCCGGATTCTCACCACCCGTATCGACCCCTGCGATCACGGCAGGAGATTCCCCACCTGCCAAACTAGCGACCATTGCTTCATCCAAAGCACCCTCCCAAAGGGACACATCATCAATCAATCCTGTGAACCAATGTGAGTCACCTGAAGACCTGCGAATACCGCCAACCGATGTAATATCGACGTCCAAATTGCTAGCAGGCTGAAAGCCCGCAGGGTCAGCGACTCCATCGATGTAAAGCGTCGCGTTTCCACCTTCCTGAACCCAAGCCACATGACGCCAGGCATCATCAAAGGCATCAGCAGAAGAAATGATATGCTGGGCTCCTGGCCGAATGTAGATATCGACGCCTCCTCCGGAACCGTCCCCTTCCGTGCCTATGTTAAAAAGTGGGGTAGCGCTACCCGAACTCCCTTCAGAGAACACACGCAGATCACTCTGCCCCTCGCCCTCGCCTTTCACCCAAAGGCTAACACTGAAATCATCATGCTTATTCACAGGCAAGTCGTCATCCGCCTCATGGGTGCGAGCCAAAAGAGTTCGGCTAGTTTCAGTGAAGGCAAAAGCCTGCCCGCGCCGACCCGGCTCCAAGTCGCTCGACGAGAGATTGGTCAACTCTAGCGGGTAACGCCCCAAGGCGTCCGGCGTCGCTCCATCGACAGCCTCATCAAGAGGCCAATAGACGAGCAAAGTCGGCTCCGCCAGAACAACGGATACCGTGCAGAGAAGGGTGAGAACAATGGGTCTAGTAGGGGTCATCGCCCACTAGTTTAAGCAGGCCAGCCCCGATGTCGACCCCCTTCAACCTTAGGCTAATGCCTTAGCTGCAGCCACGACGTCTTCAGACGTCATGCCGAGCTCTTTCATAGCCGTATTCCCAGGAGCACTGATACCGAAACGGTCAATCCCGAGGACCGTACCGTTGTCTCCAACATACTTCCACCAGAGGCCACTGACACCAGCCTCGATGGCCACGCGGCGCCCACAAGACTTCGGCAAGACCTCAGCACGATAATCATCAGACTGGCGCTCAAAGCGCTCCATGCAAGGCATGGAAACGACGCGTGTGCCGCTACCGAGTTCCTTCGCAGCCTCCACGCAGTGTTGCACTTCACTACCACTTCCAATCAGGATCGTCTCAAGTGGGCCTGACTCTTTCACGAGAACATAGCCGCCTTTGAAGACGCCTTCGCGACGAGCTTTCGCACTGACAGAGTTCTGCATAGGCACTCCCTGACGAGTAAGAAGGAGCATGGTCGGACCACTCGTCTTCTCCAAGCCAGCAACAAAGGCTCCAGCAGTTTCCTCAGGATCAGCAGGGCGAATGACATCCAAACCTGGAATCACGCGAAGACCAGAACAAGTCTCGACCGGCTGGTGCGTAGGGCCATCTTCACCCACACCAATAGAATCATGCGTAAAGACATATAGCACTGGCAGATTCGCCAAAGCAGCGAGGCGAATCGAAGGGCGTAAGTAATCAGCGAAGACTGCAAACGTCGCGCCGGACGCGCGGAAGATACCGTCATAGGCCATGCCATTGAGCAAGGCACCCATAGCATGTTCACGAATTCCGAACCAGATGTTGCGGCCCTTGGGATCTTCATGAGAGAAATCCCCAGCACCTTTCAGATAATTCTTAGTTGAGCCGTAAAGATCAGCACTACCACCCACGAAGAGAGGCATGGCATCTGCAATCGGCTGGAGAACCTCGCCACCTGCAGCGCGAGTCGCAAGTTTAACATCTTCTGCAAACTCAGGAATGCAATCCAAAAGATCACCTGGCACCGCCTGGGCAATGCCATCATCTAACGTCTGCGCTAGCGCTGGGTTGGCTGCTTTCCACGCATTGAAAGTCGTTTCCCAAGCATCGTAATTTGCGGCTAGCGCTGCGCCACGCTCCTTGAAGAAGGCGCGCACTTCGTCAGACACGTAGAAAGTCTCTTCAGGTAGACCGAGTCCCTTACGAGCAGACTCCGCGAAATTCGCACCACCTTCACCGTGGCCCTTGGCAGTGCCAGCGACTTCAGGAATACCACGACCGATCTCGGTCTTGGCGATGATCAACTTGGGCTTGCCATTGTCATTCGACTTAGCATCAGCGAACGCCTTAGCGAAAGCTTCAAGATCGTGACCATCCACCGTGACCACATCAAAACCGTAAGCTTCGTAGCGCTTAGCCGTATCTTCACTCTGCGTCTTGTCCGCCATGGCGTCCAAGGTGACATCGTTAGAATCATAGATGAGGATGTAGTTATCCAAACGAAGATGACCGACCAATGCCGAAGCCTCTTGAGCCACCCCCTCTTGCAAACAGCCATCACCTGCTAACACGACCACATGCTGATCGAAGATCGTATGCTCTGGCGTGTTAAAATGTGCCGCTGCCATCTTAGCAGAAACCGCATAGCCAACGCCATTGCCAACGCCTTGGCCAAGTGGGCCACTCGTAGCCTCCACACCCGGCGTCTCACCGAACTCGGGATGCCCAGGAGTCTTGCTGTGAAGTTGGCGGAAATTCTTCACCTCATTGAGCGGCAAATCGTAGCCCGCGAGGTGCAACCAGCTATAAAGGAACATGCTGCCATGACCGGCAGAGAGGATGAAACGATCGCGATTGATCCATTTCGGCTTGCCCGGATGGTAGCTCATGCCCTCACCGAAGAGCACCGCACCGACTTCAGCTGCACCGAGAGGCAATCCCAAATGGCCTGAACTGCAGGCGTGGATGGCATCAATAGCAAGGCCTCGGGCCTGGGCAGCGGAATCAGCAAGAATCTTCGTATCCATTCTGGCAGATAAGGAGAGAAATGGCGTCTTTCAAGTGGAGATATTTCTGCGTAGCTAGAGACCAGCCCTCCTGCCCACCTCCATGAGGTTTTACCTGCTCAATCAATACTACCCTCCCGATGTCGCCCCGACTGGCGTTCTGCTGAGCCACCTGGCGAAACAACTCGCTCAAAGTGGTCACGAAGTGACCGTGCTCTGCTCCAAGCAAGAGTACGGTGGCCAAACTGAAGCACCAAACCAGCCTGAGAAGACCGACGGTTTGAGCATCCGCCCCGTGCTCACCTTTCCGTTAGGGAAACGCTTTCATCACAAGCTGCTCCACTACGGAAGCTTCTACGCGATGATTGCTTGGAGACTTCTCATATCTCGTCCCAAGCCAGACGTCGTCATCGCGCTGACGACACCGCCCTACCTTGGCCTACTCGCCAACATGCTAGGCAAGCTTCGGAAATGGCACACCATCGACTGGGTCATGGATCTCTATCCCGACGTCATGAAAGCCCATGGCATGGTCCGAGAAGACGGCATACTATATCGTCTCTTGCAGAAGCTGCAGGGTTGGAGTTTCCGGAACAGCGCGCTAGTCATTACGCTAGGGCCAGATATGCAGGCACGTCTCGCCGAACACTATTCCACCACCTCAGAGGCCCTTCCGCTCTGGGCTGAATCCCGGAGCGCCACGGACAATGCGGTTCGAGCCTACCGAAGCGAGCGCGAATGGCCTGAAGAAGCCACCATCTTCCTCTACTCAGGAAATCTCGGACTCGGTCATCGGTTTGACGAATGGCTCGAAGCTATCGCTGAGCTGGGTCCCGACAGCCCGATCCATTGGGTCTTCAGTGGACGGGGGGCGCAACGCGGGAAAGTAGAAGCATTCGTGCAAGCTCATCGTGAACTGCCAGTCGATCTCACGGACTACGTTAGTGAAGAGAAACTCGCCGTCCATCTCGCCATCGGTGACGTTCATCTAGCAAGTCTCGATCCACCGTGGAATGGCTGCATGGTTCCGAGTAAACTTCAGGGTAGCTTTGCTGCAGGCCGCCCCATTCTCTTTGTCGGCTCGCGTTCGAGTAGCTTGGGGAAATGGATCTCTGATAGTGGCGGAGGCTGGGTCGTGGAACCCGAGAACACCACAGCACTCCATCAAGCGATCAAAGAAGCGCTCGATCCCAATGAACGCCAACGCCGGGGCAGACTCGCCCTCGGGTATGCCGAGACTCATTTCGACCGAGCAACCAATGTGGCAGCGATAGAGGAATCCATCATCCAAGCTATTTCCCAGCCAAAGTAGCTGATGGCGTGAGCCTTCAGAGCCCCTCCCTTTTCAAGCTTGTAGACCCTCCGCAGACTCTACACTATCTTAGATTACCTTACCAAAGCTATGACACTCTTCTCTTGGACGACACTGGATCGCTTGTTGCGTGGGAACACAGACAGCCTCGATTCGCCATCTACAGGCAGGTCTCTACTGGCCTGGCAAATCGCCCTTGCTGCCACCTATGGGCTCTGCTTGGGACTCTTCTCCTTGTCCGCAAGAGAGGTGCCTGACGCCCGCTTCATGCTCAGCGCAGCGCTCAAGCTTCCGGTTCTCATTCTAGGAGCGACGTTCATCACCCTACCATCGCTCTACGTCTTTCTCGCACTGTTCGACGTCTCCCTAACTTTCCGCCAAGTGCTCGGCGGCATGCTCGCAGCCAATACCATCTTCGCCACGGTGATCGCCTCCCTTGGCCCAATCTTAGGATTCTTCAGCCTATCCTCGCAGTCATACCCTTTCATTCTGCTATTAAATGTGGCTATCTGTGGACTCGGTGGCTTTCTCGGGATGCGGCTTGTCGTCAAGACACTCACAGCAGCCAATCCTGAGCCTGAGCCCGCTCCCATCTTTCCCGAAACAGTGAGTGCAGAAGGTCAGGAAGAATCACCTCCTACTCTGCCTATCACTCCACGACCAAGCCAAAGCTGGAAAAGCATCTTAGGTATCTGGATGGTCTTGTATGCCTTTGTCGGGACACAGCTCGCTTGGATCCTGCGCCCATTCATCGGCAGTCCAGATTCACCGTTCGTTTGGTTTCGCGGCAAGTCCGGGAGCTTTGTCGATAGCGTGTTCCGAGCACTAGGCGAGTATTTGAGTTCTTAATCGATGAATGCCAGTCTGAGCCAGAGGTTACTCGCACTGGGTGGCGAGATCGATGGCCTATTGCGTCATGGCAACCAACGCCGAGCTGGCGCTCTTCAAGGCAAGAAGGCGCTCGTCGTCTTCTTGTTAGGCGGAGGCTTCTATGGCCTCATCATGGCGACATTCGCCTTCTCTCCCGATCGACTTCCGCTAGTCGCCTACGGTATGATCAAGGTGCCCATGCTCTTCGGATGCACCATGCTCCTCGCCATCCCCAGCTTCTATGTGCTGAGTAATCTGCGCGGCGTGGGTGCCGACTTCCCCGTAATCTTTGCGCTACTGCTCGACTACCAGCTCCTTGTCGCCATCACCTTGGCAGCACTCTCTCCCATCACCGTGCTGGTGAATCTCTCGGCATCGCCCGAGACCTACCAAGCAGTGCAGTTCTGGAATACCTTCGTCTTCTTCGTCGCCGCACTCACCGCTCAGCGGAAATTTGCTTCGCAAGCCAAGACTCTGGTCCAGCGAGATTCTCGGCACCAACTTCTCCTCAGAGCTTGGACTGTGATCTATGCATTCATCGGTATCCAAATGGCTTGGACACTGCGCCCCTTCATCGGTTCGCCAGGGCATCCCATCGGCTTCTTCCGCGAAGGGAAACTTGAGAATGCCTACGTGAAGCTCTACGAGATCTTCAGTGGATTACTTTTCTAACGGACGTGTTACAGAAACACCCACCCAATCAGTGCCAGGCAAGATGAACTTCCGTATCGTCAGATCGACTTGAGTGATAGGAAACGTCGCCAAGAGATGCGCCGTCAACTCTTCTGCTAGCGTCTCGATTAGCTTGCGAGGCTTCGCCGCAGCCGCGTCTTTAAGCTCGAAGCTCACTTGCTCGTAGTCGATCGTTTGATCAATGGCATCTCCCAGATCACGAAAGTCTCGTCGAGGTGTTAGCGTAACATCGAGCTCGAGTGTTTGCCAACGCGCGCGTTCTTCATCGGGCACTCCGATTTGCACCGGTGTCTGCAAGCCTTGGATATGAATGGTGTCAGCCATAGAAATTAAATAAGCTTCATCCTGCTAAGATCCTGCGTATCGAGCATTCCGATAGGCACTCCGGCTTCATCAACCACGATGAGATCATCAATCCGATGCTTCTCCAGTAGCTGCAGAGCCTCAGTGGCCAGCTTCTGTCCCTGGATCGAGATCGGGCTCAGCGTCATGTGATCGGCGACAGGCGCACTTGCCAAAGAACCACCCTCTTGAAAAGCCCTGACAAAGTCTCCGTGAGTGAAGACTCCCGCAAGACCGCCAGTCCCATTGAGAACCACCGCAGCTCCCGCCCGATGATCTGTCATCTTGCGCAGCGCTTGAGAAATCGGAGTGGCTTCTTCGACAAGCGCAATGTCCTCCACACCGCGCATAATATCACACACTCTCGTCAGAAGAATCCGCCCAAGATGTCCACTCGGATGCAACTTCGCAAAGTCGTCGCCACCGAAGCCACGTGCTTCTAACAAGACCATGGCCAAAGCATCACCCATGACGAGCATGACGGTACTGCTAGACGTCGGCGCCAGATTGAGAGGGCAAGCTTCACGCTCCACCCCTGTGTCCAAGACAATATCACTGTGCTTGCCGAGCGAAGATTCGGGTTTCCCAGTCAGCCCTATGACCGTGACCTCGAATCGTCGCAGGTAGGGAAGTAGATCTAACAGCTCACGCGTTTCCCCACTCTGACTCATGGCCAAGACGATATCACCAGGCCTAACCAAACCGAGATCGCCGTGCAGCGCATTTTGAGAATGAAGCACCACAGCAGTCGCCCCCGTGCTGTTTAGTGTCGCTGCAATCTTGTGACCGATGTTTCCAGACTTCCCCACACCGACGACCACGATCTTGCGCTGCGACTCGATGGCTTCCTTACAAGCATCGACCGCTGCACAGAACGAGTCCGCCAGGCGGGCAGAAAGCCGCTCCAATTCATCGACCTCAAGGGCGATGACGCGTTTAGCTTTCTCTAGGTAGTCCACAGCCGCACGCTGAACCCATTAGGGCTTCAGCTCAACCGCCAGACGAATGTAATTCGCGCGCGTCCCTGCCTGCGGCGTAGCTTTGATCGTCACGCGCTGAGTATTGCCAGCACCTGGAGTAGGGACACCATCCATCTCACCCGCTTCGACCCACTCCTGAAGGTCTTCACTGAGCTCAACGCGGTAAGTAAGATCGTCGGTAGACGCATGCTGCGTGAAAGATACTGAGAGTTCACTTTCACTCACCGTCACCTCTGGAAGCACGGCGGCTTCGTAAGGGCTCGCATTGAAAGCATAAGCTAACAGATTAACGACTCCGTCGCCATTCACATCAGCCTCCGGGCCACTGACGCCTGCGTCTGCCGCATCAGCTGCGTTGAAGCTCGTTGTCTTCCAGGTCGCATAAGTCATGCCCACAGGAGGATCCACAGGGCCGCCTCCATCAAGCGAACCAGGAGTGCCGCCAACAGCAGCGCTTGCCAC
This sequence comes from Caprella mutica, assembly GCA_947561585.1. NCBI lineage: Eukaryota > Metazoa > Arthropoda > Malacostraca > Amphipoda > Caprellidae > Caprella > Caprella mutica. Next base: position 75,002 of record CANNZV010001393.1, on the reverse strand, counting down.
CCACCCCTCAGCCACATCCCAAAGAGCCACGTCTTGAGCTGAGTCAGCCACCTGCAAAGAGTAGCCTTCTTGGTCAGCCTGCGCCTGCCACTCTTCATCATAGCCGAATGCTAGAACATTCTCATCAAAAGCATCGCGCAAGACCACACGATCGCCACCATTGCTCAAATTCCCTTCGAACTCACCGAGGATGGTCATGCCCGCTCCATAACGACTCTCAAAGGCAACTTGGTTGCTCACGATCAGCGCAACAGCACCAGGAGCTAGCATCGTCCCATCGGCAAAGGCAAAGCGCACACCTTCAGTGAAGACCACACCAGTGAGATCCAGCGAAGCCGTTCCCTTGTTAGTCAATTCCACATACTCAAAGTCCTTCGACTTGTAATCGCTGCCTTCTTCAGGCGCTGCAGGATTGTACATGATCTCCGAGATCCGCAGATCAGACTGCGCCATGCTCGGGTCACCTACGTAAGCCATTTCAGAAACCAAGTTACCATCCGGATCCAAGATCTGAATCGTCTCACCTCTAGCGGAAAGCTGGCCGCTGTAGTTGCCTTGGACAAAGTTGCGCTCGCCACCTGTAGGGGATTCCGAGCGGGCTCGAAAAGCACGAGCATCACGCACCACATAAAGGTTCCCTTTATCCGGAGCGAAGACCGTTCCCGAAGCCAAGACCGTGCCTGGCTTAATCGTGTGCTCGATTGCGCCCGTGATCTTAAAGTTCGAGAGGTCCACGAGTTCACCCGTCTCATTCTTAATGACGAAATACTCTTCCTGCTGATTTCCAGAGGCGGGACGGAAATCGATCGTGCCAATGCTCAGATCGAAATCACTGTAAGACTTCTGTTCTCTCGGCAGCTTAGACAAACCGTAGACATACTCTCGTCTGCCAGGAATATACTCGTCGCGTATACGCTGCACCGCTTCGCGCATGGTGTCTTTGTTATCCCAACCGTTGGATTCAGCAAACTTTCGCTCCATCTCAGGCAGACCTTTCTCGTACTCAAGATCAGCATCAGAGACAACACCTTCAGGATCCATCAGCTCGACAAGCTCGTCTAACCTACGGTCAAAGTAATCACTCTTGGGTTCGCCACCAGGAGGGCCATAGAAATGATCATACATCGTGCGCAGACGGCGATAGAGCATAGCGTTGAGATCATTATTCGACATGAAGAGACCAGCCAATCGGTTGCCGTGAATGTGGCCTTCGATGTCATTGGAAGTCGTTTGGATCGGATCGTAGAAGTAGTTGTGAGAGCCGATCCAACGTCGCCCAAGAGAGAGATCCACATCCCAAGGAAGCTCTGTCCATTCTCCAGTGCCTTCAGTGTCGCGGAAGACATAGTAATTCTTGTGCCCGAAATCGGTGTTGTTGATCGCTGAATTCATGACGAGGAAATTCACCATGCTCGGGATGTCCACGTTATCGTAGACGTAGTCGATCTTATCACTCGTTGAGCCATCGCTAATTCCATCGATGAGACCTTGTAAGTCATCCTTGTCCTCAAACCGACGGGTCTTCTTCTCGCCACCGTTTGAGGCAAACGGATCGTTGCTTCCGATAGAATCGAGGCGGTTATACATCTTGTAAAGCGCGCCACCGGAAGAAAGCCCTTTGCGATCCAGGAAGAGTTCGTCTCCATCCTCCACCATGTCCCAAGTGCCTAGGAATTCACCATTCTGCTGGACGCGAACCGTAAAGGCGAAGTGACCTTTGACTCCAGCCATGGAGTACATTTCGTAGCCCATGGTGTTGCGAACCTTGGCCTTATCAGCCCAGTTCGTGAGAAGATTGAAGTCTTTCACACGAGCCTCGTCTTCAGCATACTTGAAACGGTGACCCGTATTGAAATCGAAGTCGTAACTCTTCGTCGGGAACCCGCGGGTACTTTGCCCGTGAATGTCGACGTGGATGTTATCATAGAATTCACCTAGGTAAGACACGCTCGCCGTGGTGCCTCTATCATTGTTCGCAGCATTTGGATTCTCGATGAACCAGTGAACCACTGGCAACTTCGTCGACACCAAGGAAGCATCCTGAGCAACCGTGCCGAAATACTCGTCGGCATTGTCTTCGTCATGGAAGAGTGGTAGTCGCTGAGTGTTCCCCTGGTCGTCATCGGCTTCGATCCGCCAACGGATCATCTCGCCACTATTCACTTGAGTTCCAAAGACTGATGTCAGTTTGAAACTCGCCGAGTAGATGCCATCCGCAGCCGTTTCATCCGGAGCTTCACCATCATCCTTCATCGTCGTGCGAGTTTCATTCTTGAACATAAAACGATGATAGAGACTGACTCTGGAAACAGGGAACTCGTTCTCAAGGATCTCCGCCGTGATCACCATCTCCTCTGCGCTCGCGAGATCAGGAGCGCCTGACACATTCACGACATCCTTGATAAACGGCCCAATCGGCACAGACAACCCATTCGCCTCGCCCGGAGTGGGCTCTTTGAAATACCCCAGTTCGCCAGCGGAATCGATGCCATAAGACACGTTTCCTATCTGGCGAGGATACTCATCGGCATACTCGTAAACGACCGTTTCGCCATCAGGCTCGACGAGCGCTAGATACTCGCCCTTCACGCCCAACTTGAAGTTGGTGTGGGTGGGCTTGATCGGATCGCTTTGCTGAAAGATGGTCAGCGCTGTGTGCTGATCCTTCTGTGAGGCGAAGATGACGATCTGCTTGCCAGCATTCACCTTGATACCACTCGGAACTTCCCACTTATCGAGGCTGTTCTTACTGTCTGTGAGGAAATAACCACTCAGATCGACAGCAGCATCACCCGTATTCTCGATCTCGATCCAATCGGGAGAATTCAGCTCTTCATCATCCAAGGTGTTCAAGTTCTCGGCTTGAAACTCCGAAATTCGTAGGTCGGCCCAGGCAGAATGGGCCATAAATGCAGTAAAGAGCGTAACTTTAAGAGGGAGTCTGAAAATCATGGGCAGTAGGGGTCAGGGGATTACTTTAAAGGTAGGACTTCTCAACCCGCGATTCAATTCCCGAATCGCGATTAAAGAACAACCCTCAGGACGAAGACGTGATCGACCGAGCAGTCGCTTTCTTCTTCAACTGATCCAGAAGCACAGCCCCTAGGATCACCACGCCCAACATCACCTTCTGAGGATAACTCTCCAACCCTTTCAGATTCATCCCATTCTGGATGACAGCAATGATAAACGCACCAATCAGCGTGCCGAGAATCTTTCCCTCGCCGCCAAGAAGAGACGTCCCACCCACGACGACTGCGGCAATGACCATCAGCTCGTAGAGTTGCCCGAAATTCGGATCCCCGCTCTTGAGCTGAGAAGCCACGATGATCCCGCCCAGGCCAGCCAAGGCACCACAGATCGTGTAAACATAGATCAGCACCCGCTTCACCGGCACGCCGGAAAGTCGCGCCGCCTCGGAATTGCCACCCACCGCATAGATGTGACGACCAAAGGGCGTGTGCTCCATGACCACGTGCGCCACCGCATAGAGAACGACCATCAAGATCACCGCATTCGGCACCCCAAGATTCGCCCCCACGCCTAACCATTTAAAACCCTCAGGAATGGTATCAAAGATAGAGTCTCCATCCGTGATCATGAAGGCGACGCCACTAGCAATCAACATCATGGCCAGTGTCACAATGAAAGGCGGAATAGAGAAACGCGTGATCATGATCCCAGTAAAGAGACCGATGCCGGCACACAAACCGATAGCCATCAAGGCGGCCGCGATCAATCCAAAGGTAGACGCCGCCAAGCCGCCTAACCAATGCGTGATACACCAAGCCACAACCACAGCTGACAAAGCAACCAAACTTCCCACTGAGAGGTCGATCCCCGCCGTGATGATCACCATGGTCATGCCAATCGCGATGATCGCTATGACCGCGATTTGGTTCGCCACATTGATCAAATTATCTCGCTTCAGAAACGTGGGCCAACGGTAACCTTGCGGAGAAAGAATACCAGGATTCCCCAAGGCAGGAAACCGCGTTGCCACAGACTCTAGCACCTTCCAATCCGAAGTGGCCTGCACTGTCGCCAAAGTAGTGATCTTCCCACCAAGTGCATTCAACTTTTCCAACTCGCGTCTGGCGTCCTGCGGGTCGCCCTGCACATGACCAAGCCATTCCCCTCCCGCATCCGTCACGCGCGCTTTCAAGCGCTCCACGAAGGCTTGGTCTCCTTGCGTGGGACGAGTGATCGCGAGAACCCGAGCCTCTGCCCCCTGAGTTTTCGCAATGGACTTACCAAGCTGGTCTCCCGCGCTGGCTCCTTCTGGGAACTGCTCTTTGATCGTGAGCAAACTAATGATGAGACTCAGCAGAAGCAGCACAACGAGCATGCCGTAGTCAGAGTAAAGGTAAGCTAGGAAACGTTTCGCGGCCATAAGGAAAGCGTCAGAATTAAACAGAAGTAGACTCGGCAAGCTCAGCAAAGATCAGCCGCCCCGCACTTGTCTGAAGCGGGCTGCCGATCACCACCTCGACAGTTTCACCGAGGTGCTTAATAGCGGAATTCACCACAATCATGGTGCCATCCTCAAGGTAGCCCACGGCTTGATGCTCTTCCTTCCCCTCTTTAACAAGTTTGAGAGAGAGTGGGTCCCCTGCGACAACATTGGGACGCATGGCCTGAGCAAGTTCATTTAGGTTCAAGACGGTCACGCCTTGCAGCTGTGCCACTCGACCGAGATTACGATCATTTGTCAGTAAACGAGCGCCTAGACGCTTCGCCAATTCAATCAGCTTGGTGTCCGTGAGCTCCTCGTTGTGATAATGATAATCTTCTTGGATTGTAACTTCCAAAGAGGGCCTTTCTTGCATCTCACGTAGACATTCGAGGCCACGTTTACCCCGCTCTTGTTTGATTCCATTTGGCGAGTCCGCCAAGACATGCAACTCATCGAGCACGAAACGAGGCACAACTAACGCTCCACTAAGAAACCCTGTCTCACAGATCAGCGCCACGCGTCCATCGATGATAATATTAGAGTCGACCAGCAGCGGTGAGTCTTGCGCGGAATCCTGCCGGAAACGCACGTAGGGAATGAGGAAAGAGAACTCCTGACGATTGGCACGCATAGCGAGCGACATTCCCCAGTAACCGAAAGCGATCTGGATCGCCACCGGGATGATCGTCGTCGCCAGTTCAGCCTGAGGCGACACCCCGACCAGATTAAAAAGCTCCTCGAGCACGTAGTTGATCAACATCCCACAGAAGAGGCCCACGAGCAGCCCAGCCGTGGCATTCGAGAACTGTCTGAAAGAAAGGTTCTTCAGACCAGCATCGACGAGAACAATGAACAAGCCGAAGAGCCCACCGCCGAGTGCCCCAATCCACTTATTCGAGGCCAAACCGATGGCAGACGTCACCCCTAGCGCGACGGTGATCAGGATGAAGACCGCGCAGAGGATCTTGGGGGGAGTCAGAAACTTCATCACTGGCCGCGATATTGCCGCGAATCCTGGCAGTAGGCAAGCGACAAGGCACGATGAAATGGAATAGAGTGGCCTCGCGTTCGTCTCCTCAACGTAACCCTACAGTGAAGGCACATTAACATGAAAAACTACGTTCTTTTAATCCTAGGAGTCGGCTGCATCGCTGGCCTCCAAGTCATGATGAGTGAAGAGCTCGTGCAAGAGAATGGCACTCCATCCGCGCTGACACTTCCACTAGATGAGGCCTCCTCAACCAAAGCCTACGAAACCGCCACCTTCGGCCTGGGCTGATTCTGGGGACCGGATTCCGAGTTCGGAACCCTCCAGGGCGTCCTACGCACACGCGTCGGTTATTGTGGTGGCAGCACAGCCAATCCTACCTACCACCTCATGGGAGATCACACCGAAGCGATCTCGATCGACTTCGATCCCAAGGTGATCAGCTACGAGCAGTTGTTAGGTTACTTCTGGAGTGCCCACCGGTGTGGCAGCCTAAACAGCAGTCGCCAGTATAGAAATGCCGTCTTCTACCGCAACGAAGGTCAGAAGAAACTTGCGGAAGCTTCTAGAGGGAGAGAAGCCAAGCGCCTCGGGATCTCCCTGGATAAGATCACCACCGCGATCGTTCCCGTCGGACACTTCACCTACGCAGAGGGCTACCATCAAAAGTACTACCTCACTCGTCACCGCGACGTGCGAAATTTCCTGACAGAGGTCTATCCCGACAGCAAATCCTTAGCAGATTCCACCGTGGCTACCCGCCTAAATGCCTACCTCGGCGCGGGAATGCATCTTAACTGGAGCCAGCTACTCACAGACCTCCCATCCTATGGACTGCCGGAGAAACTCCGCTCAAAGCTTGAGAAGAAAGCCAAGGGCAACCTCGGTGCGGGGTTTCAGGTGGCGCAGGATCGAAGCTGAGCTAGCCTCATCGGCATGAGTCAAAAAGTAGCCTTAATCACTGCTGCCGGAAGCGGCATGGGAGCCGCCATCGCCCGCAAGCTGTATGACCTCGATTACGAAATCGCCATCCTCTCTTCCTCCGGAAAAGGCGAGGCGCTCGCGAAAGAGTTAGGCGGAGTAGGCGTGACGGGATCCAATCAGAATCCGGAGGATCTCAAGCGCTTCGTCGACATGGCCATGCAGAATTTCGGAAGGATCGATGCCGTGGTCAACAGCGCTGGCCATGGACCCAAAGGCGACATCCTCAGCATCAGTGATGACGATTGGCATCTCGGCATGGAAGTCTATTTCCTCAATGTCGTGCGTCTGGCTCGTCTCGTCACCCCCATCATGGAAGCCAACGCTGGCGGTGGCTCAATCGTCAATATCTCGTCCTTTGCCGCTTTCGAACCCGAGGCGACCTTTCCCACTTCAGGGGTGTTTCGTGCCGGACTCGCCGCATTTACCAAGCTCTTCTCAGACAAGTATGCCCCTATCAATGTGCGGATGAATAACATTCTCCCAGGATTCATCGATAGCCTGCCAGAGAAAGAAGCCTTCCGCAGCCGCATCCCCATGGGCCGCTACGGAACGACCGACGAGATTTCTGAAACTGTCGCTTTCCTTTTGTCCGATGGAGCCACCTACATCACTGGGCAGAATCTTCGCGTTGATGGTGGCATTACCCGATCGGTCTAGGCTAGGATAGCCTACCGATGAAAGTCCTCGCCCTTCTATGCTCGCTCATCAGCCTGGCTCAGGCCCAGGACAGCTACGACCTCGTCGTCTACGGCGGGACATCCGCTGGCGTCATCGCCGCAGTCCAGGCCAAGAAGATGGGCAAGACCGCCGCCATCATCGGCCCTGACAAACACCTCGGAGGACTCACCAGCGGTGGGCTCGGTTGGACAGACACGGGAAACAAGTCCGTCATTGGTGGCCTTGCTAGAGATTTCTACCATCGCATCTGGCAAGAGTATCAGAAGGAAGAGACCTGGAAGTTCCAGAAGAAATCCGAGTATGGCGGCAAGGGACAAGGCACCCCAGCCATTGATGGAAAGAACCGCACCATGTGGATCTTCGAACCGAGCGTAGCGGAGAAAGTCTACGAGTCCTACATCAAGAAGTATGAGATTCCCGTCTTTCGGGACGAGTGGTTAGACCGCAGCAAAGGCGTCGCGAAAGTCGACGGCAAGATCGTCTCTATCACCATGCTCAGTGGTCGCACCTTGACCGGAAAGATGTTCATCGATGCGACCTACGAAGGCGATCTCATGGCAGCCGCGGGCATCGATTACCATGTCGGACGCGAGGGCCGCGACGTCTATGGCGAGGATTGGAATGGAGTGCAATCGACGGTGCTACACCACCGACATCATTTCGGCGCCGTGCCCAAGCCTATCAGTCCCTATGTCACGCCGGGCGATCCTAACAGTGGCGTCTTACCCCGCATTTCCGCAGCGTACCCCGGAGAGCGTTTCAGCGGAGACAAGAAAGTGCAGGCCTACTGCTTTCGCATGTGCCTAACGAACGATCCTAACAATCGCATTCCTTTCTCAGAACCCGAAGGCTACGACGCCAGCCAGTATGAACTGCTCGCCCGCATCTACGAAGCCGGATGGCGTGAGACGTTTGGCAAATTCGATCCCATTCCGAACCACAAGACCGATACGAACAACCACGGCCCCATGAGCACGGACAACATCGGGTTCAACTACGACTACCCCGAAGCCAGCTACGAGCGACGCCGTGAGATCCTCAAAGAACACGAAACCTACCAGAAAGGCTGGCTCTGGTTTCACTGCACAGATCCACGCGTGCCCAAGGAGATCCAAGAGAAGATGAAGACCTGGGGCCTCCCCAAAGACGAGTTTACCGACAATGGCAACTGGTCTCACCAGTTGTACATCCGTGAGGCACGCCGCATGATTGGCGAATTCGTCATGACGGAGAACCAGCTCCTTCAACGCACGGAAACTCCAGACTCGGTGGGCATGGGCAGCTACACCATCGACTCCCACAACACCCAACGTTACATCACGCCCGAAGGTTTCGTTCAGAATGAAGGCGACATTGGCGTGAAATGCCCGCCCTACAAGATCGCCTACGGTTCGCTCGTGCCCAAGAAATCTCAATGCACCAATTTGCTAGTGCCAATCTGTGTGAGCAGCTCCCACATCGCCTTCGGCTCCATCCGCATGGAACCCGTCTTCATGATCCTCGGACAAAGCGCCGCCTCCGCAGCCGCCTTGGCCATTGATGGAAACCAAGCCGTTCAAGACGTCCCCTACGAACAACTCAGCGCAAGGTTACTCGCCGATGGCCAAATCTTAGAGTACGACGCCCCGTTCACCGCAGGCAAGAACGGCCCCAATGCCAAGAAGCTCGAAGGCATCATCATCGACGATCAGCAAGCCACCACCAGCGGAAACTGGAATGGAAGCGCCGCCACTCAAGGCTACATCCGCTACGGCTACCAGCATGATGGAAACAAAGCCGACGGCAAAGCCAAAGCCACCTTTGAGACAAAGTTAGAGCCCAGTGGCACTTACGAAGTCCAGTTCGCCTACACAGCCAACGCAAACCGCGCCTCAAATGTCCCCGTCACCATTCACCACCAGGACGGCAAGAAGACGATCACGGTAGACGAACGGAAAGCCCCTCCGATTGATCTATCGTTTGTCTCTTTAGGTCAGTTCGAGTTTACCAAAGATCAACCGGCTACTGTCACCATCACCAATACAGAAACAGATGGCTACGTCGTGATCGATGCCGTCCGATTCTTGAAGAGGTGACAATAGTAGTTGATTTCTCCGAAATCAAACACCTCCTGACAAATGTCTGATTTCGGAGAAATCAACTACTCTCTAAGGCATCAGCTCAAGCATCGCCTTACCAAAGGCATCGCCCATACGAAGATGCCAGATCGCGCTCCCGAGATAATGATAGGGATGATCCGAGCCGGTATTCTCCCATGCTTCCTGGTTCTCCTTCCACTTCGGATAAAGTTCCTCCGCAGCCTTATCGATCAGCACATCCGTGCGCACCGCCTTCACATTGCCAGCAAACTCAGGCACCTTCTCCATCCCGAGCTGAGCCTCTTGAATCACTAACATCGGCCCCTTGGCCGGCTTCGAACCATTCTGCCCCATCACCCCGATGACAAACGGCAGCTTGGGCTTCTTCAGCTCCTTCCGGACATCGCGGATGAAGTGCTCCATGTTCGAAGCGTACTCTTTCTCCGCGCCGTTGTACTGATCATTCCAGCCTTGGAACCACACAAAACCAGCGATCTCTAAGGTCTTTCCCTTCAAGGCAGGAAAGAGCGTCTCGTAATTCTCAAAGGTGTCTTTCACCTCTCCTAGCATGTTTCGATAAGACGATCCATAGCCAGACCGAATCTCCTCCATCGTAGGCAAAGGCTCGTCACGCTTGTGCTTCTCATTGTTCTGAGTCACCCGCTTCTGTGCCTTCTCCAGCTCCTCTTCCAACACAGCCTCTTCAGGCAGACCAGCCGAAGGAGAACGGAACAACTTCACTAACGAATGCCCACCCCAAGCCGCCTTGATCAGTAAGACAGGCTCATCAAAACGATTCCCCACGACATTTCCAAACTCAAGCTCCACACCGGTCCGATCCCCAGAGCCGTAGCCTTTCGTGAGGCCACCGTGTTCCTTGAGAAACTTGATCCAAACATCATCGCGCACGACCCAATCATCGTCTTTCCGCCAATGCTTGAAGAGGTCCTTGGACTTCTCATCCGTCGCCTGATAATCCATCAACTTGGCCTGAACCTTGCCTTCCATGTTCGATTGGCCCGCCAAGATGAAGACCTTGACCGAATCTACCGCCAGAGCCTTGGAAGCAAGTGCAAGAATAGCAACGCCGAGAAGACGTCGAAACGATAGGGTGGCCAACGAAGATCTCATCATCAATAAGCCATACAGCAACGGCCCTCCCAAGCCAAGGCCAGAATGATGATGGCTCAGTAGATCCACGAGTTGAAAGAAACTCTATCAACTCAGTTAATCGCGGACTGTTAGTAGACAGAGCTACGTTCTCTACTCCTGCTTCAGGTCCAGCAAATCTAACGGAGCTCCGGTTTGGGGTGGTTCGATAGTCTTCTTCTGAGGCTTCACTATCCGGAGTTCGTAGCGAGTTCCAGCGTTCTCAAAGCTCTCCGGCGTCTCTTCGGTATCCTCTCCTATTGTGGCCAGGGTCAATGTCCCATCCTCAATCTTATAGAACGCTTTGACAACCTCGCCAATGCTACCCTTCTCTGCACAATCTTTGATCGTGGCGTGTAACTGCGTTGGGACTTTGCCTTCAGGCAGCGTCATGGTCGTCTCAAACCAAAAGTCCTTATCGCGGTGAAAGTGGAGTGAATCTCCAATGATCGTAATCGTGATTTCCGCTTCATCACCCACCATGACGCCCTCCCATGTTCCTTGGAGAGGATGCGATTCTGCACTGGCAGATTGATCGACAACGCATTTGATAGTGCCTTGGTCACCAGCGCCAACACTGAAAGAGGCCACGAAGCAAACGATTGAGATGATAGGTAGCAGGAGTTTCATGGCGTCAAGGTAAGCGTCTGAGCAAGCGCCGTTCGAGACGGCTATGAGAACCGGCGATCTTCGCCACGGTGCGGCATGGCACGCGCAAGATACCAGGAATCGGAAAAGCGGAAGTGGGTCCGTCGTTTCAATGACTACCACTCAAACGCGGCAGCCTTCTGCCGAGAATACAAGCTGCCCTATGGAAGCTTCATGTCATGGAAACGCCTCTATCTCGGAAAGCCTTCGAAGTCGACAGTGTTAGCACCTCAGCAGTCTGAATTCATTGAGCTGACGGTGGAAACGCCAAGTTCCTCAGCGAAGGGTGCGGCCACACCGATTCAGGTCGCTGAACTCTCTCTAGGATCAGGAATGGTTCTCCGCATCTTCACACCTGGTGACAGCCGCGAATGATCCTCACACACAGCGTCAAAGTCTGCCTTGCCACAGAGCCCTGCGATCTTCGCAAGAGTTTCGATAGCTTGAGTGTCATCGTACGCGAGCAACTCAAAGAGGACCCGCTCTCTCGTAAAGTCTTCGTGTTCCTCAACAAAGCATGTAATCGCATCAAACTGCTTTACTGGGACGGCACTGGCTTGTGGGTCATGGCAAAACGGCTAGAACAAGGTCGATTCTACCGACCTAAAGGCTTAAGCGTCACTACTGGGAAGCTAGCCCTCAAACCCGAGGCTCTCGAAATGCTCCTCAGTGGTATCGACCTCAAGCACGGCATGCAACGCGCTTGGTATGAAGGTGAACAAGCAAATACTTGACTAACAGTCAGCAGTGTTTAGTTAGGCTATGTGCCCGAGATCGACGAACTCATTGAGATCAACAAGAAGCTTCTCAAAGCCAATGAAAATAGGCTCTCCGTCAAGTTTGCTGGATGAATTCCTAACAGAATAGGTGACAAACCCGCCAAGATCAGCTTGAGGTCAGGGTTGTGAAAGTCCTGAACATCAAAGCCTTATACGATTTCGACGGGTATGTCGTCGACAAGATTAGCTGCCAGAAGATTGGGGCGCAAGTAAACCTTGAGTTCGATGGTCGCTGTGGGCCCCGTTGCCCGAACTGTGGAAACCGCCTCCCAAAGCACCGCTGTCTGCGACAATCTGTGGCAGATCTTCCTGTGGCAAGTGGTCTCATCGTCTATTTGAATTTCCCCGTAGTTCAAGGCCACTGTCGAAAGTGTCAGTTCTTCTTTACGACTCGCCCGAAGGAAGTCCATCCTACGAAAGATGCCACCTGGCGATTGATGAGAAGGGTTAGCGAAATGGCAAGGTATGCCCCAGTGACTGCTGTTGCTGAGATGATGAGCCTCGGAGAATCAACCGTTCGCCGCTATGATATGGCTGTTCTCAAAGAAGATCTACCGGAACCCAACCTTGATGACTTGCGCGTGATCATCATCGACGAGAAATCGGTTCGTCGAAGGCATGGCTACGTGACCCTTGTTCTCAATGGCGAGACCGGTGAGCTCTTGCACATGGCGGAAGGTAAGAAGAAGGCAAGCTTGGAGTCCTTCTTTGAAAAGCTAACGGAAAGACAGAGAGAGTCGATTGAGGCTGCCTGTATCGACCGCGCAGGCTCGTATCAAAGCGTCTTGAGCGAGCAGATTCCTGGGGCTGCGGTCGTCTATGATCGTTTTCACTTGCGCCTCAATCTCAACGCCGCCGTTGATGAAGTCCGTCGGCAAGAATGGAGAAAGGCGAGCGAAGAAGACAAGCCCTTCATCAAAGGAAATCGATTCATCTTGTTAGCAAACGAGGAGAACCTTGATGACAAAGGCAGTGAAAAACTGGCAGCCATCCAAGAGATCAATGAGGACATCGCAACAGCCCATTATCTGAAAGAACAGTTTCGAGTGGTGCACACCTACAGCTACACGGGTAGTGCTAGGAAGGCTCTTGAGCAGTGGTGCGACATGGCGGAGGCGAGCGAGCTGACTCCTTTCAAAAGGTTGGCCAAGGGCTTTCGCAAGGGAGCCGACAAGATCGTGGCATTCTGCAAGCACCGCATCACGTCGGGAAAGATTGAAGGATTCAACAACCTTGTTTCAAGAGTGGTGCATCGAGCCTGCGGAATCACTAACATGGACTACGCCTGGCTGAAATTTCGGCAGCTCTCCATCCAGCAAACTTGACGGAGAGCCACATATTGCGTATGCTGCACAGGACTCTTGTATTTGAGGGCCGCATTAATAAGAAACGTCCCGAGAACCCGGGAGGGAGCAATCGTGGAGAACTGAAGGTGATGATAGGCGTTGATGATAAGGGGAATACGCTTCCAATGGGAGTGTGGTCGGACAAGAGTTGGGCGGAGATAGGGGCCACCATTCTTGATCCTGAAGATGCTGCGAAGAAAGACCGTCCGCTGGCAGATAATTTGGTGGTCGATGGCGAACCTGGAATGGTCGAAGGGCTAGAGCATCTGGCAGATGGAGTGCAGCGCTGTCACTGGCATTTGCCCAGAGACCTCGGCTTCTCGATGTGGAAGGACGAGGCGCCGCTGAGGGAGCGCAAGATCCAATCGAAGAAGCTCAGCCAGTTGATCGCGATTGAATTGCCAAAGGGTTCGGTGGATGAAATCAGCGAGGGAGACAAAGCGGAATTGCTAGAGCGCTACGAGAAAGTGGAAAGAGAGTTGGATCAGTTTATCGAGGATTTGGATACGAAGGGATACCAAGTGGCGGCGAACTACGTGTCGAATGCCAAACGCCACCTGTTCACCTATCTCGGGACCTGGTTAGAACTCGGAATCCGCTGCCCACGAACAACGTCGTTGATTGAGCGACTCATGCGAGAGATCGGACGTCGATTGAAGAAGATCGCGTTTGGGTGGAGCGAATCAGGTGCAGCCAAGATGGCGCGAATGGTGATTGCACGAATCTTGAATCCGAGCGGTTGGCAGGAACACTGGGAAGGCCGAAAGCAGATTGCTGGCAACGCTATCATTGTCCTGCTTGGCGTTGATGTGGTCAGTTAGCCCCCCACATTTCGGACGATACCAAAGTGTTTCATTTTTCAGCGATCGAGGAGCCCAGCAAGAGAGTCGGTGCTTGTTTTCCAGCCTTTCAGAATAGGGGGTTGCCGGATTATGAAACACTTCTCTAAAGAAATGTTTCATCTCGGTACGTTCCCTCACGATCAACCGTAGCTGTGATGCTTTTCGTGGAGATTTTTGCCCAACGCGCCTGGAGTGGATAGGCCCTTGTCGAGTAGCGATGGCATTCCATGTCGGATCGATCAGAAGATGGCCAGAACCCCTCTGGCGCGCCATTCCGTGTATAACATGTTTGACATCGGCTTCCGGATGTCTAAAATATTGGACATCATATCAAACAACCTAGTCACTAATGAACTACCTATCGGTCGGATGAGCGCGTCATTCGAGGAACGTAGTGCTTGGGTCCAGCTGTTCAGCTTGTCGGTCGTCCTGGTGGGCTACGCCTTGGTGGCGTGGCAGATGTGGTCGAATGGTGTGAC
>CANNZV010001393.1:0-60481 GCA_947561585.1 Caprella mutica | reverse complement strand
CGAGCTGAGGGGCGCGATGAACGGGATCGCTTGATCGGATGGCGTGCAGAGAGTGGTGCTGGCTGGCTTCTCGGCGTTGGTGTGCTGGCTAGCCTTGCCTGCATGGTGATGTCCGTGCCGCCTGTATTGACTGCCCATGTGCTCTTGCTTTCCATGTTCTTGTCCGAGCTGTTGAAACTCGTGCTACAGATCGCCTTCTATCGCCGAGGACTCTAACATGGCGTCGACAACAATCACGAATCAGATCAAGGTTGCTCCGGTTTCACCAGGGAGAAATGACGCAGCAGCAGTTGGCGACGAAGATCGGGGTGACCAGGCAGACGGTGAATGCGATCGAGGCGGGGAAGTACTCGCCTTCACTTGAGGTGGCGTTCCGCATTGCGCGTGTGTTTGAGAAGCCTTTGGAGGAGGTTTTCCAGTTTGGGATGCCCGGAGCTTCGGCATGACAACTGTGCTACAGAGGCTTTGTGAGCGAGAACCCGACTTGGCTAACGAAATCACCCTTACGATCGAAGGACTCCTTCCCCACAATAAGAAGCCTGCTTTTCAGTCACGAGCTAAGCGGGTGCTGAGAGCGCTTGTTGCGATTCGGAGCGCCGCTGGAAAACCGATGTGACTACGGCCCAAAGAAATCGGATCGAACCAGAATTCTGCATGTAACCTCCCGCTTCCACGCATGACAAAGCAACCACACAACAGGAAACCGGCTCCCGGACAGCTTCACCCGAGAAATCCCCACGTAGGTCGGTACGATTTCGCCGCACTCACCAATGCATGCCCTGAACTAAATCCCTTCCTTCGCGCGAATCCGGCAGGTGATCAAACCATCGACTTTGCCGATCCCGAAGCCGTGCAGTGCCTCAACCGCGCCCTCCTGTCCTACCACTACCAAATTACCAACTGGCAAATCCCCCCAGGTTACCTCTGCCCACCCATCCCCGGCCGAGCAGACTACATCCACCACCTCGCTGATCTGCTCGGCAAAGCCACTAGTTCCAAAGCAGAAACAACACGCGGACTCGACATCGGCACCGGGGCCAACTGCGTCTACCCCATCATCGGTCACCAGAGCTACGGCTGGCAGTTTGTCGGATCAGACATCGACCCTATCGCAGTCGCCAACGCCAGGCAGAACATCGCCGCCAACCCTGCGCTCACCGATGCCGTCGAAATCGTGCATCAGAAAGAAGCCAAGTCCATCTTCTCTGGTATTATCACAATGGGTGACCACTTCGACTTTACCATGTCCAATCCTCCATTCTACACCTCCGCCGCTGAAGCCAGCAGCGCCAACCAGCGCAAAGTTAAAAACCTCGGCAAAGCAACCACCACCGAAGCGAGAAACTTTGGCGGCAGTAGCCAAGAACTCTGGTGCCCAGGAGGTGAACTTAAGTTCATCTCAACGATGATCAAAGAAAGCGTCACCTTTGCAAGCCAGGTCACCTGGTTCACCAGCCTGGTCTCAAAGCAAGACCACCTAGCGCCCCTCAAACGGAACCTCAACAACATCGAAGCCACTCAAGTCAAGGTGATCGAAATGACTCAAGGCCACAAACGTAGCCGATTTATCGCCTGGCGCTTCTAATCCGCGTCTACAACAGATCTACCGGAGCTCTGCGATAAAACCCAGATGTGCCATCAAAGCCATCAGCCTCGCACTTTCCCGAGAAGCCACGGCGGAGGAACTCAGCTCACTCGCTGCCTATGCCGAGTCCCACGGCATTCCCGCGATGTGCCGCCTCGTCTACAATCTCAGGGAGTTTTCATTCATCGACTGACAGCTACTGCTCCAAACTGAATGTCCTACGAACGAACCCCTGAGCATCGGAAACCGGGAAACTGACAACCATCTCTGACTCCGCAGCTAAGATCTCCACACCATCAACGCCATTCACCATGGGTTGCCAAGCCTCAGAAGTCAGCGCCGCACTCATCTCAAACGTCTCGATAACACCGAGGGCTTCGTGTTTCGGATAACGTAAAGTTAAGATCTCTCCAGCCTCACTTTGCTCCATCGAGAGGATGGGACCGGGATCCGTATCTGGCGAAAGCGGGTTCGTTCCTTGGAAGTACTCCTGAAGATTAGACTGTCCATCGGAATCAGGATCCGCTGTCGGCTCGGACTCTGGAATAGTCGGCGTCTGCGCGAAATGCGTCAACCGAAACCCATCGTAGCCACTTACCTCTCCCGCCACAGCAACAGCCACCGACTCACTAACAATGTTCCCGGATCCATTCGACACTTCTACTTTGTAGTCGCCAGCATCTTCAGAAGCCAACGCTTCAAGCGTCAGAGTTGACCTATCTGTATCGCGCCCGCCTAACAACTCCACGTTGCATAAAAGATCTGAACTCGATGGGCTATCGTTCATCACTTGGACTGCCAAGAGGTTCATACCCACGCGCAACGACGAGATGTGATCGCCAAGACTGATGTCCTCAAACTCAACGGCAAGAGCATCATCGTGAGTGGCGGTGGCCTCAGAGTTCCAAACCAAGTTTGCCGGAGCGTTGGCTTCAGATACCGCGACACCGTTTAGAAAAGCGGCGTAGCCATCATCGTACTGCACGCGAAGTTTCAATTCATTCGCATTCTTCAGATCAGCCTCGGTGAGTTCAAACGGAATACGAATGAACGCTGAGGTATTACTTCCGAACGCCTCAGACTCGACGTCGATGCCTAGAAAGGGGTCGTAAGTATTGGCAGAGGAACGCTCATAGCCGACGCCACCTGCTCCGGCTGCCCAAGTGCCATCGTCGAACTCTACAGCACTCTTCCAAGTCTCATCAATCGGACCTTGAGGCACGAGAACACGACGCTGAGTATCAGCATCAATCCAGTTTCGGATCGTGCTAGGAATCTCTTGGCCATCCTTAGTCCATAAATAGCGGAGCCCACTTCCTTCCGCAGCCACAGTTAAGGCCGCATCAGTTCCTGCATCAAACGTTCCCCCTTCCGGCTGCGTTACAATGACAGGAGGCTCACCGCCCGCCACATTCAGCGTCATGGTATAAACTGGAGTCTTATCACCAGTCTCTCCGTCACGTCGCCAGCCAATGATATCCACCTCAAAGGTCCCAGCTTCTTCAGGTATACCTCCAAACGTACTCACTCCTCCGCTAAGAACTTGAGAAGACTTAACCAACCCTGCCGGCAAACCGCTAACAGAATACGAATGCGCGGTCTCTCCCGTCACACGAAAGACCCACGTGAACTGTTCCCCCACCGTGGCATTGGCAGGATCCGTAGAATTCCCCGCAGGCACCACTCCCGTCGCACCGGTGACGGCATGCGTCCCACCAAGATACGTGACCACAGGAACAGCAAGCCGTGCGACACCCACAACTGGAGCTCCCAGCATCTGCTTCACCTTTGCGAGATGAAGCATCATCGGACTACGTTGCACCGTTAGGATTACGAAACTCGCCACATAGGCAAAGCGCGAGTGATAGAGCCTGACAATGCTCGACTGAAAAGAGGGAAGGATGAACATTGGGGATGTTGTTATGAACTTACTTAACCAATTATTCACTAAGAAGGGCTTCAATCTCCTTAATGTAAGCAGCGCGAGTCTTCTTACCTTTGAAGCCTTTGTGCAGAAAGCGCACTTTGCCCTTCTTGTCGATGATGTAGGAAGTCGGCATGCTAGGAGGACGAGCTGCTGAGGCAAACTTGTGCTGGGCGTCTAGCAACGTCGAGAATCCTGGCTTCAGCTTGGACACAAATTTGGAATAGTCCTTCGCATTCTCGTCCACACTGATGGCGACGGCAGTAAAGCCTTTCGCGCCATAGGTCTTGAGCATTTCATCAATGACCGGAAAGGCCTCTTTGCAAGGTTTGCACCAAGAAGCAAAGACATCCACCAGCACTACCTTTCCTTTCGTTGAGGGCGCTTTCCCTTGAAGAGAGAAGGCGCTGAGCGCAGGGAAACTATCTCCGACCTTTAGATCTGCGATGGCTCCCGTCATCGTGACCACACCTAGAGTGAAAGCTGCTACAAATGATTTGATACGAGAATTTGTTTTCATAGATAAGTGATTCGAACCTGGCGCGCGACGATTGCAGAATGATTGCGGAACGAAACATTCGATCCTTCCGGTTGAGATTCTCCGCTCGGACTGAGAGAAGGTCAACTCGATCTAGAACATGCTGAGAGCAGGGCAAGGTGTACCAGAAGGATCCAAAGAAATGGTATCCACAAGGCACGAGACGCTTGCAAACCCACAGCAGCAATGACGATAAACTCATCTCGATTCAATATTTCCAGGAGCCTATTGTGTACATTCCAGCGTCTTTCGACAGTACGTTTGTCCGATTGACATTGACTCTCGAAGACTAACTAATTGAATTACTTAATCTTATGAAGCGTCGCCATGGTCGTTCCTCTCTTGTCTATCTTGTAGCCACCTACCTCGCCGTTCTAAGGCCATTGCAGGCCGAAGAAGGGCACAAGGTCGCCTATAAGTATCAACTCTACACAGAAGACGATGGCCGAATGGAGATTCCATCGCACTACTTCTTAGTCGAGACGAACTTGACCGAGGATCTGTTTGTCTCCGCATCGGTCCTAACAAACATCATGACAGGCTCCTCGCCGTCAGGCCTTGTTGACCTAGACAACCCTGACGAACTTGCCTTCACTGAAATCGAAGACCAGCGCTGGGCTTACATCGTCTCATTGACGAAGTCTATCGAGGACCACGCCTTCACTTTTGAGTATGCTCGCAGTGAAGAGGACGACTACATTTCCAATGGCTTCTCGATTCGTACCGAACATGAGTTCAATGACAAGAACACCACCCTTCAGCTAGGAGTCTCCTACACGGATGACCTTGTCACCGCAGCAACACTGCCAGATGAACTGGGCAAAGAAAGCTTCGACTTCGCGATCGGCATCAGCCAGTTGCTCACTCCAAAAACGATCCTCCAGGCCAACTTCACCCTGGGCTACTCAGACGGCTATCTTGGCGATCCTTACAAAAGCACCGGAAGACTGGAAACGTTCTCCATTCCTGGCATTCCACCGTTCTCCGAGAACATCGCCTACGCTGAGAATCGCCCAGACGAACGCCTGCGCATCGTGTTTCGGTTAGGACTTCTTCAGTACTTCGAATCTCTGCATGGTAGCTTTGATGGCTCCTACCGCCTCTTCCAAGATGATCGCGGTCTTCGCGCGCACACCATTAAGCTCCAGTGGAATCAAGAGATCGGCGACAAGTTCATTGTCTCTCCTTACTACCGTTTCTACCATCAGGATGCCGCAGACTACTACAGCATGAATCTCAACGATTCAGATACCAATCCCAACGATGAACGCAACGGAAGAGCGCCATTCTTCTCTTCAGACTATCGCTTATCTAACTTCGATGCCCACACCTACGGTCTCAAAGTCGAGTATCAAGCCACTGACTGGCTGACCATCGATGCCGGGTACGAACGTTACATCATGTCTGGCAATGACTCCAGCACATCAAGCGCCGCCTACCCCAAGGCCCATGTGATCAATTTGGGAATGTCTGCAAATTTCTAACATGCAGACCACTGACGAGCTACCGAAGGATCTCTCGGTAGGGCTGTTCAAGCTGAAGTTTCAGGCTCTGGGCACTCAGTGCAACGTCGTCTTTAAGAGCGATGACATGGCCGCTGCCGATGGCTATCGGCAGGCCGCGCTCAGTTGGATCAAAGCCTTCGAAGCCAAGTATTCGCGCTTCCGTGAGGACAGCTTTCTCAGCGAAATCAATCGCAAGGCTGGAGATGGTGACTGGATCGACCTCGACGAAGACGCCGAAACAGTACTCGGCATGATCGACACCGTGCATTTCCTCTCTAAAGGAGTGCTCGACCCCACTTCGCTACCATTAACACATCTCTGGAAACAAGCCGCCGAGTCCGGCCAAGAACCTACCGAAGCACAGATCGAAGAAGCGCGAGCACTCGTCCGCTGGTCTTCTGTGGAACGCACCCGAGGACAAATCCGCTTGCCTAAGAAAGGCATGGCGCTTGATCTCGGCGGCTACGGCAAAGAGTATGCCGTCGACCGCGTCGCTGACCTCGCGATCGATTTCGGTATCACTGATGTGCTCGTTGATTTCGGCCGAGACATCCGAGCGCTCGGTTCTCCGGTCGATGCACCCTGCTGGGTCGTCGGCGTTGAGGATGGAGCCAAGCCTGGTGATGTCTGGGAACGTCTCGGCCTCACCAATCGTGGCGTCGCCTCTTCGGGGAACTACCGCCGTCACGTCATGATCAATGGCCAAGCCTATGGGCACCTCATCGACTGTCGCACAGGCTGGCCGGTTCGACATGATTGTCAGGGTGCCACCGTCATTGCTGAGCGCTGCTTAGAAGCCGGCATCCTCGCCTCCACCGCCTTTATCCTCGGCCCCCAAGAAGGCCTCCAATTGATTGAAAGCACCTTCGGCGCCGAGGGCACGCTACAAACAACCACTCGCAAGCTAGAATCTCGCACCTATCACGCTTATCTTATCCAAGAAGCCTCATGAAACATCCCTTCTCTGCTCTCTCACTTGTCCTTGCCTGTCTCACTCTGGCCAACTGCGCCAACGTTCAGCCATTCGAACGCGGCCATCTCGCCAAGAAGGTCATGATTCCCAATCGCGATTCCCTGGCCAAAGGCATGGCAGACCACATGTATTTCAGCCGCGAAGCCGCCTTCGGAGGAGAAGGCGTTGGTGGTGGCGGCTGTGGCTGCAACTACATCTTGCTTGCCCCTGCGCCTAAGAGCGTGGTTGAATAGCGGCTATTCAAAGCGCACCTACAGGTTCTCGTCGCGCATTCCTCTGCCAGTCAGGCGGAGGTTTAGGAGGTATTGCGCTCGCCTCTATGCTAGCCGGAGAAGAGGCAACTGCGGCAGAGAGTAGCGGGATTCTTCACGCGCCGCACCACCCCGCCAAGGCGAAGCGAGTCGTTCAGCTCTTCATGGCAGGTGCGGCCAGCCACCTGGATCTTTGGGACTTCAAGCCCGATCTAATCAAGCATCACGGAGAACCCTCTGACTTTGGCGAACACGTCGAGGCCTTTCAGAACGGACTAGGCCCGTGGATGAAACCCGTTTGGGATTTCAAAGCCTACGGCGCGTCAGGCAAGATGATCAGTGAGCCTGTATCACCGTTAGGCTCAGTGGTCGATGACATCGCCTTCATTCACAACCTCATCGGCAAGACCGGCGTGCACAGCCAAGCAACTTACCTCCAAGCCACCGGCTTTGATCGTCCAGGATTCCCTGGCATGGGCTCCTGGATTAGTTACGGACTCGGCAGCATGAATGACAATTTGCCGACGTTCGTCTCTCTGCCAGACCATCGGGGGTTCGCCTCCAATGGCCCTAAGAACTGGGCCTCCGCTTTCCTCCCCGCCATGCACCAGGGCACAATCATTCGTCCCAGCACACGGAATCCCATCGTCGATCTAAATCCTCCGCCGAGCGCCAATTACATTACGAAACGCGCCGAAGATGACGGCCATAGCCTCCTCGCGAAACTCAATCGAGCCCACGCCGCAGATCGCGAAGGCGATACGAGATTAGAAGCACGCATTCGCTCCTACGAGCTCGCCGCACGCATGCAGCTCGCTGCGCCTGAAGCGCTCGATATCTCGCAAGAGCCAGCCTACATCAAGAAGATGTATGGGCTTGCTAGAGACGGAAAAACATGGAGCAAGGACATCAACCGATCTGAAGAGGCAGATTACTTCGGGCGCAAATGCCTCACAGCAAGACGTTTGTTAGAACGCGGCGTTCGTTTCGTCCAAATCTGGTCTGGCAATGACAACTCCTTCCCTCGCCGCAACTGGGACAGCCACGAGAACGTCGAGCGAGACCACGGCCCACTCGCGAATGGCATGGCCATCGGTGCCGCAGCTCTGATCCAGGACCTCAAACAACGTGGCATGCTTGAGGACACCATTATCCTCTGGACCACGGAGTTCGGCCGCATGCCCTCAACTCAAGGAAGCAAAGGGCGCGATCATAACCCTTACGTTTTCACAAATTGGTTAGCCGGTGGTGGCATCAAGGGTGGCGTCACCCACGGCGAAAGCGACCAATGGGGCTACAAACCCCTCGACCGCCGCAACCCTACCGAGGTCTACGACATCCACGCTACCATCATGCACCTGCTAGGGATTGATCATGAACGCCTCACCTTTCGCAAGGACAGCATCGACCGTCGACTGACAGACGTTCATGGTCACATCATTGAGCAAATACTAGCGTAGGCCCTCCCTCCGTGGCCCTACGCATTCCTCCTCCTGCGAAAGCCCATAGCGAGCAGCCCCGTGAAGATCAGGATCGCTGAGCTTGGCTCAGGGATCGTAAAGGTCTGCAACGCATACATGCCCACGGGCGCGATGGGCATGCCGCCGTCCTCATTCGTGAGTGGGTGGAGGAAGTCTTTGCGCGGAATCGGAAGAAACTGCGGGTCAAACGAGAGCGCGGGGCTCGGACGCCGAAGCATGCGGGACTTGATGGAAACTGGTGTGGGTTGGTGGATTTACGTGGACTCTAGTGTTAGAAGACGCCTTGCCTGCTCACAGTATGCTTGGGAGAAATCAGATGTCCGTACGACTTTCGGCGTTGGACCACGGAGTGATCCACGACTATCTGGCGACCTCTCCCACATGCACTTTTTGGGCTGAAATCCCCTGCCACTTTCCCACATGTTAGCTTTGCGGGTAGCTTCCCGAAATCAACGCCGCAGCGACTCACACTCTAGCTAGTTTTCATATTTCTTATTTCACATTTCGTCAAGGATATCTTCGATAGGGTAGCTCCAGATCTCGGAGAGCGTGGGGTGATACCAGTGCACTTTGAGCAGGTCTTTGACCGTGGCCTTCATCGTGACGGCGACGGCCATGGCGTGGATGAGCTCGCCGGCATCTTTACTCACGCATTCGGCTCCAAGGACGATGCCGGTGGCGCGTTCGGCAAGCACTTTGACGTAGCCGTATTTCGCTTCCATCAGGATGGACTTGCCGTGGTCGTCGAAGGGGTAGTCGGCGCTGAGGTAGTCGATGCCGCGTTCTTTGAGTTGTCTTTCTGTGAGGCCGACGCTGCCGATTTGTGGGTCGGTGAAGACGACGCCTAGCAGGCTATCGTAGTCGACGGGCTCGGCTTCGCGGCCCGTCGCGTGTTTGGCGGCAACTTCGCCCTGCATGATGGCTACGTGCACGATTTCGTGTGGCCCTGCGACGTCGCCACAGGCATACACTTTTGGATTGGTGGTACGCTGCATGGCGTCGCACTGGATGTGGCCGCTTTTACGGGTGTGGATGCCGGCGGCTTCGAGACCGAGGCCTTTGGTTGCTGGTTGCCTTCCGAGCGCGTTGAGTAGGTAGGGCGCTTCTACAGTGATGCTTTGTGCCTCGTGCTGGAACTGGACGCTGAACGTTCCGTTAGTGTGAGCGATACTTTGTAGCTTGGTATCTGCGTAAAGCTGGACGCCTTCGTCCCGAAAGGCGGTTTCGATCACGGTGGCCGCTTCGGGCGACATCTCTTTGAGAATGTGAGGGCTGCGTTGAATTTGAATCACCTCACTGCCGACCCGACGTAAGAATTGCGTAAGCTCGCAGGCGACGATGCCGCCACCCAGGACGATGACTCGCTCAGGTAGGAAATCGAGATCCAGCACATCGTCGCTGGTCCAGTAAGGCACTTCGTTGAGCCCTGGTATGGGTGGAGCGGATACCGCTGAACCGGTGGCGACCATGAAGTGGTCTGCGGTGAGCTGTTTGCCGTCGTCGAGTTCCATCGTATTCGCATCGATAAACCGTGCGCGATTTCGATAGAGCGTGAAGCGGTCACTCGCCAGTTGCTCTTGGCGATACTCGGCAAACTCTTGGATCGTCTTCAGCTTACGCTGATGCAAGGCAGCCATGTCGACTGCGGCAGTCGGAATGGTTAGGCCGAACTCAGTGGCCTTTTGTGAGAGATGCAGGACCTCGGCAGAGTAGATCAAGGTTTTCGAGGGCATGCAGCCGCTCAGGATGCAGAGGCCACCGAGCATGTCGGCACCGTCGATGATGGCGACGTGTTCGCACGTTTCGCGAGCGGTGCGCGCGGCGGCGTATCCGCCGCTGCCTCCTCCAATGACGATATAATCAAAGTGTGTTCGGCTCATGTTTCGTTTCGTTGTCCTCGTGGATTTTATTAATGAAAGGTAGACGTGACTCGCTGTGGTCGTGCCATGGCAGCACCAACGAGTCGCGAAGTCTAGCCGCAGTGTGGTTCTAAATCTACTTTCCTGGAGTTTTCCGAAATGCTACCGGCGTTGGACCACGGAGTGATCCACGACAATCGACAATTTCATTGCCGTTCTACTTGCCGATGCAGAAGGCGCTGAAGATCTCACCAAGGATTTCTTCGACATCGACTTTGCCGACGATTTCTCCCACGGCTTCTAGGGCTTCGCGTAGGTCGAGCGCTACGAACTCTGGGGCCGTGTCCTTGGCCAAGGCTTCTTTCGCTGCGTCGCTGCTTGCCAGAGCACGCTGTAGGCATGCTTGGTGACGGGCGTTGATGGCGACGAGCTGGGCTTGGGCGCTTTCTTCTTGGGCTAGGAGTGACTTCCTCAGAAGGGTCGTTAACTCATCGAGGCCCATGCGATTCTCGCAGGAGAATGAGATGCCCCTATCTTCGGGATGATCGCGGTGGAGGCCTAGATCGACTTTGTTGTAAAGGCGAATCCAGGGGACTCCGCGCTCGTTGCTTGATTCTAATTCGGAAACTTGGGGGGCTGCGTGCCCATCGATCATCTCGATGACGACATCGGCTTGAGCAATCGCTTCGCGGGTTCGCTCCATGCCGAGCTTCTCGATGTCGTCGCTTGATTCATGAAGACCGGCGGTGTCGACCAAGCGAAGTGGGATGCCTTCTAAGTTGATCACTTCTTCGATTGTATCACGCGTGGTTCCTGCTGTGTCACTGACAATCGCACGATCAAAGCCTAACAAGACATTTAACAAACTCGACTTGCCGACATTGGGTTCGCCACAAATGACTGCCCGCGCGCCTTCTCGCAGGACTCGACCGCGATCGGCGCTGGCCAAGAGATTGTGGATCCGTGAGACGACGCCTTCCAAGCGCTGGCCAATGGCTCGGCCAGTGTCAGGGTCGATGTCTTCTTCTGGGAAATCGATGTAGGCCTCGATGTGAGCCATGATGCCGATGAGATCTTCGCGAAGCACTTGGGCTTCTTTGCCAAGGTCACCACGCAGTTGCTCATTGGCGGCACGCAGGGCGAGCGAGGTCTGGGCTTGGATCAAGTCCATGACGGCTTCGGCCTGAGTCAGGTCCATCTTGCCATTGAGGAAGGCTCGTTGAGTAAACTCTCCAGGTTCTGCAGCCCGGCAACCTAACTGAAGCAGACGATCGTAGAGCATGCGGGTGACTAGCACACCGCCATGGCATCCAAACTCGACTAAGTCTTCTCCGGTGTAGCTCGCGGGACAGCAAAGACGGTGGCTAAGCCTGAGTCCTAGCACCACACCATCGGCATCGACAAACTCGCCGTAGTTGGCGAATCGTTGCTTGGCTGTGGAGAGATCGACGCCGCGAAAGAAATCGGCACAGATGGTTCGTGCCTTCGGCCCGGAGACACGCAGGACGGCGATGGCACCTTCTCCGAGGGCCGTGGATACCGCGGCGATGGTGTCGTCGATCATGTCACGGGATGATCGACGAGCCAGGCCTTGAGATCGGTAACGAAGCGCTCATTCTCAGCAGGTGTGCCCACGGAAACGCGCACCCATTCTGGAAGCTTGTAGCCGCGCATCGCTCGGATGATGACGCCGCGCTTCATGAGATCATTGAAGAGGGCATCCCCATCGCCTACCCTGACCAAGACGAAATTGGCGTGGCTTGGCACGAACTCGAGACCGAGTTCCTTGAAGGTGTCCTCAAGGTATTGCCGGCCCTCGTCGTTGTTCTTACAGGTCTTGGCTTGGTGCTCTGTATCTAGCAAACTTGCCAACGCTCCTGCTTGAGCAATGCCATTGGCATTGAACGGCTGACGGGTCTTCTGCAAGACCTCCACCAAGGAGGCTGGTCCCATTCCATAACCAATGCGCAAACTCGCTAATCCTTGGATCTTCGAGAACGTTCGCATAATGATGACGTTCCGCCCCTCACGCACATACTTCAGCGTGTTGGGAGGCTCTTTGAGAAACTCATGATAGGCTTCATCAAAGACGACGATGACATGGTCTGGCACCCGCGCCATGAAACGATCGATGGCGGCTTCATCAACTAGCGTTCCCGTGGGGTTGTTAGGATTCGCAATGAAGAGCTGTTTCGTATCTGGGCGAATGGCATCTGCCATGGCCTCAAGATCATGGACGAAATTGGGATCAGGGACTTCGATCGTTTCCGCACCAAAGACGGTGGCCATCAACTTGTAGACGACGAAAGCGTGTTTCGCCGCGATGATAGAGTCTCCTGGCTTAAGAAAGGCGTGACCAATGAACTCGATGATTTCGTTAGAGCCATTCCCGAGAACGATATTCTCGCGCTCCAGACCATTCTGCTCGGCAATGGCTTGGCGTAGCTTGTAGCCGCCGCCATCGGGATAGAACTGCGCCATGGAAAGCGCCTCGGTCATGGCCGCGACGGCTTTGGGCGAGGGACCGAGCGGGTTCTCGTTGGAGGCTAGTTTGACAATTTCGTCAGGATCTAATCCGAGATCACGCGCGACATCTTCGATCGGCTTGCCCCGGTTCGTAGGCCAACGAGGTCGCGTAGTTGTGGGTTGGCTTGGTCCCAAATGCTGCTCATACCTTTCAGATAAGGGTTCGCAGGAGAGAAATCAAACGAACGCTGCGAGATCAGACAATCTTGAGGACCTGAGAATCTTTGATGCCGAGACTAGCGTAGATCTCACGCGTGGCTGTGGACTGATTCAAAGTGTAAAAGTGGATCCCATCGATTTCCTCATCGATGAGCTGGGCGCACTGCTCGGTGGCGTAGTGGATGCCCACGCGACGAACAGCTTCTTCATCATCGCCACAACGCTGAATCGCCTTGAGAAGTTTGGCAGGTGGTAACGCGCACCCGCAGCTAATTCAGCCATGCGCTTCATGCCTTTGGAACTGGTGATGGGCATCATTCCGCAATGATCGGAATATCGATCCCAGCGAGGACACAGCGATCTCGGAAGTCGAGGAAGTCGTGATTGTCGAAGAAGAGCTGCGTGCAGATGTAGTCGGCACCGGCATCGACCTTCGCTTTCAGGTAGTCCATTTCCAAGACGCGGTTTGGCGTGCCCGGGTGGCCTTCAGGAAAACCAGCGACGCCGATTCCAAAGCCACGCTTGTCCGCATGGGCTCCGGTTTCATTGAACTTCTGGACGAACCTGACGAGATCAGCAGCTTGTTGAAAGGCATCGTCTTCCTTCCGGTAGTTCTCAAGACCACGCGGCGGATCGCCACCTAGGGCGAGTATGTTAGAAATACCCGCTTCGGCCATAGCGTTCGAGGATCTCTTGGATGTCACTTTCTTGATGACAGACACAGGTGAGGTGAGGCACCGGGTCGAGCGAGGTCTCATTCTTCAGCCGCACGACCAGGTCGTGGGTCATCTCTCGAGTGGAGCCGCCCGCGCCATACGTCACGCTGACGAATGACGGCTTGTAAGGCTCCAATTCCGCAATCGAAGCATAGAGCGCCTCAGAAGATTTCGGAGTCTTGGGTGGGAAGAACTCGAACGAGAAGGTCGTTCGGTAGGCTCCCAGGATATCGTTGATGTGCATTAGTTCCCCTCGGGGGCAGCCTCTTCAGCCTCGGCCTCTTCTGCGGCTTCCGCTTCGGGAACGACTGGCTCAACCACCTCAACTGCTGCAGCTTTCGCTTCTTCAGGACTGGTCGGCTTGATGCTCAAGTGAGGCAGGCGCTCTTTGCGCTGAGCTGCCAGGCGTTTGTAGGAGCTATTCTCAGCGGCTCTGTCCTCAAGATCTTGGAAAGCTTGTTCCGCTTGCTCGAACAAACCTTTGGCCGTGGCCTCATCACCAGCTGCAAGGCCTTGAGCTGTGAGCGCATCGCCCAGACGTAGGAGAGCCGTTTGCCCGATGAACTCGGATGCTTCGCCCGGAGTCGACGCCTGTTTCAAAAGAGTCACTGCTTCATCAAGATTCCCGTTCACATGCTCTTTTAAGCCGAGATCAGAAACGCCCTTGAGGTAGAGAGGATGCCCCTTGCGGGTTGCGACGAAGTCCTTGAGCACTTTGTAGCTCTCGTCTGGCTTCTCCTCGTCCATGAGCTTCTGAGAGATCAAGAGTTCTGCAGAACCAGCGACCACACTATTAGGAAACTCGGACACGACGCCCTGGAGCTCCTCAACAGATTCCGCTTCGGTGAGTGCAGCTGCGGCAGTACTCTTGCCCGACTCGCTCTTAAACGAGAACAGAAGGTACAAGATGACGGCCAACAAGACGGCACCGATGCCGATTAGGAGCTTGGTCTTATTCTCCTCCACAAAGTCCTCTATCGCCGAGTTGTCATGCTCGATCGTGGCGACGGGGACTTCAGAAGTAGAGGCAGCTGGTGCTGGATCGGGTTCGTTGGCCATGGGTAAGTGGTGTGTAAGAGAGAAAGTCAGTCTCCAAACCCGATCACCGGGCGCAGAGGAGGCATCTATTAGCTTAGTGGTCAGGGCCCTGCAACCAGATTCCGAGCGGGTAAACCTCAGCTACTTTGCAACCTCTTCTTCATTGATTCCTTTGGCTGAACGGTGCTTGATCATTCCCATGGCAAGCCCCCTATCAGATGAAGCCCTCGATCAGGCGCTGCGAAGCGTTCCCAAATGGAAATACGACGCCTCAGGCCCTCGCCTAATACGCCAAACCAAGCGCGAGTCCTTTCTCGATGGAATCGACCTGGTCCGCGATGTCGCCGAGTTGGCTGAAGATTTGCAGCACCATCCTGACATCGACATCCGGTGGACGAACATCACTTTCGGCCTGACCACCCACAGCGCTGACAGCCTCACGACTAAGGACTTCGAACTCGCCAAAGAGATCGATACCCTCCTGGACTAAGTCCCAAGTGACGATTCATAAACGGGTTGCCACTATGGGAGGATCATTTAATATGGCGTTATAATTTCGAGAAATCTTCCGAGCCCAATGCTGCAGCGAGACTGCACCGCCCAGGCTCTAATTCGCAATGGCTCGCACAATCATCCAGGACAAACCGCCCAAGAGCGCGGCCACATCCTTTGAGCGCCAGCCTTCCAGCTACCTTGAGGACACTCAGCCTTTCTCGCTCCTAAACTCTCTTCTCGAAGGCGTGGACGGAGCCCCGACCTACGAGCCACCAGCGTTCAAGACCGACGCTGATATTTCTCCCCCACTGAAGACCGAGGAATCCAAGGCCGAAGAGGCGCCCGAGATCTCTAGCGAGAATGTCGACTCGACGGATTCGCCTCAATCATCATCCACCAAAGAGGATTCAGACCCGCTTCCCTCCGCGGAGCCAGTAGTCACGGAAACGAAGTCTACGGCTGAGCCGCCAGAATCAGTCACTGACGAAGTCGTCAGCGAAAGCACCAATGGCTCCCCCCAACTGCCGTTCACCTTTCCCAAGATTTCAGGAGAGCTGCCACCACCTCCTCCCCCACCTCGCCCAAAGAGTCGTCGTTTCTCAAAAGTGTCTCCGCCCTTTGGTAATCTAGCAGAACGATCGAAGTCTCCTAAAGGCACCCAGCGTTGGCCACGACGAGGATTTCAAGCCGCCAAAGCCCAGAAGCCGGCCACGTTCGATCCGATCGACAAAGCCATCCGGATCTTCGAATCGCTCTCAAGCGAACCGGAAGATGAACCTGACATCACTCAGGCCGAAGCCCCAGCGGAACAAGTTTCGCCCACCGTAGAGCCACCGGCCAAGGCTGAGGTCACCCCACAGACCAAGCCGGAGCCTCCGGTTTCCGAAGCACCTTCGCCTGAAGACTCTCCTGCTACCGAGGAAACTCTAGCAGAAGAACCTGCGGACAGTGAAGCGCTTGCGGAACTCGCAACGGTTAAGATTCAATTACCGAAGACCACAGTTTCACCACCGCCGACACAAGCCCCAACGCCGAGGCCCCAGGTTCCTCCAGAAATAGCTGCAGCTAGTCAACCCAGCGCGCTGCGACCTCCTGATGAAGCAGAGAAGACACCTTCGCCTGAACCCATCGTCGCGCCCACCGCGCAACCAGAAGTAAAGCCATCGGCCAAGCCCGCGAAACCTCCTGTCCTTGAAACCCAGGTTCTCTCAGAAGTAGAAACACCTGCTGCTAAGACGCCTATTCCGGTAAGGCGCCGAAGAAGGCAGCGCGTCCCTGTAAATCCATGGACCGCGAAACGTTCGAATACACTGGCAGAGAAGCGAGGGAGTCGCAGCAAGCACATCGACAAGACTCTTGGAGAACTAGCAAAGATGCTAGAAGCAACTCTCCAAACGCCCATCGCTACGCCTCCTCAACAGGATGCGAAAACACCTACGACCAAGGTAACTCTCAGAGGATCCTTCTCCGAAAGCGAAGACACGGCAACGAATCGCCTCGCCTCACGAGTTAAGCTCGTTCCACGATCACTCAGTAAGAACGATACCGAGAACGCCGCCCTCCAGCAAACGGAGCCATCGCCCACTCCCGACTATGAGATCACCGCGCCGACGACGCTAGTCGCAGAGAACGCCCCCATCTCGCCCTTCACCAAGGTCGCCAAAGGGCTGACCAAAGACGCTCCCGCCTCAACGCCCACGCAAAGTGTTCCAGAGAGCCCATTCACTCTAGCAAACTACCAGAAGGTCGTCAACCAAGCTCCGGCAGATTCATCTGAAACGGGTCAATCAAAAGTCTTTGCTTCGCCTTTCTCCACAGCTTTAAAGAAACGGGAAGAGCACTCCGCTAGGGTAGGTGAGCCCGGCACAGCTGCGCCAGAGCTGAAGATCGCACCGATCAGCCCTCCGAGCATACACCCCGACCAAGAGGCGGCTCTCGCAGAGGGACAACTTCCTGCCCCGACTTACTCCTTTGCCACGATGGGTCTACCATCAGCTCAGGGAAAGGTGCCATCTACAGCACCACCTCAAGCGGTGACGCAAGCCCCCATCCATTCTCAAATTGCTCCGACTCCGGCCCCCGTCGCTCCCAGCCCATTTACTCAGAAAACGAGCATAGAGGAGTTCGAGACTTTACCTGAAACGGAGCGCAAGCAACGCCCCCGCCCCGAACAAGAAACTTGGGGCATTCTCACTTGGGCGCTTTGCATCATCTGCGGCATCTTCTCCGTGACATGGATGTTCGAAATCTACCGCACATTGAGTGATCCCGGTCCCACCGCTATTCCCCCAGGAGAAGCGGATGCGATCAGCAGCCAACCTGAAGTGCTGACTCCTGATCCGCTAGAACAACCTAACACCCTCACTTTAGCGAGTCCCGACATCACCCCTCCGCCTCCATCGGTTTCCCTGAAAGCCCCGATCGATTGTGTCGTGTCATTTCTAAGCGCGGACACAGCAGCCATCCAACACCAATACTTGATCGAAGATGAAGACCTATCCGGCCAGATGGCTGAGCACTATAGAAGCTTCCCCATGCAAGCCAGCACCTTTCGCAAGATCACCGACAGTGGTGAGTTTCTTGATACTGGCCGCTCATATGTCACCGTCAGCACCGACTGGGCTGATGAACACCAAAGTGACACCGTCCTGATCAAAGACGATCAAGGAGACTATCGCTTTAGTTGGCACGCATTTGAGCAGTCCAGAAGCCTGCTATTACGACGCTACGCCGAAACAGAATGGTCCGGCTGGACTCAATTCTTTATCGAGATCAAGCCTATCGATGCCTCCACCCTCCCGAAAGACATTGTGTTAGACAATATCTACTACCGCATCACCGTCCCGGAAGACCCCGAATTCGAAGCGATCGGCTATGTCGACGGACTCTCATCCATGGCGATCGAGTTCAAGGAACGCTTCACTAACGACTCCACCTATCAAGTCTACGCAGACCTCATGCGCGGAGATCGTTTGTCAGATGATTCTCGACCGCTCTTTCGTATCACCCGTCTGATCCGCGCCAGCTGGGACGCCACCCCCTAGCGGAGATCGCTCCTTTATAACTTAGGCCGCAGGTTATCATGGAGAAGCCATTTCAGAACGCTTAATGGATCCTATGTCGCCCCAGGAACCCAACCCAGAGCCTACTCCAAGTAAGCCCAAGAGACGGTTTCTTCCCATCGTAAAGCTGGAGGAGTGGGAGCATGACACGCTGCCTGATCCGCACGAGTGCACCAGCAGCAAGCGCGCAGCGTTCATGTTCAAGGTCGCCGTCTGCGCGCTGCTCATCCTCGGCCTAATCTCTTACCACGGCATCTCTGGCGACCCTCACAAACTTATGTTCAGCTGGTGGCTTGGCACCCCACTTCTGACCCTTTGGGTAATCATCATTCTCGAAGGTTTGTTAGGTATGGCTATGACCCATGATCATCATTGGAAGGCATTCAAGCGCTTCCTCCTCGTCGTCTTGTGTCCCCCTGCTCGCGTCGTCTTCTCACCCGCCTACCCAAACAAATTCGTCTGGCTCCCCAAACATGGCTGGCTCCCGGTTGGAAAATTGAACTTCGAACGCGTGGAGCTTCGCTTTGCCTTGCCAATGTTAGGCATCACGCTCCTCGTGCTTCCGCTACTCGGGTTGGAACTGCTCCTCGGTAATTGGTTAGAGCAGAATATGAGCATCGCCATCACTGTTCACGTTCTCACTGCAATCGTCTGGTTTGCGTTTGCGCTAGAACTGATCGTCATGCTCTCACTCACCGACAAGAAAGTCGCCTACTGCAAGGAGCACTGGGTGAACGTCGCCATTATCCTACTCCCACTCTTCGCTGCATTCCGCATGCTAAGTGCATTCAGATTCCTAAGAGCCACGAAGCTCCTACGCGCCTACCGCATGCGCGGTATCGTCGCCCGATCTATGCGCCTGGCGATGGTCTTCAACCTCATTGAGCGCCTCTTAGAACGGAATCCAGAGAAGTACTTGCTCTCACTAGAAGACAAGGTCCTCGACAAGAAAGCCGAGATTCAAGCCATGGAAGAGAAGATGGATGAACTGCGTGAGCGCATCGAGAAAGACAAAGAAGTAGCGGCAGAAGAAGTCGCTGCGGCAGCTGATCCATCGCAGCAAATAGGCTCGTAAAACGGCACGTCTATTAGTCAGTGGACATAAAGAGAAGCGGCGAGCATACGTTTCTATGGAAGATTCTCTCTTCGAACAGGCACCGCGATCAGAAGGGAACACGAAGAGCGTGGCGTCGAACATGCCGCTGGCGGCGAGGATGCGACCTCGGTGTCTCGACGAGTATGTGGGACAAGAGCACATTCTGGGTAGGGGCAAGCTGCTCCGACGGGCAATCGAGTCGGATCGATTCTCCTCCATCATCTTCTACGGCCCTCCAGGAGTGGGGAAGACGAGCTTAGCACGCTTGATCGCTGGGCATACGTCAGCGAGATTTGTGAATCTCAGCGGCGTGGAAAGTAATGTGTCAGAGATTCGCCAGAAGGTCGATGAGGCACGCTCCTACCAAAGGCTGCACAAACGCGCGACGATCTTATTCGTTGACGAGATTCACCGATTCAACAAGTCCCAACAAGATGTGCTTCTTCCTCACATTGAACACGGCACGATCCGGTTTATTGGAGCGACCACACACAATCCTTACTTCTACATCAATAGCCCGCTCGTTTCTCGCTCACAAGTATTTCAGTTAGAGCCGCTTTCAAATGAGGCACTCGTGCAATTGATTGAGGAAAGTTTGACCGACACCGAACGAGGTTTCGGAGAACGCGATATCACAGTGACTCCAGAGGCTGCAAAGCACTTAGCCACCGTGGCCGATGGCGATGCCCGCAAATGCCTGACAGCGTTAGACCTCGCCGTCATGACCACACCAAACGAGGACACTGGCCGATTGACGATCACACTGGAAGTCGCGGAAGAATCGATCCAGCAGAAAGCCGTCGTCTACGATGCCGATGGAGATGAACATTACGATACGATCAGCGCATACATTAAGAGCATGCGTGGCTCCGATCCCGATGCCGCACTGTATTGGCTGGCCAAGATGCTCTACGCCGGTGAGGACATTCGATTCATTACCCGACGTCTCGTCATCGCGGCGAGCGAAGATGTGGGCCTCGCAGATTCCAACGCCTTGAGAGTCGCAATAGCGGCCCAACAAGCCGTTGAATTTCTCGGTCTACCAGAAGCGCAGATCCCGCTCGCTCACGCCACCGTGTATCTAGCCACTGCACCTAAAAGCAATCGAAGCTACGCGGGCCTCAGTGCGGCGATGAAAGACGTGAAAGAAGGACGCACCTTGGCCGTGCCGAAGCACCTGCGGGACGGGCACTACAAGGGAGCAAAGGACCTGGGACATGGAGAGGGCTACCTCTACAGCCACCAATACGAAGGCGGCTACGTCCCCCAAGCCTATCTGCCCGAAGGCAAACGCTACTACGAGCCCACCGACAACGGCATGGAGAAGCGGATCAAAGAACGCCTCGATCATTGGCGATCACTCTTCGACGAACACAACGCCAAACAATGAACTGGGCCTAATAGGCAAGGTACCTGAAAAACTAATTTTTAAATAATTTTTCCATTTACATAAAGTTTCCGTCACGTTTACTTACAGCAGCTGGGTTCTGATAGAAGCCATAGCTAATTCCCCCAATTTTTATCCTTCTATGTCTTCCTCTGCTCACTTCAGTCCCTCCTTCCATCTCCAGAAAGTCGAGACGGTCCGAAGTAGTGAGCACACCGAGATTCTGTTCTTCGATCAAAAGATCGACTTCGTCCCACGCGGCGCGCAGCTTCTACTCGGCGTCTTTATTGACCCCTCAGGCGATGGCTGTTTGGCCGAACTAGAAGGCGTCTCGGTTCAGATCGACGCAGACTCCGGAATGGTGCTCAACACCCTCTGCAAAGGGCAGCCCGCCGGAAAGCTCGACTCCCCTCTGAGTGAACGGACGGATGTCCGCCTCAGCGTCCACATAGAACGTCACGGCACCACCTTTCTACCCCACCTTTCCAGCTCCGATACGGAGGGCGATCTAGGTGGACTCGACATGGACCGCCCATGGCACACCGGAGCGGAAGATTGCTTGATGCTTCCTGCCTTCAACGCATCGGTAGGCATCCAGCTCTCAGCGTTCTGCGGCTACTACTCAGAGAATCTCTACCATCCCGTATTCGGAGACACTCAGATGTGCCTCTGGCCGGATGACACCCTCTAAATCGCAGGCTGATCCCTGGTTGTGCCGGGAGGGGCTCGAGCTATACTCGACCTAGTGAATCATATCGTACTCGGAGTCACTGGATCGATCGCAGCCTACAAGGCGGCTGACTTGACCAGCCAACTGACCAAAGCTGGCCACAAAGTCACCGTGGTCTTGACACGAGATGCGCAGGAGTTTGTCACCCCGTTGACCCTGCAAACGCTTTCCAAGCAACCCGTCGTAACCGATCTCTACGACGAGAAAGAGAGCTGGCGGCCCGGCCACATTCAGCTCGCAGATGAAGCCGATCTCATGCTCATCGCACCGGCCACGGCAAACACGCTGGCTCAGTTAGGCCTGGGGCTTGCCCCAAATGCGCTCACCGCGATTGCGCTGGCCACTCGTGCGCCTATGTTAGTCGCTCCCGCAATGAACGGCAACATGTGGGCTCACCCAGCCACGCAAGGCCATGTGGAAACACTCAAGAGCTGGGGAGTTGAGTTCATCGGACCAGACACTCAGGGAATGCTTGCGTGTGGTTATGAAGGGATCGGTCGATTAATGCCAGTGGATACGATCACTAAGGCAGCCGAAGCTATCTTGTCAGAGAAACGAGCCAAACGGGTCCTTTGAAGATCCTCATCACTGCAGGCCCCACTCGCGAGGCCATCGATCCCGTCCGCTATTTGAGCAACCGCTCTTCTGGGCGCATGGGATTCTCCTTGGCTAGCGAAGCTGCTAGTCGAGGCCATGAAGTCATCCTCATCACGGGACCAGTGAGCCTAGAGACACCCAAAGACGTCCAACGCGTGGATGTGGTGTCAGCCGAAGATATGTACCAGGCTGTCATCGAGCAACTAGCAGACGTTGACATCGCCATTCACAGCGCAGCAGTCGCTGACTATCGCCCCAAGGATGTCCATACACAGAAAGTGAAGAAGGTCGCCGAAGAATGGTCGATTTCGATGGAACGCACGACCGACATTCTGGGTAGCATGCGAGAGCCACTCGGTTACCGAAAGGTCCTCGTAGGCTTCGCAGCAGAGACTGAAAACCTGTTGCCGAACGCACGCGTCAAACTCACCAAGAAAGGCTGTGATCTCGTGATTGCCAACGACGTGAGCCGAAGTGATATCGGCTTCGATCACTCTAACAACGAAGTTACCCTGCTCTTCAAAGACGGGCGGGAAGAACCTGTCCCAAAACGAACCAAGGCAGCACTGGCTGCCCTGATCCTTGATCAGATAGAATCTATAAGACCATGAGTGAGACCCTAGACATTGCCATTCAGGCAGCCAAAGAAGCTGGCGCTTTCCTACGTGAACACTTCGAGAATTCGGAGTCTCTCGTTGTCAACGAAGCCAGCCAACATGACATCAAACTTGAGCTAGACGTCCGGAGCCAAACTCTCATCACAGAGCGTTTGTTAGGAGCCTTTCCTGACCACGCACTCTATGGAGAAGAAGGCTTGGCGGGAAATCAAGACAGCTCGTGGCAGTGGATCGTCGACCCGATCGACGGCACCGTAAATTACTTCTACGGTCTCCCCCACTTCTGCGTCTCCATTGCCTTACGCCATGAAGGCGTCACTCAACTTGGCGTCATTTACGATCCCTCCACTCAGGAACTCTGGACAAGCGAGCGTGGACAAGGAGCCTTTCTCAACGGACGTAAGATCTCTGTCAGCAATCGCACTCAGCTCAACGAAGCCGTCATCACCGTAGGCTTCTCTAAGACTGCCGCCGCCATGGAAGAAGGCATGGGACGTTTCTCTGAACTCGCCTCACAAGTGCGCAAAGTTCGGATCATGGGGAGCGCTGCCCTCGGCCTTGCTTACATTGCCACTGGCCGACTCGATGCCTACATCGAAGGCTTCATAAGCCTTTGGGACATTGCTGCCGGCGTCCTCTTGATCGAAGAAGCTGGAGGACAAGTGACTCTAAAGAACCTCGACAATAGCCCTGACAAGTTCAGCATCACGGCCTCGAATAACAAGCTAACACTCCCCGTATAGGCATGAAGCTTGGATCAATCGGAGGAGGAATCTTTGGCATTCTTGCTTTAGGAGCCGGGCTTTTCGCTCTTGCCTGGGGCATCCGAGGCGTTCAGTCATCACTCACCTCGAAGGATTGGCCCACCACAGAGGGTACGGTGGTCAGATCTGAACTGGATAAACAACGCAAGAAGGGTGGCGCAGCCTCCACCCAGCGGCGCAATCGATTCACCTACACACCCAAAGTCACCTACGACTTCACGGTCGACAGCCAAGCTTACTCAGGCACACGACTAAGCTTCAGTGACTACGCGACGTCCAATGAGGCCCAAATGAAGCAGGTCATCGATCAGTATCCACTCGGCGCTACGGTCACCGTCTACTACAATCCCAGCAAGCCAGACGAATGCGCGCTACAAACGGGCTTCGGTTGGACGCCCGTTGCCATCGCAGGGGCAGGTTGCCTCCTCACATTCATCGGCGGCCTCGCCATCGCAGGCTCACGCAAGGCGCTCGCCGCCTAGCTACTCAGAAAAGCGCCGTTGCTTCTCTTGGTACTTCTCATAGAGCTTCGTGTGCCGGCTTGATAGATCTATTTCGTGACCACGCACGAATGCGCGATGCACATTCGTAGTCACTTCTAGCGGATTTCCATCCGTAATGATCAACGTCGCCAGTTTACCCACCTGCAACGAGCCTAACTGATCCGCCACGCCAAGGATCTCGGCAGGTGATAGCGTGATCGATCGGAGAGCATCCTCTGCCGAGAAACCTTCCCCCACCGCTGACGCCGCCAAGTAGGGCAAATTACGCGCATTGGAAGCACCAGAACTATTACCAGAGCCATTGGCGATGCAGAACGGCACGCCAGCGGCAAGCAACGCAGCTGGCACGCGCGTCGCCGCATTGTAAGGTTCCCATCGACGCAAGGGCAAAGCCTGCACCGTACTCAAAATCACGGGAATCTCGCGCTCTTTGAGCAGCGAAGTGACACGCGCCACATCTTGTCCCGAGACGAGGACCACCTCGAGATCCTGCTGCGCGACAAACTGCAAAGCTCGCTGAATTTCAATAACTCCCAACGCATGCACAAACAACCGTAAGCGTTTCTCCAGCACCGGCAGCATCGACTCTAACCTCACATCCGTGCGAAAGTCAGCATCTCGATTCAGCTTCGCCTTTTGATAGGCGCGGGCTTCATCAAAGAACGTCTCCAGCTTCTCCAAGCGTCCTTCCCAGCTTTCCCGCCGACTCTTCTGTGAATCCGCAGAAGAACTCGATCGGTAACGCATGTTTGGCCAGTAGAGATGCATGCCCACAGGGGCCTTCACCACCATATCTTCCCAAGTCCAGCCATCGAGCTGAAGCAAAGCTGAGCGCCCACTAAGAAGCCCACCCTGTGGAACTGTCAGGGTCGTAAGCAGACCATTAGCTCGTGCCACTGGGAGCAATTCGCTGTCTGGATTCACCGCGCTTTCAGCCCGCACACTCGGATTGATCAGGCCAGGCTCACTCAGGTCTCGCGTCGCTCGTACCGCCGAGATCTCGACCAAGCCT
Source organism: Caprella mutica (assembly GCA_947561585.1). Classification (NCBI taxonomy): domain Eukaryota; kingdom Metazoa; phylum Arthropoda; class Malacostraca; order Amphipoda; family Caprellidae; genus Caprella; species Caprella mutica. The sequence goes on along the minus strand of CANNZV010001393.1, from coordinate 35,663 downwards.
AACGTGCCATTGGCAGAAATCAGTCCAGGATAAACATGGCGATCGTCACAAAGCACCTCGAGAGCATCGTCTTCTCCATCGAAAACCTCTTCAGCTTGGCCGATCGCCACAATGCGCCCGTCCCGAATGAGGAGCTTACCATTTGGAATCGGCTCTCCTGAGATAGGATAAATCGTCCCGCCTTGCAATAGTATCGCCTGATCCTTCTTGGCTGCAGGCAAGACATCGTTTGCATGCCCGGCCGCCAACAAGACGAGCGTTACAATGAATGCAGAAACGTAGCGCATGTCCTTAAAACTAACGGAAATCACAATAGCAACCGGTACAGGTGTGAAGACTTTGACCATCATGATAAAGCCCTTGGTAATCAATCTGCTGATACTCTCCCCATGGGCTCAATAACCGGAGCCGCTCAGCAATACTCAGATCCTCCTCTTTCTTCTCATCCTTTGGCTTCTCCTCTTTCTTCGAAGCTTTTGAATCCTTGAGAATCTTGTCGATCAGCCGACGGCGCTCAGTCCCTACCCAATCAGCGCGTTCCCTATGAGACTCCTGCTGGAAGTACGGCACACCATCCACCCAGGTTTGCTCACATCGTGACAAGGTTGAAAGTGGAGGGCCACTCCACACCGCAAAGTCTGCATCTTTGCCTGCCTCCAACGAACCGACACGATGGGAGATCCTCAACTGCTTCGCCGGATTGATGGTGACAAACTTGAGCGCTTCTTCGGGCGAAACTCCGCCATACTTCACCGCCTTAGCGGCTTCAGCATTCATGCGCATGGCCAACTCATTATCATCAGAATTGAATGATGTCAGGACGCCAGCATTCTGCATGAGAGCTCCATTGTAGGGAATAGCATCATACACCTCAAACTTATAGGCCCACCAGTCGCTGAAGGTCGACGCCCCAGCATTAATCTCTCGGAGATGGCGCGCCACTTTGTAACCCTCCAAGACGTGCTGAAAGGTCCCCACAGTGAACCCAAATTCCTGAGCCAGCCGCACAAACATCAGGATCTCATCCTGCCGGTAAGAGTGGATATGCACAATCCGCTCTCCGCGGAGAATCTCTAGCACAGCCTCTAACCGAAAGTCTTTGCGAAAGGGAATGGCTTCCTCTTGCTCAGCATGACGCTGCTTCCGATCTCCATACTCTCGAGCTGAGAGGAAGGTATCGCGCATGAGTTGCTCCACTCCCATACGGGTTTGTGGATAGCGTGTATTAGAACTAGCTCCCCAGTTCGATTGCTTCACATTCTCACCAAGAGCAAACTTCACCCCCGGCTTCGCCCCCTTGAACTTGAGGCCTTCAGCATCCTGCCCCCAGCGTAACTTGATCACTTGGCTCTGGCCACCCATGGGATTGGCGGAACCATGAAGCAAGTTTGCCGTGGTCAATCCCCCTGCTAATTGCCGATAAATGCTAATGTCCGTCGGATCGATCACATCCCCAACTCGCACTTCGCAGGTCACTGCATGAGACCCCTCATTGACACCACGGCTGATCGCTGTGTGAGAGTGACAGTCGATCAGTCCAGGAGTGATGTGCTTCCCCGTGCCATCAATTTTGTAAGAACGCTTCGGCGCGATCACCTCTGGCCCAATCGCGATGATTCGACCTGCCTCAATGACGACATTGGTCTCTGTAAGGATTCCCTGCGGCCCACAGGTCCAAACAGTTGCATTCTTAATAAAAACCCGACGCTGGCGCTGACTAAGACCAGGAAACTTTCCCGGGTAAGCTCCTGCGGGATACTGATTCACAGATTCAAGCTCAATCGCTTCCAGCGCCTTCACCTCCTTCGCTTTCGGTTCCCCTACTTGCTCTCGCCGAGCGGACCGAGAAAGCCTCTCCCCATTCGGGAGCACACCTTGTCCGACCATCGTCTTGGCATTAAGATAGGCCGTCAATCGGACGTTCCCTTCTCCCAAGTTGAAGTGCTTGGCTGGCAACTTGAAACTCAGCTCATCAGTTCCTGCGAGGACAAGATCGACCTCGCCATCCTCGCCACTCACTTTAAGCTTAGGCTTCTTGACCGTCCCTGTGACTTCAAAGCCGTCAGGGCCCGTCGCACCAGTCCAAGCCGTAGCCCATTTACCCAACGAGCTATCCTCGACCCGCGCCAGCTCACTGTGCCAGGGATGTCCATCTACCCACACTTGCCGAAACTTAGCCTCTTTCGCACGGAACGGATTGCCTTCCGTGACGACAAGATTAGCGACACGCCCATGGGAAATTGCTCCCAATCGTTCCTCCTGACCTAACATTCGTGCTGGAGTCGCCGTCAGGGCCTCCAAAGCGGCATCCTCACTCAAGCCGTGCTGAATCGCGCGACGCACATTCGGCCAGAACTTATTGAGCTTTGAGCCTAACTGATGCGTGGACAAAGCCAAACTTACACCAGCCTCCTGCAAGACAGCCGCATTCGAAGGGGCATGTTCCCAATGTTGCATCTGCTCTAGCGAAACATCTAAGGCCCGATCCGGAGAAGCGACCAATGGCGCGTCAGGATAGTTCAAAGAAAGAACCACATCAGGATGCCCCCGGCGAAGTCGCTTAGCCTGCCGATAACCATGACCGGAATCCACAAGGACTCGTCGCAACTTGTACTCATCTGCAATCTGCACCGCACGCTGAAGATCCGCTTCATCGCCAAGCCGAAAGTAGACGGGCTCGCGCTTGCCATTCAGCGTAGGAATGAGCGCTCTAAGCGCGACATGATCTCCAGCTCGCAACTCGTGAGGCTGCTGCTTGTACGCTTGCTCATGCCGATGATACCATTGCGTGTCTGATAGCGTCTGTCGGATCAAGGCGAGACATCCCATCAAAGACTTGGGATACCCTCCCCCGTTCGTCGTGAAAGCCACATGCTGAGATGCCCGACGTTTCAAAACGAAACTCGATAACGCGGGCTCGGTCATCTGCACCACAGCTCCCTTGCCACAGAATATACCTCCAGTAGGCACCAGGTGCACGGTGGTGAAACCAAGCTCCCGCCGCTTCTTCACGTCGTCCTTGGAAACCGAGACGCTATCAAGAACCGATAATTGCGGTCGAACACTAGCATTCCAATGTGCCGGCGCATTCTTCTTAGCTGGCTCCACCCCCTTACCAAACTGAGCATAGGCATCAATGAATCCCGGATAAACAGTCAGACCGCTCAAGTCCCATACACGAGCATCACTAGGAATAGCCACTGTCGCCCCAACCGCCTCAATGAGACCGTCTCGAATCAGCAACGTCCCTGACTCAAGAACCTCACCTGGTCGCGACACAATACGCGCATTCGTCAATGCATGAACCCGAGGCACATTCTCCCGCAAGCCCTCTTGCGGGAGAATGTTAGTCAGTTCCGCTCGGGCCACCAAGAGAAATAAAACGAAGAAACTAAGAACCTTCACGGGGCTAGACTAAACCCCTATCTCTCCGTGGGCAATCTCTCGCTATTCTTTAGCCGCGATGGCTTCTTCTGCAGGCGTGGAGCTAAGCGTCTCACGCGGCACCTCTTTCGTCACACCATCTCCATCAGTGATGGTTTGGCGAACGATGCCTTTGAGCAAGCGCCCAAGGATATCAGCTCCCGTTATGATGCGTTTGCTAGATTCACTCCAGTAAAGAATGACATCATCATCCACCACCAAGTCATCTCGGTGCTCGGCATCGACTTGGAGCTGATCCAGCACCTTATCCAAGGTCTCGCTTGGGTCCGTAACAATGATAGGACGATGACAACTCGCGTAAATGTCTAGGTTCTCATTCTCTGAGAAGATCGAGTAGACGTAAGATTCCGCCTCTAACACGAGCAGTGGCAGCCCAGTCTGCTCATCTATGATGATCCGCCATTTCTTATCATTCTTCTTTAACTCCTCGATAAAGACATCCGAACCTTCCTCGCCATACTGAGGCAAGATCGGCAAATCAAGACGAACGGGGAACGCGTGAATGGTATCTGAGTCTATCTCCTGCCCTTCTGATATCACTTTACGATCATCCAAGTCGAGGAAGTTAAGCGCCCCCTGCCCCTCAGTTTCACCAATCTCGGAGTCTTCCTCATTGATATGCTTGTGAAGGATGATCTCGATGTCACGCTCTCGCATGAAGCTGGGCCCTTCCTTGCCAATCCATGAATCGAGAACCATCGCACTAGGCTTAGCAAAGGGAAAGAGGATGCATTGGTAGATCCTAATAACGGGAGCAAGCTTAGACGCCACTGTCAGGGCGTGCCTAGAGAAATAGGCTTGAGGCACAATCTCTCCAAAGAAAGTAATCCCAAAGGTTGAAATCAGAAAAGCAATCCAGAGTAAACTCGGATCAAGTGCGTGCTGCGTTAGGATTGTAAGCGCCACATTCGCCGCCACATTTCCCCAGAGGATCGTGCACAACAGAAAGTTAGAATCCCTGCGTAGAGCAAGAATCCGCTTCGCGCCCTCATCACCCTGCTCCGCCACGGCCTCAAGGCGCAAGCGTCCCAGTGAGAAGAATGCGAGATTCAACCCAGAGAACATGGCGGACTGGCTCAAGCAGAATACCACTGCCAGCCAGTGCAACCACTGAGGAATATTTGCGAAGAATTCTTCCATTCCTTAGCCACACGCTGCGCGCGACGCAATCCTCACCCTTTTACCTCTTCCTGGGAAATGCTGTTCAAGCTTATCATCTTATGATGGAAGTTTGCACGAATGAGACCACTCGACAATAAAGAATACCAAAGGGAAGGAGCAAAGTGACGCAATCATCTCCTGGTGAGCGACTTGTATTGTTTCCATAGATATTATGAATGCAGTTGAGCTAAATCCGTCTAAAATCAGTCTATGAAACTTGTCTGGCTCATGGCTCCGCTCACACTGGGGCTTTTGATCTTTCCGGCTCAGAGTTCGCCTGATTTGCCGGGACCCACGGACATCGGGCTCAAGCTTACCGAGGATGGACAAGTTCAGTTTCGCTTCACCCCACAGCCAGCCCAGCGGAATACCCGCACACTTCTACTGCCTACCTACCATTTAGAGACGAGCGGAAATGGCGGTCGTAGCTGGACTCGCAGCAAACGACCAGTCTTCGCAACCCAGCTTGAGGGCGCGGGCGGAACGCCCACTTCTTTGCGACGCTACACCTCAGTGCGGCGAGGATTCGGCGCCAAGTCTCAGCTCTACCGCTTTGTCGCCTCCCTCGATAAACGCACCGCCTTTCGAGACACCGATCTTAGCCAAGAAGATCTCACTGGATTCAATCTCTCAGGATTCGACCTCACCAGGACCAACTTCACGGGGGCCATTCTAGACGATGCCATTCTAGAAGGGGCGATTCTCACCTCGGCGAACTTCACCGAAGCAAGCCTCGACCGGGCAAACTTTCACAAAGCCAACGGCCAGGACGTCAATTTCCAATCAAGCCAAGGCCAAGACACCATCTTCACGAGCGCGAACTTGCCCAAGGCTCGCTTCGACAATGCCAACTACGAGCATCCCAACTTCTCCCAATCCCGGCTGGAAGGCCTCACCGCTGAAACGGCCAGCCTAACTTCCAGTCGCTTCACCCAAGCAAATCTGACCTCGGCGAAGTTCGAGAACACCACCTTGACCTTCGGGAATTTCGAACAGGCAATTCTCAGCAAAACCACCTTCACATCCTCCGATCTCCGATACTCCGACATGGATAGGGCTTCGGCGACTCTAGCAGACTTTCAACGCAGCATCATGCACTACGTAGATCTTCGTTCGGGAGATGTCCGAGGCTCTGATTTCCGTAGGGCGGATCTACGCAGAGCCGACTTCAGAGGCACTGCTCTGCGAGGTGCGAGCTTCACCGGAGCCGCCTTATCTGAATCCGCTGGTATTGTGAACCAAGAGGACTGACGGTCTCTGATTGCCAAATGAGGCTTCTGCTTTAGGATGGCCGCCATACATGGCGGACTCGAATAAACACTTTCACTTTGTAGGTATCTGCGGCACAGCCATGGGCTCTGTCGCCGCAGCAATGAAGCAACGCGGGCACACCGTTTCGGGCTCAGACAGCAATGTCTACCCTCCGATGTCGACCTTTCTGCTAGACCAAGGCGTAGAAATCACGTCTGGCTTCGCAGCGGAAAACATTCCTGCCACAGCTGACCAAGTCATCATTGGCAATGCCATCAGCCGAGGAAATGACGAAGCTGAAGCCGTCCTAGAACGGAAACTCCTCTATGTCTCTCTGCCAGAAATCCTCAAAACCGAATTCCTCCGCGGCAAGAGCAATCATGTCGTCGCAGGCACTCACGGCAAGACCACGACCACGTCTCTGTTAGCCTGGCTCATGCTTGATGGCGGACTCGATCCCAGTTTCATGATCGGTGGCCTCCCCAAGAATCTCGGCGTAGGCGCTCGCTTCACTGAAAGCAAACACACCGTCCTCGAAGGTGACGAGTATGACACCGCCTTCTTCGACAAGCGTTCCAAGTTTCTCCACTACCTTCCCGAGGTCGTCGTGATCAATAACATTGAGTTCGATCATGCTGATATCTATGATAGTCTCGACGAAATCAAGCTCTCCTTCCGGCGTTTGCTTAACATCGTCCCACGCAATGGCATCGCCTTCATCAATGGCGATGACGAGAACTGCATCGATGTGGCTAGCAATGCCCCCGCTCCTGTGAGTCGCGTCGGCTTTGGCGAAGACTGTGATCGCCGTCTCACCGATGTCTCGTATAGCGAAAGCGGTTCCATCTTCACCCTAGCCGGTGAGCGCTATGATGTCCCCATGGCTGGTGAATTCAATGTCAGAAATGCAGCCATGGCCGTCTCCGCCGCTCGTCATGCGGGTCTTTCACAAGAAATCGTGCAAGCCTCACTCGCCAAGTTTGAAGGCATCGCCCGTCGCCAAGAAGTGCGAGGTATCGTGCGCGGCGTCCGCGTGATTGATGACTTTGGTCATCATCCCACCGCCATCGCTCAAGCTATTCAAGCCATGCGCGGTCAGTACCCCACGGGAAAGATCTGGGCTGTCTTTGAACCACGTTCAAACACCTCACAGAGAAACATCTTTCAGAAAGAGCTCGGTGAAGCTCTCGCTGAAGCGGATGGATCTATCATCCCACCTATTTCCGCACCTGAGAAATTCAAGCCGGAAGAGCGGCTCAATCCCGAAGCCGTGGTCGCAGCGGTCCGTGCTCTTGGCAAAGAGTGCTTCTATGAGCCAGATGTCGATGCCATCATCGCCCGCCTGAAGCCTCTCGTTCAAGACGGCGATACTATCGTGGTCTTGAGCAATGGCGGCTTCGGAGGCATCCACGACCGCTTGCTCAACGAACTCTAACAGCATGGCTGAATCGCGTTCGCTTGCCTTCCTCCGCCAGCATCGCGCTCACGACGTCCGAGGGCTTCTTCGCGCCTGGAGAGAAGCCATCAAAGGCACACCATTCCGCATGACCAGCCTCGGTCAGAAAGATGGCTACCCTCTCGTGAAGATCAGCAACCGAGTCTCCCTGGAGACTCCCGGTTTCTATGTTTCTACAGGGATTCATGGAGACGAGCCCGCACCGCTTTGGGGATTGTTAGAATGGTTCCGTCGGGAAGGCTACGCGCCCCTCGGCCAGCGCCCTATTCTTCTCTTTCCCTGTCTGAACCCACTCGGCATCGTGGAGAATCATCGCCTGGACGGTGAAGGCCGAGATCTCAATCGCATCTTTGATCAAGTCGAGGTCTCCCCGATCCGAGAAGTTCGCGCAGCGATCTCAGGCTATCACTTCCACACAGCCATTTGCCTGCATGAGGATTACGATGCCCGAGGCGCCTATCTCTACGACCTAAACCGGATCGGCAGCGACGACCACAGCCGCGCTTTGTTAGCCAAAGCAACAAGCAAGCGCCTCCCCATCGATAACCGCACCCGGATCGACGGTAGCCGAGCCAAGGACGGCGTGATCTATCGCAAACGATTGGACATGCGAAACGTTCCCGGCCTCCCGGAAGCCGTTCACCTCTATTTGGATAAGCTAGCAGAACACACACTAACATTTGAGACGCCTTCGGAATTCTGCTTAACGGATCGGATCGAAGCTCACCTCCGATTCCTTACCGCCGCAGCTCGAGCCACGCGATGATTCTCTACGGACTAGAAACCGAATACGGCATCAGCAGAGAAACGCCTGGGCCTGATTACGACGTCGTCGCCGAGTCCATTGCCCTCGTCCGCGCTGCCACCCAATCCGGCGTACGCATGCGTTGGGACTACGAATGTGAGGATCCCCATGTGGATGCGCGAGGCTTTCGGGTCGATTCCTTACGTCAGGACTTCGACGAAGCCAACTACGTCGCTCAAGATGCCGCGCGCCCCATGACCTTCTCCGAGATCAAGAGCGATCTCGCCTTGAGAAATGGCGCTCGTTTCTACAACGACCACGCGCATCCGGAATACTGCACCCCAGAGTGTCGCCAAATTGCAGACCTCGTCACACAAGATCAGTTAGGCGATCGGCTCGTCATGGACTGCGCCAAGGAGCTCTCCAAGAAGACAGAAGATATCGGCGAAGGACGCGTGCGGCTCTTCAAGAACAATACGGATTTCCTGGGACACAGTTACGGCTGTCACGAGAACTACCTCCTTCCACGCGCACTCGCCTGGGAAAGCGTGAGTGTCGGCATGCGAGCCTTTCTCGCCACCAGACAGATCTTCTGTGGCGCAGGCAAGTTTGGCTGGGAAGCCGAAGATGAATACCTGGGCCCTGGTTTCCAAATCTCCCAACGAAGCGATTTCTTCTCCGAGTTAGAAAGCGTGGACACCATGCAACGGCGACCACTCGTCAATACCCGCGACGAACCGCATGCCGATCCCAAAGCTTGGCGGCGCTTTCACGTCATCGTGGGAGATGCTAACATGTCTCCCTACGCCACTTACCTGAAGGTAGGCACGACGGCAGCCGTGCTTGCCATGCTCAGCAAAGTCGATCCCACGCGCATCCCGCAACTCGACGATCCCGTGGGCACCATGCGCGAAATATCTCGTGACCCGCGTTGGTCTTGGGATTGTGATCTCGCCAATGGCACAGCCACCACGGCCATCGAAGTCCAACGCCAATACCTCGCCCTCGTCCGCGAAGTCCTGCCAGAACCCGAAGACGGCTTTCAGTTAGATGATTGGGAGAAGATCCTAGACGACTTAGAATCAGGCCCCGAGAACACTGTCGATCGGTTAGACTGGACAGCCAAGCTCGAACTGATCTCACAGTTTCGCGATGCCGAGAATCTCGGAGACGAAGACCCGTGGCTCATGAGCCTGGACTTATCCTATCACTTGTTAGACCAACAAGAAGGCCTCTACTACGGCCTACGCGATCAGAACCAGTTCCTCCAACCACCTGGCCTCGCCGCTACGTTAGACGCTCACTATCCACCGCCAGCAGACACCCGCGCTCATGTGCGAGGACTCTGCATTCAGCGGTTCGGACCACAAGTCGACACCGCCCAATGGGATCACGTCCGCTTACGCGAGGGCTCCGTCGCGCTCGAGCTGGATCTACGCCAACTCTTCGACCCAACAGCCATCGCGCAGGCCGTTGACCTTATTTACAAGGCTCAAAGTGTGGCCGATCTTTCACGGCTAGACTTTGCAAAGCCCATCAGATCCGTTTAGAGTCTGCACATGCCTGAACCAGCTAGACGAACACGGCCTCCCGCACCGGTACCCGGCGGTGGGGGCGATGACGAAGGAGACGGCCCTTCCGCACCCAAAGTGGAGAAGCCCAACACCGATGATTTGCTCAAGCGCATGCGCAAAGTCGATCCTGATCAAGCACGGCGCTACCGACAACGAACTGGAGAATGAAACCTACTTCTATCACTGAACCACGGATGGACGGAGACTTTCTCAGTCTTCTTCCCGAACATCCACTTTCTCGAGTCCTCGCAAGTGATCCGAATGCGCTAGCCAAGCATCAGATCGAGGCTACGACCGTCCTCGCCTTTCACTATAGCAAAGGTGTCCTCATGGCTGGCGATCACCGCGCCACGGCAGATAACCTCATCTTCTCAGACCGCGTCGAGAAGATCCTCCAACTCGATAGCGAATCGCTCATGGCCATCGCTGGCTCTCCCGCTGTCGCCTTGGAAATGGCACGAACGTTAGAAACGAGCTTTGAGTTTTATCGACGCAGTCAGCTGCAAACGATGAGCTTGCAAGCCAAGACTCGCGCACTCTCACAATTACTTAAGGAAAACATCCCCATGATGATGCAAGGCATTGGCACCGTCGTCCCCATCTTTGCTGGCGTTGACCACTCACTGCCTGAACCTGCGCCTACCATTCATTTCTACGATCCTCTCGGCGCACAGTTTGAAACCACCACCTTCGCGGCCTCCGGTTCCGGTTCGCTCAATGTGAAGAGCATCCTCGCCTTCCAAGAACGCTGGGGAAGCCCAGCGCCGCACGAAATGGATCTCAAACAAGCCACCACCTTCGCCCTGCGTCTCCTGACTACCGCAGCCCAATTTGATTCCGCGACCGGAGGGGTAGACCCCAGAGTGAATCGCTACGCCTCCATCTACAGCCTCAGCCCTGGCGAAGTCCGCAAGATTACCGATGAAGAACAAGCCCTATGGTGGGGAAAGGAGAAGAAAGCATGAGTGAACTCTTCCAATGGCTCGAAGCCATCCGTGACCGCGGCGAGTACGTCCGCGATCAACTCTCCCACGCAACGCCCGTCTTCGCTCTATCACGACCAGAAGGCATCCTACTAGTTGCCGTAGGCTTAGGACAATCCAAGGTCTTTGAAGTCTACGACCGGCACGCCATGGTCGCTCTGGGTAATCCTGTAGACATCGAGAAGATTCGCCAGACAGCTATCGAAGCCGCTCACCTCGAGGGCTTCAACCGCTCTCCACAAGACGTCACCATGCGGCGTCTCATGAGCTACTCGCTCAGCCCAGCACTCAAGAATAGCTTCGAGAGCGTTCTACAGCCGCCTCTCATCGTCGAAGGCGTCTTCGCCGAACTCGGCGAAACTCCGGAGGAAGACATCCTCATGGAATTCGGATTCGATGGCAACTTCGGCGTCATTCAAGACGGACTCGCCGTCGTCTCGTCTAACACCGCAGCAGCCACCCAAGCTAAGAATTGGCTCCGCACTAGGCTCAAGCCTAATTCCAATCGCAATCGTGTCTTAGGGCTCTTGTTAGCCATGTGGAATGCCATGAGCAGCGGAGAACGAATCGGCAATAGCATCAAGATTGCCACCCCCGAAACTCTAGATCTCGGCGGACGCGTTCTAGAAATGGCTCTGCTAGATCGCAATGCGCCAGGCAAGGTCAAATACCAAACGCTTGCAGGCTAAGACAACGCCTGCCACGAGGCATATGGTTTCTGTGCTAGACACGCGTTTAGATACCGACTGTCCAAGGTAACCTCCTCACCCAGCCATTCCGGGTAATCAAACGCCTCGGACTCCGAAGTCAGTTCAATCTCGGCTACAACCAAACCCGAATTGGCACCGCTGAAGACATCGATTTCCCAAATGTGAGGGCCAATCGCCACACGATGGCGTACTTTCTCAATGGGCTTGCCTATACAGAGTTTCAGCAGCTCCCCAGCATCCACCAGCGGGATCGAATACTCGAATTCCGATCGTGAGGCGCCAACGGTGACTCCTTTCACCGTAATAAACGCGCACTCCGAATCGATCCTTATCCGCACCGTCCGCTCCGGATCGAGGCAAAGATATGCCTGCACTATCCGAGAACTCTCGCCTTCGGGAAAGGCGCCGTGCACTAGAAACTTTCTCTCAATCTCAATACCCATTCTCTACTCCTAAGGCGTCGAGACCACATTGATCAAGGAACCAAACGCAAGATGACTCTTGCCCCATACATGAGATCCGCAGAAGATGACTTCGTGTTCCGGACCATTCTCATTCTATCTTTGCTTGGAAATGCTCTGTTAGGATGCCACCTGCTCGTATCGCGTGCTAATCCGCCCAAAGAGCATCAGCCAATCGCCGAACCCTCGGTTTCCATCCTCGGAGATCTTAAGATTCGGCCCTCCACACCATGGTCGCGCATCGAAGCCTCCTCGCCCGAAAGCCTCGCAACTAATCTGCGTAATATCGGTTGCCCCGAGGACTTGATCCGCAATGCCCAAGCCGCCTCAATCAACCGAGACTATCAGAAGCGCGCCCAGGCATTACAAACACCTGCTAGTTTCTGGACCACCGCGGATGACCGCAATGCTCAAGAGCTCGTCTATCGCCTAGCAGTGCAGGAACTCAACGAAGCGCGCCGCAAGAAACTCACGACCACAATCGGCAGCCCAAACACACCCGAGAAGAACTGGCCCGGGCTCAAGAGGGTCGCTTACCGCGCCCTCTCTTTCGGCTATCTCAGTCCCAATACACTAGAACAGGTCGCTCCCATCTTCACCCACGCACTCGAGCAATCGAGAGAATTCGATAACCTACCACTAACCGATGAGGAGTTTCTAAAACGTGAAACTCTCTACGCTGACTATGACACAGGTATGAATCAGGTCGTTAGTGCTCATGAGCGCTTCCTAACAGAAACTTTCACCTATCAAATCCACCTCTTCGATGTCTGGAAATCAAAGCAGCAGTTTGGCCAGAAATTCAGCTCTGAGGAAACTCAAACCTTGATGGCGATTCTCATGCCTCCAGATTTCATGAAACACCATTTCTTTAAGTTGCCGCTAGAGTCCACGCAAGATGAAGCTTTCAGACAAGAGCGCGAAGACCAGTTGCGAGAAACCTTCGGTGAGGACGTCCTCGAACACTACCGCAAGTTTAACCAAGAGCATTCTATCAAGAATGCAGTCTTCCCATGAAGGTCAAGCACTACCTCCTAACGCTCTCGCTTGGCGCTAACGGGCTCATGGCCTACATCGCCTCGGTTGCGATGTTCCCTCAGAACAAGCAGGAACCAGAACAACGTATCGCAGAAGAAAGTGCCCAACAAGAGCCACCGACCACCTTCACTTGGGCGTCAATCGAGTCATCCAACTACGATAGCATGGCGGCTAGTTTGAAGAAAGCTGGTTGCTCAGATCAACGCATTGCCGATCTGCTAGCTCCTGAAATCCAGCGTGAAGCACGTTGGCGGATGATCGCAGCTTACCTCCCGATGATTGCCACCAGGATGCCTTGGTCACCAGCTCCAGAATGGGGCGCCTTGCGTCCTGAATCCAGCGACCTGAAAGCCCTCGAAGAAGCTCATGAAGAGAGACTCACGCGTATCTTCGGACCTACCGACCAGGGCGAAAGACAACACCTTCAGGATTTGCCACCGAATCGCCTCTGGCTGGATGAAGAAACGCACACACCGATTTACCCCACCCTAGCAAAGCGCCTTCAACAGCTACGAGACGAGCGCCGCGCCGAAGTCGAGCGACTACGCGCCCTAGCGAATCCCCCAAACAGCGACGAACTCCGCTCTACCGTCGAATCCCTCCGAGAGCAGCAGTTGACTGATCTAGCCGAATCCCACTCAGAAGCTGAGGTCACCGAGTATCGATTGCGAAGTAGCCAGTACGCCAGCATGCTACGAGACCTCCAAGGAATCACGATGAGCGCAACGGAGATGCGCTCCATTGTCAGTGCATTAGAATCTTCAACACCGGAGTCTATCCAGAGCGTGCTCGGACCAGAACGCTACGCCATCTTTAAAGAATCGAGCCGCGAACGCTTAGCCTGGATCGAGGCAGACACAGGCATCGGCCATTTACTCCAATACTAACACTCATGGCAAACACCCAACGCCGACGGCTAATTGGCTTAGAAACTGAGTACGGTTGCCTCGTAGAGAATGACTTGCCCATGCATCAAGTCATTGGGAAGTTGCGAGATTGGTTCTTTGAGAATCAGCGCCACGGCCTGATCGACACGCATCATCGGGACTGGGATGAGCCGCCAGGAAATGGCGGTTTCCTCTTCAACGGCGGACGCGTTTACGAAGACATGGGCCATCTGGAAATGTGCACGCCAGAGTGCGCGAGCTTCCTCCAAGTAGTCCACTACGATCACGCGAATGATCGGATGCTTTGCCAGGCACTTCGTGAGTTAGATCTCGAAGACTCTGTCAGTATCATTCGCAATAACATCGATCACTACACAGGTGCCACCTTCGGATGCCACGAGAATTACTCGCTTGATCGACGCGCGGTGTCATCCGATGAGGCCATCTTCTCCCTCCTCACTTTCCTCACCCTGCGCGCCCTCTACACCGGATCCGGCCGCGTAGGAGGCTTGGAAACCCAGCGCCAACTCATGCGGGAAGAGCCCGAACCATGGTTAGACCAGTTCGACGGCTTTCAAATCACCCAACGCGCCGACTACGTAGAGAACGACTTCTTCCGCTGGGTCCAAGGAAACCGCGCCATCATCAACACACGCGATGAACCCCTCGCCGATCCCACCCTCTACCGGCGACTCCACCTCCTGCACGGCGATACCAACGTCCTACCAGGAGCCTCCTTCCTAAAGATCGGCTCGACCTCGCTGATTCTCGATTTGTTAGAAATCGACGAACTACCAAAGATCCGCCTACAAGATCCTGTAAGAACGCTCAAACTCATGTCTTACCAAGCGGAAGGCCCTTGGGAAGTGACCTTGCATGAAGGGGAACCTCGCAACGCCGTCGAGGTGCTAGAGTCTTATCGAGAACGAGCCGCTCAGCACTTCACGGGACGTGATGAGGAAACGGACACCCTGCTCGCCCTTTGGAAACAAACCAACGACACCTTCCAAAGCAACAATCCTACCGGGATGGTCGGTATCCTCGATTGGGTCACCAAACGCTACTTATTCCAACACTTCTGTGAGGCGGAAGGAATCGACCTTCACAACGATTGGCTCCAAGCCCAGGACTTGGAATACCATCACATCTCACCCGAGCGTAGCCTCGCATATCCCTTAGCAAGCGCGGGGCCGTGGTCTAAAAACTTCGAAGCCGCCGTCGCCAATTGCATCATGGAACCTCCACAAGACACACGAGCCCTCGCACGGTCCCGTTTCATGAAGCAAATCAAGCCTGCCCACGTAGACTACATCATTGATTGGGATAGAGTTCGTTGGGCAGATCAAGCTGTCCATCTTTCAGATCCCTACGAACTGAATCCCAAGGTATGTAAGAATACTGAAGGACTGAACGACGCGCCCGCCGATTGGCCAGACGAAGATTGACGCATCGTCACTCACATCAAGGAGCTTCACCTAACGACTGCACATAGACTATCAAATCAGCCATATCCTGAGCACTCATCCCCGCTTCCAACCCATCTGGCATGAGCGATCTATCACTGCTCTTGAGAATCTTAACCGATGACCTCAGTAGCGTGCGCTCACTACCATCGATCTGACCGACAATGAGACTATTCCCCGTCTCGGCCCGAATGAGCCCGTACAGCGTCTCTTCAGAGCCCAAGTCCAACGTGTAACTAAGATACTTTGGCTCCACGTTCCGACTCGGATCGACAATCGCCACCAATAAACCAACACTTGATTTGTCAGTGATAGACCTCAGGTCTGGACCGATCGGCTTGCCAAGGTCTCCGACTTGGTGGCAAAGAATACAGCGTGCCACAAACGTGACTTTGCCAGCAGCAACATCGCCTTTCAAGGCCAACGCAGGACGAAGATTGTCGACCAACTCAGAACGACTGCTCGTTGATCTAGCAAAGATCTGTTTAGCGCGTTGAGAGATCTCTTTGTCAGGATGGCCGCTGAGTTGCTGTTGGCGAGAGGCACCGAGAAGATGCGTCAAGGTCGACGCTTGCTCAACCGCGTCGAGCAAGCGCATGCACCAGGCTTTCCGCGAGAGCAATGCGTCGAAGATCACACTTCTACTCGTCGGTTCGCTCGACAACGTCGCACTCATCAGCAAATCAAACGAAACACGGTCACCGACCGCTCGCAATCGAGCGATAGCCGCCAGCTGCACGGGCTGCGGATTCGTTGGTGAGATGAGTGCAGCAAGAACCGATGAATCATCTCCGTTCCGACCAAGAAGCCCCGTCGCCGCAACGCGACGAGCAACGTCCACGGCCGGGTCCTGAGCTAGCTGACGAGCCGTTGTGTAGAGAGTTTCAAGCCGAGGATCGGAAACCGGTGTCGCAAGATTGTCTAACCAAAGAGCACAGAGTTCTAGGCTTGCCGTTGTCGCAGGCACAAACTTGTCAATCATCGTCCCGGCACCTTTGCGCGCGCCCATGTTTACTAACGCTACGGCGAAACGTTCATCATCGATCAGAGCATCCACCAAGGCCTCGAAGTGTTGGTCAGCTGAGCTCATCACCGCCGCATGGACGAACGGATCACTGCCGTCTTGCTTGGCCACACTTATGAGCGCCTCGACCGCATCCTCACCAGGAGTAGAGCCTGCCGTCAGAGCGACTTGCAGACGCACACGCACATCCGGGTCCTGAGAAAGTTTCGACAGCGCTTCCGAGTAGCGTGCCGCAAATCGACGATTGGCTGGGTGAGCATCTAAGGCAGGTTGGTCAATGTGTGTTCCCGAAGCGCTGAACGCCTGCAGCCGAACCTGAGGAAGCAAATGAGTCGTTAGACCATCAAGATCCACCATATCACCCCGTTCGACGAGCAACCGATGAGCCGTGTCGCGAGCGTGCCCATTGGGACTGCCCATGCTCCTAGTGAGATTGTTGAAATCGATCCGTTTGTTAGCCTCAGCACCTTTCCGAGTGATCCGATAGATGCGTCCTCGATCTTCACCATGCCGGTAGAAGGGCGTCAGCTCGTCCTTTCCTTCTTGGGGCAACCAGTCCGGGTGCTCGATCATGTAGCGATACATATCGACGACATAGAGCGCGCCATCAGGTCCTGTCCTCGTGCTAACAGGGCGACACCAACGGTCAGCCGACGCAAAGAAATCCCGATCACCCTCATCTGCTCGCGACGCGTTGAAGGTCACCCCGCTCTGCTCAAGCACGTGATGCTGCACGACATTATGAAACGGCTCGCAAGTGAAAGCGTGAGTCCGCTCAGCGACTTCAGGAAAGAGCAAGCCATCTCGATAAATCGAGATTCCACAGGCGGAGGTGTAGCGTCCGGCATGATCGAAGCCATGGAAGCGCCTCTGAGGAGGTTTGTTAGGAAAGACTCGAGGAGCCTGCCCACGCAATTGCTGGCGTGGATCTGGCGCTGGGTGGTAGGGATTGCGCTTCAGATAACGATCCGGAATCACATAGTGCCAGAGCGGAAGGGAATTCTGCACGCCAAACCAGTTTCCCCAATCATCCCGCACTCGACCAAACTGTGAGGGCCCTGAAAGCGCCTCCAGCTCCCCAGTATCAGGTCGAAACTTGAAGTCACGACTACCAATCGCGAACTTCTTACCAGTTCTCTTACTCGTGATCTCCGTCTTCACCCCAAAGCCCGCGTGATGTCCACCACTCGCCGCGTAGATCCAACCATCGAGCCCCCAGCGAAGACTATTCACGCGAAGCTGCTGGTTTCCCTCGATGAACCCCGTGAAGAGCACCTCTTGTTCGTCAGCCTTGCCATCGCCATCGGTGTCACGCGCAAAGAGAATGTCAGGAGCTGCCGTGATGAGCACGCCATCCCGCCAAGGCATCACGCTGGTAGGAAAGGAAAGACCATCGAGAAAGAGCTGCGACTTCTCGTAGACTCCATTTGCATCGGCATCCTCAAGCCAGCGCACACGCCCACCAGCCTTACCTTTGCCGTCGATGCCGTAAGGATAGTCCGCCATTTCCACCACCCAGAGCTTTCCGTCAGCGTCCCAATCAATCGCAACCGGGTCTCTAACAAACGGCTCAGACGCGACGAGTTCGAGTTTATAACCGTCAGGCACATGGATAGAATTCATCGACTGCGCTGGCGATAGAGGAGGCGATTCAGGTAACTGAGCGACACGCACTTGCTCAGAAACATCCGCTTCAGTAAGGGCGCGATCAAAGAAGGCAGCCTCATCAATCTTCCCTTCGAAATTCGCCGTATCGTCGCCATCGCCACCGATAGTGAGAAGCCCATTGGTCGTCTTAGGCATCGAACCTTCCATCTCCAAATGCCCGTTGAGAAACACGCTCACTGTTTCGCCACTTCGCACGAACGTTAGGTGATACCAACGCTTCGTATCCAAGATAGTCTTGCCCGCGAGTGATCCAAGCGTGAGTTCACCACTGCCATTGATAGACACCACATCACTGCCATTAGCAAAGAGGACGCCAGTAACAGCACGCGTGTTCAGTGGCAGCGCATTCCAAAACCACAAAGTCAGCGTATGATCTCCTGCCGCCAATTCCTGCCCATTGGTGAATTTGCCCCCGGCGAAATGAACACAACGATTCTGATAGGGCTGCCCGAAAGCCATCGATGAAACGCCAGGCAAACCAGGAGCCACGCCTGGAGAGAACGACTCTCCCAAATCTAAGTCTCCGAAACGCCATTGCACAATTGGCTTCCCCGCCGCGATGGCTTCCGAGTAGGTCGACGCGGGCTCAACCACATCAGGTTGGCGACCCGAGGTCTTCTTCATGAGCACTCCCAGCTTCTCAACAATCTTGCTCTCCGCCCCAATCTCAAGCCCCGCCGTACGCGCTGGCCAAGTCGTGTAACCTCCAAGCACGTGTTGTTCCTTTGGGGGAATGTAGCCAGAAGCGCCGTTCGCAAGTTCGATATTGAAGACCGTGCCCGCTTCCTGCTGCCCTTTCAATTTCAGTCCCGTGATCGCATACACTTCGTTAGGCAGAGCATTGATCGTAAGGTCACCGATACCAATGGTCTGAAGCACCACTTCCCGCGTCGGGTTCTCTTTGAGATAGAATGCCTGACGCGCATAGACCTCTGGTCGATTCTTCGGCAAACGTTCCCCCATCGCATCGACAAGTTCTTGCGCCCATCGCAAACGCGCCTCGCTGGGTTGCCGATGTGCTAGTTGAACGCGTTCCTCTTCCATCTTAAGCGACACGTCTCTACGATAGGCAATCCCCGCCAACGCGGTCATCGCCTTATCACCTAGCCGTTTCGTGTATTCCCTGATGTCCCAATTCTGGCGCCTATCGCGGCTGTAATCGGCCCAGAAGAGATCGCCACTCGTTCCCTGGGAGAGCGTTGCGACAAACCCCGAATCCTCAGGAGCCAACCGCTCGCCCATTTCTCTAGCGAAATGGCCAAAGTAATCAGCAGACACACCCGCATGCCCACTGAAGTAGTGCATGGAGAAATTTGCCAAGAGTGCCAGTGGCTTTCCGTCCGCCGTTTGGATACTGAGCATCGACAGCCACGGATCGATAGGCCCCGATGGCCCCAAGGCATTAGGGTTGTTGTGGCCCGGATGCATGTTTGCCCGAACCGTGCTTTCGCCAAAGGGATCTTTCGCCACCTTGTCAGGATGAATGATCCACCGACGATTGGCGGTGAGTTCGCCCGCATCAACCTTGCCAGAACCCACCTGCGCCGGTTGGAGATTCGCCTTGGCCAGCTTGATCGATTCCGCAATCTTGCCAGGCAGAAAGCGAGTGTATTCGGGATCCCGACGCGACCCGAGGGTATCATCCATCACGCTAGGAGCCGTATGTGTATGCGTAGCTGATACTAAAATCCGATCCTTGCGAATGCCCGTCTCAGCGACCGCCAGATCCTTCGCCTGGTCAATGAGCTCGCGAGGCATCATGCAGCTATCCACAATGACAATCGCAATCATGTCAGCGCCATCATCCATGACGATGGCTCTAGCATGAAGCTTATCGAGCACGATACTCAGCGTGCTCTCGATGAACCCGCCATTCTGAATCACCGGAAGCTTGGGTGGCGAAATATCCACCGCACTCGCGCCCGCACGAAATCCAGCAGAGGCTGTGGCTAGTGTCAGCAGGAGAATCAAGAAAACGCGCATGGCCCAATCCTAAGCCTCTCCCCACGAGAAAAGCGAGCTAATGCATCTCCACCGAGCAGCTTCCGAACCCGCCACGAAAGTAGTTGAACTGCACCTTTGGATGATCCGCCAAGAGAGACATCGGGACGGCCGCATCGGCGAGCCCCTTTGCGATCATGAACGCCGTCAGCCGCTGACCGAAGGGATTGTCATGCGTGCCTGCTTGCCAGATAGACACCTTCTCCGCCTTCCATGTCTCCACCGGACCTACCGTGATCGCCTTCTGCGGCACCAGCGTGATGTTCCCGCCGCCTGAAGTCCTCGCATTCTGCGCCAAGGTGATCGGATGCAGCTCGACGATGCGCGTCCCCAACTTGCGGTATGCCGCAGGACTCGGCGGAGCATCTGCATAGACACCCTCGCGACGCAACGGATCATTAAACGCCCAATGCTTGATGTCCCCCTGACCACCTTGCATCACTGCACAGCGAACCCCGTCCCACGAATCACAGTAAGCCGTCGTATCTTCCGACGGGAAATGAAGATTCTCCTCCGGCAATCCTTTGGTGATCTTGTTAAAGCAAAGCTCTCTATCTGCGCGCTCAAACGAAAGCGGGTGTGACGTCGGCACTGCCTCGCCATCCTCACCAAGCCATTCGTCCATGCCCCAGAAATGAGCATTTGATAGATCCAGCTCAAGCGCATTTGCCAATCGAGCAACAAGTGGCAACTGCTCAGTCGGGCCGATAGGGCCGCAGATCCCCACAGGATTGTCTGGCGTGGCTTGCCTCCACGCATCGATGTACTCTAGCGCTTCAGCCAGATAGAAGTCTTCCAGCGTGTCATACAAGACCACTTCAAATCCCGGACGCGAAAGCTGCTCAAGGTCTTTCAGCGTCAGGGCCGCCGCATCCCGGAGGATCTCATCATCCAAGGTCGTGTAATCCCACCAATCAGGAGCAATCGTACTAAGCTTTCGAGCCATCCCGAAGTGTGGCTCTCCTCGCCCTCATTGGTCAATCACGCTTTCTTGGCAACGCTCGCCAAGTGCCGCCGCTAAAGGATCCTCGTCTCTGGCACTAAACCCAAGATGCAGGTGCCGGCGCCACCCTTCGGCATGAGCGAAGCCACCATGAAGCCTCCCCACCTGCGCAGACATCTCATCCATCGCCCTGAGATACGAATCCATCCCCTGGCTTTGATCGAGCCATTCCTTTTGACTCGCATGCAACGCCAAGGCATCTCGCTTCACCGAATGCACACTCGTCGTATCCACAAACCATTCCGGAATGATCGGCTGGCGCAACTGATCGCACAGCCCATGAGGCATGCCGTGATAGATCGACACATCGCCCACCGCTGGAGACCGCGCTGGCACCGTGTCAAAGTTAGGCATGTTCTTCGCAAACGCCGCCGTCACCACCAAACGCGACGTCGCCATGTGATCTTCCATGTAATCCTGAGGTGAATGCGTCAGAATAATCGAAGGATTCACCTCGCGAATCACCGCAGCCAAGCGCCTAACAAACTCAACATTGTAAACGATCTCCAAATCATCGCAAAGCGGCGCATGCCAATTCGCCCCAAGAGCCGCCGTTGCTTCTTGGCTCTCTCGCCGGCGAACGTCACGCGTCGTCGCCGAGTCCATCGTCATACTCCCACAGTTCCCGCTCGCCACATTCATGTAGTGAATCTCAAAGCCATGCTCTCTCAAAAGCACAAGCGTCCCCGCCGCAATGAACTCGACATCATCCGGATGAGCCACAATGGCGATAGCAGATCGATTGACCATGCCACAGCATTGCCCACAGCCCACCACCCGAGTCAACGCCAGAATCTACGAGCTTGGACCATTGAACCTCACAAAACTTGCCGTAGACTCACCCTATCATGGCCAAATCCATCACACGATACTACCACCGCGGCGGCTGAACCTCTTGCAAACGCGCGTCCTCCTGGATGGAGGAACACAAGCTAGAAGTCAGCACCGTCACCGACGCCAAGAAAGAAACCATCGTCGCTGACGAAGGCCTCAAACTCGCCGCAGCAGCAACGGCCATTCACGCAGCCAAAGGCAAGAAGCTCGTCTCCTTCACTCTCAAAGCCGGCAAGCTTCAAGGCGACGCCACCGACGAAGATCTCCGCAAAGCCATCATCGGCCCCTCCGGCAACCTCCGCGCCCCGACCATCTGGATCGGCAAGACGATGGTCGTTGGGTTCACGCATGAACTGTATGAACAGAATCTAGTATGAAGCCAATTCACTTAGGAGCACTCGCGCTTCTTCTCTATACGAATCTAATCGCCACCGCCGCAGAGCAGCAACCTAACATCGTCCTCATCATGACGGACGACCAGGGGTACGGTGATCTCGGCTGTCATGGAAATCCCATCCTCAAGACGCCCCACTTGGATCGTCTCTATGATCAGAGCGTCCGCTTCACCGACTTCCATGTAAGCCCATTCTGCACTCCCACGCGTGCCGCGCTCCTGACCGGCAACTATCCTGGCAGCACGGGAGCTTACCGCACCAGTTCAGGGCGCTCCATGATGCATCCTGACGAAAGGACCATCGCCCATCTCTTTGCAGAGCACGGCTATGCCACGGGGATGATCGGCAAATGGCATCTCGGTGACAACGCACCGCATCGTCCCCAAGACCGGGGATTCCAAGACGTCGTCTGGCATCGCTGCGGCGGCATTGGCCAAGCTTCCGACTACTGGGGCAATGACTACTTCGACGACACTTACGAACGGAACGGCAAGTTCGAGAAATTTCCAGGCTACTGTACTGACGTGTGGTTTCGTGAGGGCATCCGCTTCATTGAAGACAACAAGGACAAACCCTTCTTCCTCTACCTAGCTCTCAATGCACCTCACGGGCCCTACCGCGTCCCGGCAGAGTGGGCAAAGCCCTATCAGGGCAACAAAGAAGTCGCCAACGCGAACTTCTTCGGGATGATCGCCAACATCGACCACAATGTAGGGACCTTGCGTGAAAGATTAGACGCACTCGAGCTTACCGAGAACACCATCCTGATCTTCATGACGGATAATGGTACCGCCGCTGGAGCCAAGTTTCAGGGCCTAAATTCGGAACCCACCCTCGGGTTCAATGCTGGGATGCGTGGCAAGAAGTCCTCTATTTATGAGGGAGGCCACCGCGTCCCCTTCTTTATCCATTGGCCAAAGGGCAACCTCACAGGAAACAAAGAAATCGACACCCTCGCCGCGCACATTGATGTGTTGCCGACCTTAGCTGATCTCTGCGACCTTCCCGTTACTGACGCCTATGCGCCCGACGGCGTCTCCTTGAAACCCTTGCTCTACCAATCCGACCAGCCATGGCAAAGAAACCATCTTATTGAGCAATATCTCGGAGGCGCCTTCGCCAAAGCCCTACCTCCCAAGCCTCTCGAGTTTACCGTCGTCATGACTGAACGCTGGCGGCTGGTGAATTCCGGCACCCAAGAACTCTACGACCTCCAGGCCGACCCCTCACAGAGAAACAACATCGCTGCAGCACAACCTGAAGTCGTCGCCCAACTAGAAGCCCACTACGAATCTTTCTGGGCTAAAGTCTCGCCACGCCTCACACCAGTCCACATCGATCTCGGCAACCCCACGCAGAATCCTACGGAGCTCTGTTCGCAAGATTGGCACATGCCCACTGGAAACCCACCTTGGAACTTCAATTCTATCAAGAAGCTACCGAAAGTCACCAGCCCCTGGATGGTGAACGTTAAAAAGGCCGGACGCTACCTCATCACCCTGCGACAGTTTCCCAAAGTTGCCAACAAGACCGTCGTAGCAGAACGAGCGAAACTAACCATCGCCGGTAAAACAGCAGCCCAGGCCGTCGACAAAGAAAGCATGGGCGTGGAATTCGAAATAGATCTCCCTGCGGGCCCCACCGAACTCACAACCTGGCTCTACGACAACGAAGGAAAAGCCGGTGGCGCCTACTTCACAGAAGTCGAATTGATTCACTAAACCAGCCTACTATATGAAACACCTCATCCTCCTCGCAATCTGCATGGCCGCGCCACTCCAGGCAGCCGAAACCGGATCCTGGAAACCACTATTCGATGGCAAGACGCTCGATGGTTGGGAACAACACGGCGGCAAAGCAACCTACAAGGTTGAGGACGGCGTCATTGTCGGCACCAGCGCTCCCAATACACCGAACACCTTTCTCTGCACCGACCGCGAGTATGGTGACTTCGTCCTCGAGTATGAGTATTTCCCCCATCCCACGCTGAACTGCGGCGTGCAATTCCGCAGTCAGATTCGTGAGAAGAACGATCGCGTCTGGGGCTACCAGTGCGAAATCGATCCCTCTGATCGCAGATGGAGCGCTGGCATCTATCATGAGGCTGGTCGCGGTTGGCTCTACCCAGTCGAATCAACCGAAGCCCAAGCCGCCTTCAAACCAGGCGTTTGGAATGCGGTGCGCATCGTCTGCCACGGCCCTAACATCCAAACCTTTCTCAATGGTATCCGCGTCTCTGAATTAGTAGACGACGGCGAGCGCCAAGGCATCATTGGCCTTCAGGTCCATGGCGTGGGCAAGAACACCACACCCATGAGCCTCAAGTGGAGGAACTTAAGAATCATGGAACTCGCTGCGGACAATGCCAGTGCCCTGCTCGACTCAGAAAGCGACACCCTCGGGCAAACAGCACCCCGTGGCGCCGATGTTCTCCTAGCTCCTGGCAAAGATCTCGCGGCATGGCAGCTCCGACCAGAGAAAGTGCCCTGGATGGACAAGTACCAAGCCGGAAACCTTCAATGGACAATTGACCAGACAACCGGAGTCGCCACTCCGTTAGCCAAAGCTGGCAGCATGGACTCAAAGAAGCCCTACGCCACGCAACGAATCCACGTCGAGTTTCGCACCCCGCCCATGACTGATGCCGAACCCCGCGCGGAAGCTAGCGGCAACAGCGGCGTCTACTTGCAAGGCCGCTACGAACTCCAAATCTGCAACTCCTTCGGCCTCGAAGCCGCCGACAACCTCTGCGGTGGCCTCTACCGATTGCGTGCCCCAGACATCAACGCCGCCAAGAAGCCTAACGAATGGCAAACCTACGACATCGTCTTCACACCAGCACATTTCAAAGGCAACAACAAGACCGCCAACGCCCGCTTCAGCGCCAAGCTCAACGGCCAGTGGATTCACCGCAACATCGAGATCACAGGCTCCACCGGCTCCGGCGACAAAGAAACCTCCTCACCCGGTCCTCTAAGACTTCAAGAACACCAACACCCTGTCGACTTTCGCAACACCTGGGTCAGTGACATCAACTCCCCAACGCGTCTCGAACAATACGACCCACGCAAGAAGAAGTAGGCTTTTCCAGTTCGCCTTAGCCCGTTCACCGCGATTGTCTTGACCCAGATGCTCAAACGCTGGCACTAGAGAGACATGAAACTCAGACTACGCCTACTCGCCCTCCTGTCGATTTCCGGAGTGCTAGCGCAGAACACACCTGACCAAGAACAACTCGCCAAGTTGCTAACGCAGTACCCGAAGGCAGATGTCGACGGTGATGGGATCCTCACGGCAAAGGAAGCCTCCGCCTTCCGCGCGAAGGCACAGAAACCCAAGCAGTCTCGACGAGGCATTCAAACTAAATTCAATGTGAATCCGGGTTGGAAGGCAGAGCGCTTCCCTGACCACGCCATGTGTTACCGGACGCCTGCCGAACTCAAGGCCGCCTATCCTAACATTGCCTCTTTCGACAAACCCGACGACGGCGGACTCCGAGTCATCGGCACAGGCCACAGCTTCATGCAGCCAGGCTACAAGACGCTTCCACCAATCTGCCTAGCGGCCGGATTTGAACAACCCCTGCACACCCACATCGGCGGCGGCATGACAGGAAGCGCTCGTTACAAATGGAAGAGGAGAACGGGATCTTCACGTTCGATGGCAAGCCCAAACCGAAGTTGTTGGCATCGATCGCCAATGCTGAGTGGGATGTGATGATGTGGGGACCTTACTTTCAAGACCGCCCCGAATACTACGCCTGCTGGATCGATTTCTGCCTGAAGTATCATCCTGACATGACATTCTTGATTTCGGATGCCTGGCCTTCGCTCCTTGAAGTGAAGAAACGTCCTAAGTCTGAGAAAGAGCTCACCAACGAGTTCTTCGCCAAGCTTGGCAATGCGAAACAAGCGCAGAGTGAGCAACTCCTGGGCGCGCTCAACAAGGCTTACCCTGGCAAAGTCGCGGTCATGCCAACCTCCGCTGCCATGATCCTCGCAGTCGAATACTTCCACCGCGGCGAGCTGCCTGGCATCGAGGGCATTCATCGTGCCATCGGGAAGAAAGAACGCTCGCTTTGGATAGACGCCCTTGGCCACCTAGGTCCAGGATTCGAGCTTCTTGAAGGGTATGTCTTCTACGCCACGCTCTACGGCAGATCTCCCGAGCTTATCTCTGATGAGATCGAAATCATCAAGGAATCGACCGGCTTTCCTAGCCGTGAATTGGACCAAGTCTTCCGCAAGATTGCCTGGCAAGCCGTGATTGGTAATCCCCTATCCGGGGTGATCGACAAGAATGGCGATGGCATAGACGATACGAAGAAATGAAAGTTATCTCGTTCATTCTATCACTCCTCCTAGCCACCTTAGCAGTCGGCCAGGATTCTCACGATCAGCGTCCACCTAACATCGTCTTCTTTCTAGTCGACGACCTAGGCTGGAAAGATCTGGGATGCTATGGAAGTTCGTTCTATGAGACTCCGAACATCGATCGACTAGCTACGGAAGGCGTTCGTTTCACCAATGCCTACGCGGCGTGCCATGTCTGCTCTCCGACACGCGCGAGCATCATGACCGGCAAGTACCCGGCACGACTCAGCCTCACGGACTGGCTCTCTGGGCGGAAAGATTACCCCTTTCAGAAGCTCAAGAACGCCGAAATCCATCAGCAACTCCCACTAGAAGAGGTCACCATCGCAGAAGCCTTAAAACAACACGGCTATGCCACAGGACATTTCGGCAAATGGCACCTGGGCGAAGATCCCGCTGGCCCTTTGCAACAGGGCTTCGACATACAAGTGCCACGCTGGAACAAAGGATGGCCGAAGGCGGGTTACCATGCCCCTTTCAAATTGGACGAACTTGAAGACAAGCCCGGCGACTATCTAACAGATCGTTTGACTGATGAAGCACTGACCTTTGTGGAACAACGCAAAGATCAGCCCTTCTTCCTCTATCTCTCACACTTTTCTGTGCATGACCCCATCCATGGGCGACCTGATCTCGTCGAGAAGTACCGCAAGAAACTCGACAGCCTAAAGCGACCGGCAGAGCCCGCCTTTATCCTCGAAGGAAACCCAGACAACCCAAACCCTCTGACACAGCAGCAACTGGCCGCCTTGATCAAACAGCCCTCTCATCAAGACTACAAGGTGCTGCCGCAACAAATGGTCAAGATCAAGCAGCACCAGGACAATATCGAATTCGCCGCGATGGTTGAAGCCATGGATGAAAGTCTAGGGCGTGTCTTGGCAAAGTTAGAGATGCTAAACCTCACTGACAATACACTGATCGTCTTCTTCTCAGACAACGGCGGCATGTCCGCAGGGAACTTCGGCAACCCCAAGCGCATTGTCGCAGCTAATCGATTGGACCGTGCTTTCTCAACGTCCAATCTTCCACTGCGCGGAGCCAAAGGCTGGCTCTACGAAGGCGGCATCCGCGTTCCCATGATCGTCAAATGGCCGGGCCAAGGGAAAGAGGGCATCGTCTGTAAAGAGCCCATCATGAGTACAGATTTCTATCCCAGCTTACTTGAAATGGCGGGACTCCCAGCAAGGCCTAACCAAGCCGCCGATGGCAAGAGCTTTACCCGCGCACTAAGAGGTGAACCTTTCAAGCGCGAAGCCATCTTCTGGCACTTTCCTCACTATAGCAATCACGGCATGCAAAGCCCTGGCGGCGCCATTCGCCTCGGCGACTACAAACTGCTCGAATACTACGAGAACAATACAGTCCAACTCTTCAACCTTCGTGAGGATATCGGCGAGCAGAACGATCTGGCTCAGTCCCAACCTGAAAAAGCTGCCGAACTCAGAACCCGTCTTCATGCTTGGCGACAGCAAGTCTCCGCAAAGATGATGCCTCCGAATCCGGATTATAAGTAAGAGCTATTCCCAAACGATGACTGACACACCGACCACAAGAATGACGACCGGCCGAACGCCCATTGCGGTCGCCAACTGGAAGATGGCCATGACTCTTGGGGAGACTAGGGCCTTTGCGCGCGGGTTTGCCGAGGAGATGGGTAGCCTGGTTGGACAGATGCGGGTCATTCTATGTGCGCCCACCACGGCCATGTCCACTCTATCAGAAACCCTCAAAGACATGCCATTGGTCGAACCCGGGGCTCAGAATTCCTCGGCTTATCCAGATGTGGAGCATAGCGGGGAGATTTCTGCGGCCTTACTCGCCGACGCTGGCTGTGTCTGGTGCATGGTCGGTCACTGGGAAATGAAAATCCGCATGAACAAGCCTGACGACGAGTTAAATCGTGAGCTTCATGCCGCCTTCGACCATGGTCTGCGCCCGATCATCCTTGTCGGTGAATCGAAGACTGAGAAAGGCACGCCGAGTAACGATCTGGAAGCTCGCATGGAAGCGATGTTAGAGGGCATCACCGCAGATCAGATCACCCGTGCCCTGATGGTCTACGAACCCGAATGGGCAATCGGTGCCGATGAGCCGGCGCCACCGGAGTACATTGCCGAACGAGCCACATTCATGCGCAACTGGCTCATTGCAAGATTTGGGAACGACGCCGTCCAACCGATCCCCATCATTTATGGAGGTGCCGTCTTTCCAGAGAACGCCGAATGGTTGCTCACCACGCCTGACATCGATGGTCTTGGCGCAGGGCGTAAAAGCCGCGATCCCAAGGAGTTTGCCAAGATCGTGAAGACCGTAGCCCGAGCTTACGGACTCGTCTAGACTCATCCTGTTGCCATGGTTACCCGCGCTCTTATCGCTTTATCGTTAACGTTTCTGACAGCAACGTCGTCGAGCCAAGAGAATAAAGATGAGAGACTTGCCAGAGAAATAGAAGCACCACCTGTCATCCATATCGCTGACGGATTGAATGCGGACGGCTCTTTATTAGCAAATTATAGAAGAGGGCTGAACTACGCCATCGACTATTTCGGAAATTACGGGCCTTACCACATCTATCTACTCGGACCTGAAAGTGAGGCCAGTGTCAGAGCCCTCTATCGTAAAAGAGCCGAGAACCGGTTCGATCCGAATGCCTCTGAACCACGTGAGGAACAGATCGAAGCGTTTCTCAAACAGCCCAACAACGTCAGGGAAATCACCGCGGTCTTGAACGGCGAATCGCAAGGTGGCTTGACTTGGAGTGAACCACCCCTCCGGGTCTATGAAGACGTCACCACCAATGCCACAGGCCGCGAGAAAGATCCTATCGAGAACACCTGGGGAGCGCTACATGAGTACCATCACGTGTTTCAGTTAGCCCATTGTGATCCCTCGCAAGAGCGAACTTCTGACAAGCACTTCTACTCATGGATGGCAGAAGGCATGGCGACTTACAGCTCAGCTAAGTTCATGGAGAATCTGAAGCTAACGGATTTCAAACGCTACATGCTAGAGCTCAGAACATCTGGCGCAAACATCGGAAGACCTGGAATCAACGACTTCCTATCCAGTAGAGACAGCTACCGCTTGGATGATGAAAACTATTGGGAGAAAGGAGGATCCGCTCAAGTTTACTACATGCTCGGAGCTTGGGCGACCGCCTACCTCATTCATGGAAAAGGCATTGATGAGGTGACGGTCCTGAAAGATTGGTACGGTGATATCCTTGAGCTTGGGAAATCGGCAGCGTTCGAGAAACACATGGGACTCACGCTCGAAGAATTCTACCCGCAGTTTGATGCCTTTATCAGACAATCGGATGAGGAGGCCATGCGCCTCTTTGACGAGAAACCATGACGAGGTCGCTGAATTCGCTTCGAGCCCCGCCAGAAATTCACTATCCACCGCCCTGATCTGGCTGTAGCACTACCCTCAACAATCCATGCTAACCGAAGAAGAGATTCGTGAACTGGTGGCGGCTCATGGAGCTGCTGTGAATGAAGGGCGCCCGATCAAGCAACTGATCAACGCTGGCGAGCTTCCGCGCTTGGAGGGCTGCACCGTGCTTGAGGGCAAGGTGTCCGATTCCGTGTCCGGCGATGATCTAAAGACGTCCTCAGGCAAGCCTCTACGCTTGATGTTCCGGAACAACCGCATCTCCACCCACGATGTGAACCGGGGCTCCATTCCCTTCAAGGATCAGGTCTTGGCAGTCAATCACGAGCACATGCTCCAATTGGTAAAACCGGTGTTGGGAACCTCTCAGTTTGACGTGGCAGGCCTCGCCGCCACCTCCACCGTGATTCCCGCTGAGAATCTTCGTCTCTTGATGGTCGAGAATGTTCTCCGCCTCTACATGGCAGAAAGTTCCACCTCCACCTCGCTTTATCAGCATTGGTTAGCCGCGAAGGAGAACGGACAAGAAGCGATCCAATTTGCAGGTCATACGTTAGAGGTCTCGTCGCTCGCCCCTAACAAACGACTTCCCTATCTCATGGACACGCCGAGCACGAAAGAGAAGGTCGATCGCACGGTCGACGCCACCTACCTCATCGACAACGGCGTCTGCACCGCAGATCAGTATGCCCATCTTCGGAATTCATCCTTGATGGCCTTCGGCATGGTTTCCCAACACCTCGCCCAACGTGGAATGGTGCTAGTCGACACCAAGACCGAGCACGGCATCAATGCGAACGGACAGATCGTCCCCGCCGATGAACTCTACACCATGGACTCGTCCCGCTTCTGGAAGCTCGACGACGCTGGCGAGATTCAAACACGCGACGGCAAGCCAGTATCCTTCTCCAAAGAATTCGCCCGCGGCATGGTGAAAGAGCAAGACCAACAATTCTCCGAAGAACAGGCCAACGAAATCGCAGTCCGTTACATCCACGGACTGCAGCACCTCACGGGAGAAACCTTCACTCCAGACCTGAGGCCCCGCGATCAGCGGATCATCGAATCGGTCAATCTCATCTTAGACACGCTTCAGTAGATTCGACTAACAATCAATTGAGCTCATGGGACGAAGAAATAACCAACTCAGCGAAGAAGAGCTTCTACTCCAAGAGCTAGCGGGTCCGAAGAAGCCGAAGAAGCCAAAGGCGTCGCAGCAACCAACCGAACCAGTCTCCGAAAAGCCCGTCGCCCTTCTACACCCAAGCACCTCCAAACGAGGCAAGAAGAACACCAAACGCGGACGCGTCGACATCATTCGTCAGACCGCGCATCGCAATGGCAAAGGAGTCACCGTGGTAAAGAATTTCATCGGCATCGGCCTACGGGAAAAGTAAGAACTAGCCAAGAGAATGCAGCGAGCCTGCGGTGTCGGAGGAACGGTAAAAGACGGCTGCATCGAGATCCAAGGCGACAACCGCGATGAAGTGAAGCGCATTCTCATCGAGGCCGGTTTCAATCCCGTGTTCGCCGGAGGCTAGAGATCGTCAATCTCCATTTCAAGATACTGTTAGATCGCGTCTAGTTGTTAATGACTAGCAGCCCCATCTAGATTGAATCAATAGAGATAGGGCGCTGATTTCGGAGACAATATCCACGACAAGCGTGATGAGGAACTATCCTCGGAGTCAAAATGTAGTCGCGGGAAAGGGGAAAGCAGCATAGACGTGTGTAGGGGTTCTCGTGACCATGCATCCAATTCATCCGGCCTCATGAGATCCTGCGCTGGTCGACGGATTGCTAGGATACTTACTTCATCATCGGCAATATGGGTGAACAAACCTTCATGACGTGGAGACGGCACTACCACGGCAAGAATGGCAGGACAAAGTCAGCGGCTCCCGCCTGTGTCCAGGCACCGTTCATCGAAGTCACTGTCGATTCGCCATCCTCTCAGGTAAAGGACGCGACACCGCCTCTGCCAGTCGCAGAACTCTCCCTTGGCTCGGGTATCGTCCTCAGTGTCTTCACACCCAACCATGGCCAAGCATGATTCTCACTCACAGTGTCAAAGTCTGCCTCGCCACCGAACCCTGCGATCTCCGCAAAAGCTTTGATAGCTTGAGTGTCATCGTACGCGAGCAACTCCGCGAAGACCCGCTCTCTCGCAAAGTCTTCGTCTTCCTAAACAAAGCAGGCAACCGCATCAAACTCTTATACTGGGACGGAACGGGACTGTGGGTCATGGCAAAACGGCTAGAACGAGGTCGATTCTCTCGCCCCAAAAGCTCAAGCTCCACCATAGGCAAACTATCCCTCAAGTCGGAAGCACTCGAAATGCTCCTCAGCGGCATCGACCTCAAGAACGGCATGCAACGCGCTTGGTATGAAGCACCGAATTCTCAAAGCGAGAAAGCAAACGTTTGACTAACAGTCAGCAGTGTTTAGTTAGGCCGCGTGCCCACGCTCGATGAACTCATTGAGATCAACAAGAAGCTTCTCAAAGCCAATGAAAAGCAGGCGCAACAGCTAGCAATTCTCCAGCAACAAGTCGAGTATCTAAAAAGACAACTCTACGGACGCAAGAGCGAGAAAGGCATCGAGCACCTAGACCTCTTCGAAGAGGAGGACTTGCCGGGAAAGCCCCAGAAATAGCCAAAGAGGAAACTACCACTCCGGCTAAGAAGAAACAAAGAGGCAAGCGGCCCATCCGCGCAGAACGCCTACCGGACAACCTTCCCGTTAGGATCGACGAATCCATCCCCAAGGAAGTCACCGCCGAGCCTCACAACTGGCGGAGAATAGGAGAAGAAACCACCGATCGGTTAGAGAAAGAGCCCGGTTACTTCTATATCCACCGCACGGTGCGGCCCAAATTTGTCCCCCGAGATCACCCCTTCCAAGCCCCCATCATCGAGCCCGCCAAGCCGACCATCATTGACGGAGGCTTCTGGGGCCCAAGCCTCCTGAGCGAAGTTCTCACCAACAAATACCTCTATCATCTTCCCTTCTACAGGCAAGAGCAGCTCTATCACTACCGTTTCGGTATCGAACTCTCTCGCAAAACGATGGGAGATGCCGCCGAGAAAGTCTCTGACATGTTGGGCATCCTCGTCAGACGGATGAAAGAGAACATGCTCTTAAGCGGCTACATTCAAGCTGATGAAACGCCCATTACCTGCCTGGATCGCACGCATCCCAAAGGAAGTCGCAAAGGCTACTACTGGGTCTATCGAGGGATCGATAGCGAAGTCATCTACAACTGGTGCACCAGCCGCGAGCACAAGCACCTCCAGAAATGGATAGGCAAACACTTTCAAGGCGTCCTCCAAAGCGATGGCTATGACGCGTATGAAAACCTAGTCAGAAGCTACGCCCTCGACGGGAAGCGGATCAAACGAGCCGGATGCCTCGCGCACATCCGGCGAAAATTTGAAAACGCGCGCGATCAGCGCCCGCAGACGGTCAGATGGTTCCTCAAGATCATCGGAAGACTCTATCTGCGCGAACAAATCCTCCGAGACTATCAAGCTGACGCCGAAACCAGAGCCCGAATGCGACAACGCCACAGTCGCCGATTGATGGACATGCTAGAGAGAGCGATTGTTCATCTCCTGAAAACGAAAGCAAGCATTTTACCCAAGAGCCCACTTGGGCGAGCCCTGCGCTATGCCCAAAGACAATGGCCAAGCATGCAAGTCTACTTGGAGCATGGCGAAGTAGAGATCGACAACAACTTAGCTTATGCCGCCTCCAGTCTTATGCCGCGTGCATAAGCTGGAGGCGCACATTTCGTTTGTTTGCCACGCTACTGCGTATTCGCACGCGGCATAATCAAAGGCCTTCTAAGAATGCTAGCAACTGATCGGTCGGGCAATACCGCTTGGGGGCCTCCTTGGTTTCTGTTGTTTTTGCTAGCGCTTTCTCCTTCATCGCCATGTCAGCATGGAGGTAGATTTGAGTGGTTTGTATGGACTCATGCCCCAGCCACAGTGCGATCACGGTAACGTCCACTACTCGATGAAGGAGATCCATCGCCGTGGTGTGACGAAGTGTATGCGGCGTCACTCTCTTGCGCAGCAACGTGGAACACGCCTGCCCAGCGCTCTTGACGTGTCGGGCAACGAGCCTTTGGAGAGCGTCCGAACTCATGGGGGTGCCACGAGCTGTTTGGAAAACCGGCGTTGTTGGATCTGGAGGTAGTTGAGCAAGCCATCGCCCAAGTCGTGAGGCCACGTCGGATCGCAACGGAGTACACCGAGCCTTACGCCCTTTGCCAAGGCAGCGGACATGAGCCCCAGTGCCAAGTTGCACATCCTGTCGCCGCATTTGTGTTAGCTCAGAGTTTCGCAGCCCAGTTTGCACCGCAACTTCCAGTAGCATTCGATCTCGCTGACCTAACCAAGTAGTGGTGTTGGGAGCGTCAAGAAGCGCGATGGTTTCGTCGCTGGTGAGGAACTCCACTGGACCGCGTTCAAAACGTTTGAAGGGTATTGCTAGCACACGCTGAGAGTGGCTCGCACACGACGGCTCATTCAAACATACAAACATACAAACGTGAAGAATGCGTGAATGGCGCTGAGCCGGGTGTTGCGACTCCGAATGCTGTTTTGACGATCGAGTTCCAGGTGCTGGAGGAACGAGCTTATCAGTTTCGCATCCAAATTCTCGACACTCAGGTCGCTGGCCTTGCGCCGATGATGTTCGGAAGCATATTTTAGAAGTAGTTGGAAAGTGTCCCGATAGCTAGCTGGCGACCGTGTGTGGGCTGGCACCTAGTTGGCTCAACAATCGATCAGTGAAAAATCGCTGCAAGTGTCCGGCTAGGTTCGCGGTGCTCATGACTTTTGCCCTCCTTGTTCTGAGATGATTCGGGACTGCGTCGCGAGTTGGAGCAGTTCTGGCACTGCTTCAATATACCAGTACGTGCATGCTACTGACGAGTGTCCCAAATAGGTGGCCAGTTTGGGCATTTGGACAGTCACGTCGCATCCGGCTTCATACCATTCTACCAAACGCCTTGTGGCGAAGGTGTGCCGCAGATCCTGCAGGCGTGGACCTCTTCCGCACCGTTGACCTTCGATCTTCTGCCTCAGACCACAAGTGATCGAGATCTTGCATAACCAGCGGCGAACAGAGCCCAAGTTTAAGTCTGTGCCTCGTTCAGAGACAAAGAAGCGAGAGCTACGGGGAGAAGGAAGAACCCTGTCTCGCTCCTGCGCATAATGTGTTAGCGCCGCCACTGTGGAAGGGTGAATAGGCACGAGGCGGGACTTGCCAAACTTGGATTCGCGAATGGTCAAGAGTTGGGCATCCAGATCTGTATCGCCTTGCTCCAAGGCTGCGGCTTCTCCCGGGCGCAAGCCCGTCGCAGCCAGTAGCCCTACAAGCGTTGCCAGGTTTAGTGCTTTCATTCCGTTAGGAGATTTCAGGCGAGCGGCCTCTAACATCAGTCGGGAGATCGCCTCATCGCTGTATATGTGTGGCTTGCTGCGGCGATGCTGGACATTCAGCAAACGTCGTGGCGGAACTTCGTGACGGGAGTCAACAACGTTCATCCAGCGGGCAAACTGACGAACCATTGATAGCTTTCTAGCAGAAGTCGCACGCTGCACATCGCGAGATTGCTGAGACCATTCCAGAGCCAGTTCAACGGTGATGAAGTGGGCGTTTTGTCTTTCCAAGAACCCGACGAACTGGACGAGCGATTTAGCCGGTTCCTCAAGTCGGGTTCCCAAGGAGCGCCTCGCGGCGACGTACTCGCTCAAGTGGTGCTGGAGTGTTTTCATGGCTTAC
>CANNZV010001392.1:287796-307371 GCA_947561585.1 Caprella mutica | reverse complement strand
AGATAAATTACGACATCCAACATACATAGGGATTCTCCATCGAACAGACGCCTAATTATATATCTAATATGTTTCGAAACGAAATCCACTTGCATCCAATAAATAAATAAATTAAAATTGAAAACTCTTACTTCATTGAAACGTACTGTACATTTAGATGCATTTCAATTTTATTTTTGTTACATATTGTTATGTGCAAATTAAATGGGAAGAAATGAAGTGATGTGTCCTGGTATCGATCGTGGGACCCTCCGTCTTCGTGCCTGAAACTCTGTCACATTGCCACCGTGGATGTATTAGACTAAAAAAAATTTGATAATAAACGACCCGGAGATACTTAAAGATATTTTAAAGTGAATAGAACAATACAGGCAAGCACCGCTTTTATAACCAAAATCACAACTTATTCTTATTACAAATAGTAATGAGTTGGTTAAATTTTTATATAATTGTAACTCCTTAAAATTTTCGTTCCTTCTGAGTTCAAATTAAAGAAAATGTTTTGAGGCCACGACTTAGAAGAAATTAATATATAATTAGATTTTATAATTATTGTGTTTCATTGAACAAACAGGAATTTTGTGCTCTGTGAAATATTTTTAGCAGTAAGGTATATGTTCCAAGTTATTAATAGGGTCTATATTTTCGAACACGTGATAAAGGAAAATAAAATAATTATTATTTAACTACTATTTAATTCGTAACATAATAAACTGAAGGTATGATACCAATTGAAATAAAAGTTAAATAATGATTAAATATAGATTTATTGAGTCCGATTACCACTTTAAGTTTAATTATCTATAATGTGAATCACTGAATTTTAATCGTCTCATTTGCACAGCTTTTGGCACTAGGTGAAAGCTCAAGTTATCAGATATGGGGTTCCGCATTTTACGTAGAAAAATTATTTAGGAATTGATTTTTATTTCTAAACTTGTATTTTACGTACTGGTATCATGGATGCCAATTTAAGTAGGAATTAAATAATGATAATTATTATATTTATTTCTTATGTATCCGAAAATGTGGAAACATCCGATAACACTGAATCTACTCTAAAATGAAACATGTTAAATAGCCCATCAACTTTTAATTATTATTTACGTTAAGTAGAGGATTAACGTCTGCTTCGGAACCAAAGTCCATGTCGCTGACGTCACAAGGAAATGAAATACAAGGTACTGGAAGAAGCAGTCAGAAAGGAAAGTGGCTCCATGGACAAAGTTACGACGCTCATATATGCTGAAAAGCTACTCCGTGAATGCTGTCACTTACCGAGTAATGTGACAAAAATGGTCACAAGCACCGGTGGCTGCACTCAAGGATGGAAGAGGGAAATGAAGAGGCGATAGTAAATGAAGCCTACGAGCCTACCTAACACAAAATCTAAGACCTTGTAATTGTAGAGCATAATCCTAGCGCTATCCTCTAAAATTGCATGGAGAGTTAAAACATGACAAAAATAAAATAAACGACAAGTGATCCAAATTACAACAGTTTGGGACCCAAGGCACGCCACCCCTTCTCTTCCATTCACCAAAGACAGCTTCAGGAACCCCTCGGTGCTTATTTACAATAAGCAGTTTAGAATAGATTCATAACAATAAATGCACTGACCATCGAAAAATCACTTGATCGATTACCCATCTCATTTTCACGGTACTTGAGGAACCCTGTTCAACAACCAATGTTCCAGTATCGCTTACTTTACGTTGATCCAGTGAACAATAGCACTAGTGTGACAATGTCTCATCGTACCTTTTCAACTGTCGTTTATAGGGAGCAATACGTACGTTATATAGAAAGGTACAATCCAATTGAATAGAAATAATTTCTACATTTCTATAAATATTAGAAAAAGGGAGATAAGAGAATGAATTTCCAAATTCGAAACGATTCTTTTAAAACTAAATATCTGTTTTCGTACTTCTGATCGAAGTATAAATTCAGATATCGTTTGGAAACAGACATGCCAACGCCAAGATGATGATGTTAAACCCATGTATCGGTTTTCGTGTTTCTATCCGAAGTGTAAATTCAGATATCATTTAGAAACAGACATTCCGATATCTACTATGAATCGAAATGGTTGCTAAGTCGATACCCACCGTTAGCGCTACGAATTCGACAGCAAACGGCATCGAATCGACATTCATATGTTTGTTGGGATAATAACTGAAGGTATGATACCAATTGAAATAAAATTTAAATAATGATTATTATATATAGATTTATTGAGTCCGGTTACCACTTTAAGTTTGATTATCTATAATGTGAATCACTGAATTTTAATCGTCTCATTTGCAGCTTTTGGCACTAGGTGAAAGCTCAAGTTATCGGATATGGGGTTCCGCATTTTAAGAAGAAAAATTATTTAGGTATTGATTGTTATTTCTAAACTTGTATTTTACGTACTGGTATCATGGATACCAATTTGAGTAACAAATAAATAATGATAAAAATTATATTTATTTCTTATGTATCCGAAAATGTGGAAACGTCCGAAAACACTGAATCTACTCTAAAATGGAACATGTTAAATAGCCCATCAACTTTTAATTATTTACGGTAAGTAGAGGTTTAACGTCTGTTTCGGAACCAGAGTCCATGTCACTGACGTCAAAAGGAAATGAAATACAAGGGACTAGCAGAAGCAGTCAGAAAGGAAAGTGGCTCCATGGACAAAGTTACGACGCTCATGGATGCTGAAAAACTACTCCGTGAATGCTGTCACTTACCGAGGAATGTGACATAAATGGTCACAAGCACCGGTGGCTGCACTCAAGGATGGAAGAGGGAAATGAAGAGGCGATAGTAAATGAAGCCTACGAGCCTACCTAACACAAAATCTAAGACCTTGTAATTGTAGAGCATAATCCTAGCGCTATCCTCTAAAATTGCATGGAGAGTTAAAACATGACAAAAATAAAATAAACGACACGTGATCCAAATTACAACAGTTTGGGACCCAAGGCACGCCACCCCTTCTCTTCCATTCACCAAAGACAGCTTCAGGAACCCCTCGGTGCTTATTTACAATAAGCAGTTTAGAATAGATTCATAACAATAAATGCACTGACCATCGAAAAATCACTTGATTGATTACCCATCTCATTTTCACGGTACTTGAGGAACCCTGTTCAACAACCAATGTTCCAGTATCGCTTACTTTACGTTGATCCAGTGAACAATAGCACTAGTGTGACAATGTCCCATCGTACCTTTTCAACTGTCGTTTAAAGGGAGCAATACGTACGTTATATAGAAAGGTACAATCCAATTGAATAGAAATAATTTCTACATTTCAATAAATATTAGAAAAAGGGAGATAAGAGAATGAATTTCCAAATTCGAAACGATTCTTTTAAAACTACGTATCTGTTTTCGTACTTCTGATCGAAGTATAAATTCAGATGTCGTTTGGAAACAGACATGCCAACGCCAAGATGATGATGTTAAACCCATGTATCGGTTTTCGTGTTTCTATCCGAAGTGTAAATTCAGATATCATTTAGAAACAGACATTCCGATATCTACTATGAATCGAAATGGTTGCTAAGTCGATACCCACCGTTAGCGCTACGAATTCGACAGCAAACGGCATCGAATCGACATTCATATGTTTGTTGGGATAATAACTGAAGGTATGATACCAATTGAAATAAAAGTTAAATAATGATTAAATATAGATTTATTGAGTCCGATTACCACTTTAAGTTTAATTATCTATAATGTGAATCACTGAATTTTAATCGTCTCATTTGCACAGCTTTTGGCACTAGGTGAAAGCTCAAGTTATCAGATATGGGGTTCCGCATTTTACGTAGAAAAATTATTTAGGAATTGATTTTTATTTCTAAACTTGTATTTTACGTACTGGTATCATGGATGCCAATTTAAGTAGGAATTAAATAATGATAATTATTATATTTATTTCTTATGTATCCGAAAATGTGGAAACATCCGATAACACTGAATCTACTCTAAAATGAAACATGTTAAATAGCCCATCAACTTTTAATTATTATTTACGTTAAGTAGAGGATTAACGTCTGCTTCGGAACCAAAGTCCATGTCGCTGACGTCACAAGGAAATGAAATACAAGGTACTGGAAGAAGCAGTCAGAAAGGAAAGTGGCTCCATGGACAAAGTTACGACGCTCATATATGCTGAAAAGCTACTCCGTGAATGCTGTCACTTACCGAGGAATGTGACAAAAATGGTCACAAGCACCGGTGGCTGCACTCAAGGATGGAAGAGGGAAATGAAGAGGCGATAGTAAATGAAGCCTACGAGCCTACCTAACACAAAATCTAAGACCTTGTAATTGTAGAGCATAATCCTAGCGCTATCCTCTAAAATTGCATGGAGAGTTAAAACATGACAAAAATAAAATAAACGACAAGTGATCCAAATTACAACAGTTTGGGACCCAAGGCACGCCACCCCTTCTCTTCCATTCACCAAAGACAGCTTCAGGAACCCCTCGGTGCTTATTTACAATAAGCAGTTTAGAATAGATTCATAACAATAAATGCACTGACCATCGAAAAATCACTTGATCGATTACCCATCTCATTTTCACGGTACTTGAGGAACCCTGTTCAACAACCAATGTTCCAGTATCGCTTACTTTACGTTGATCCAGTGAACAATAGCACTAGTGTGACAATGTCTCATCGTACCTTTTCAACTGTCGTTTATAGGGAGCAATACGTACGTTATATAGAAAGGTACAATCCAATTGAATAGAAATAATTTCTACATTTCTATAAATATTAGAAAAAGGGAGATAAGAGAATGAATTTCCAAATTCGAAACGATTCTTTTAAAACTAAATATCTGTTTTCGTACTTCTGATCGAAGTATAAATTCAGATATCGTTTGGAAACAGACATGCCAACGCCAAGATGATGATGTTAAACCCATGTATCG
Organism: Caprella mutica; assembly: GCA_947561585.1. Classification (NCBI taxonomy): domain Eukaryota; kingdom Metazoa; phylum Arthropoda; class Malacostraca; order Amphipoda; family Caprellidae; genus Caprella; species Caprella mutica. The sequence continues at coordinate 302,432 of CANNZV010001392.1, read as the reverse complement.
GTTTTCGTGTTTCTATCCGAAGTGTAAATTCAGATATCATTTAGAAACAGACATTCCGATATCTACTATGAATCGAAATGGTTGCTAAGTCGATACCCACCGTTAGCGCTACGAATTCGACAGCAAACGGCATCGAATCGACATTCATATGTTTGTTGGGATAATAACTGAAGGTATGATACCAATTGAAATAAAATTTAAATAATGATTATTATATATAGATTTATTGAGTCCGGTTACCACTTTAAGTTTGATTATCTATAATGTGAATCACTGAATTTTAATCGTCTCATTTGCAGCTTTTGGCACTAGGTGAAAGCTCAAGTTATCGGATATGGGGTTCCGCATTTTAAGAAGAAAAATTATTTAGGTATTGATTGTTATTTCTAAACTTGTCTTTTACGTACTGGTATCATGGATACCAATTTGAGTAACAAATAAATAATGATAAAAATTATATTTATTTCTTATGTATCCGAAAATGTGGAAACGTCCGAAAACACTGAATCTACTCTAAAATGGAACATGTTAAATAGCCCATCAACTTTTAATTATTTACGGTAAGTAGAGGTTTAACGTCTGTTTCGGAACCAGAGTCCATGTCACTGACGTCAAAAGGAAATGAAATACAAGGGACTAGCAGAAGCAGTCAGAAAGGAAAGTGGCTCCATGGACAAAGTTACGACGCTCATGGATGCTGAAAAACTACTCCGTGAATGCTGTCACTTACCGAGGAATGTGACATAAATGGTCACAAGCACCGGTGGCTGCACTCAAGGATGGAAGAGGGAAATGAAGAGGCGATAGTAAATGAAGCCTACGAGCCTACCTAACACAAAATCTAAGACCTTGTAATTGTAGAGCATAATCCTAGCGCTATCCTCTAAAATTGCATGGAGAGTTAAAACATGACAAAAATAAAATAAACGACACGTGATCCAAATTACAACAGTTTGGGACCCAAGGCACGCCACCCCTTCTCTTCCATTCACCAAAGACAGCTTCAGGAACCCCTCGGTGCTTATTTACAATAAGCAGTTTAGAATAGATTCATAACAATAAATGCACTGACCATCGAAAAATCACTTGATTGATTACCCATCTCATTTTCACGGTACTTGAGGAACCCTGTTCAACAACCAATGTTCCAGTATCGCTTACTTTACGTTGATCCAGTGAACAATAGCACTAGTGTGACAATGTCCCATCGTACCTTTTCAACTGTCGTTTAAAGGGAGCAATACGTACGTTATATAGAAAGGTACAATCCAATTGAATAGAAATAATTTCTACATTTCAATAAATATTAGAAAAAGGGAGATAAGAGAAGGAATTTCCAAATTCGAAACGATTCTTTTAAAACTACGTATCTGTTTTCGTACTTCTGATCGAAGTATAAATTCAGATGTCGTTTGGAAACAGACATGCCAACGCCAAGATGATGATGTTAAACCCATGTATCGGTTTTCGTGTTTCTATCCGAAGTGTAAATTCAGATATCATTTAGAAACAGACATTCCGATATCTACTATGAATCGAAATGGTTGCTAAGTCGATACCCACCGTTAGCGCTACGAATTCGACAGCAAACGGCATCGAATCGACATTCATATGTTTGTTGGGATAATAACTGAAGGTATGATACCAATTGAAATAAAATTTAAATAATGATTATTATATATAGATTTATTGAGTCCGGTTACCACTTTAAGTTTGATTATCTATAATGTGAATCACTGAATTTTAATCGTCTCATTTGCAGCTTTTGGCACTAGGTGAAAGCTCAAGTTATCGGATATGGGGTTCCGCATTTTAAGAAGAAAAATTATTTAGGTATTGATTGTTATTTCTAAACTTGTATTTTACGTACTGGTATCATGGATACCAATTTGAGTAACAAATAAATAATGATAAAAATTATATTTATTTCTTATGTATCCGAAAATGTGGAAACGTCCGAAAACACTGAATCTACTCTAAAATGGAACATGTTAAATAGCCCATCAACTTTTAATTATTTACGGTAAGTAGAGGTTTGACGTCTGTTTCGGAACCAGAGTCCATGTCACTGACGTCAAAAGGAAATGAAATACAAGGGACTAGCAGAAGCAGTCAGAAAGGAAAGTGGCTCCATGGACAAAGTTACGACGCTCATGGATGCTGAAAAACTACTCCGTGAATGCTGTCACTTACCGAGGAATGTGACATAAATGGTCACAAGCACCGGTGGCTGCACTCAAGGATGGAAGAGGGAAATGAAGAGGCGATAGTAAATGAAGCCTACGAGCCTACCTAACACAAAATCTAAGACCTTGTAATTGTAGAGCATAATCCTAGCGCTATCCTCTAAAATTGCATGGAGAGTTAAAACATGACAAAAATAAAATAAACGACACGTGATCCAAATTACAACAGTTTGGGACCCAAGGCACGCCACCCCTTCTCTTCCATTCACCAAAGACAGCTTCAGGAACCCCTCGGTGCTTATTTACAATAAGCAGTTTAGAATAGATTCATAACAATAAATGCACTGACCATCGAAAAATCACTTGATTGATTACCCATCTCATTTTCACGGTACTTGAGGAACCCTGTTCAACAACCAATGTTCCAGTATCGCTTACTTTACGTTGATCCAGTGAACAATAGCACTAGTGTGACAATGTCCCATCGTACCTTTTCAACTGTCGTTTAAAGGGAGCAATACGTACGTTATATAGAAAGGTACAATCCAATTGAATAGAAATAATTTCTACATTTCAATAAATATTAGAAAAAGGGAGATAAGAGAAGGAATTTCCAAATTCGAAACGATTCTTTTAAAACTACGTATCTGTTTTCGTACTTCTGATCGAAGTATAAATTCAGATGTCGTTTGGAAACAGACATGCCAACGCCAAGATGATGATGTTAAACCCATGTATCGGTTTTCGTGTTTCTATCCGAAGTGTAAATTCAGATATCATTTAGAAACAGACATTCCGATATCTACTATGAATCGAAATGGTTGCTAAGTCGATACCCACCGTTAGCGCTACGAATTCGACAGCAAACGGCATCGAATCGACATTCATATGTTTGTTGGGATAATAACTGAAGGTATGATACCAATTGAAATAAAATTTAAATAATGATTATTATATATAGATTTATTGAGTCCGGTTACCACTTTAAGTTTAATTATCTATAATGTGAATCACTGAATTTTAATCGTCTCATTTGCAGCTTTTGGCACTAGGTGAAAGCTCAAGTTATCGGATATGGGGTTCCGCATTTTAAGAAGAAAAATTATTTAGGTATTGATTGTTATTTCTAAACTTGTATTTTACGTACTGGTATCATGGATACCAATTTGAGTAACAAATAAATAATGATAATAATTATATTTATTTCTTATGTATCCGAAAATGTGGAAACGTCCGAAAACACTGAATCTACTCTAAAATGGAACATGTTAAATAGCCCATCAACTTTTAATTATTTACGTTAAGTAGAGGTTTAACGTCTGTTTCGGAACCAGAGTCCATGTCACTGACGTCAAAAGGAAATGAAATACAAGGGACTAGCAGAAGCAGTCAGAAAGGAAAGTGGCTCCATGGACAAAGTTACGACGCTCATGGATGCTGAAAAACTACTCCGTGAATGCTGTCACTTACCGAGGAATGTGACATAAATAGTCACAAGCACCGGTGGCTGCACTCAAGGATGGAAGAGGGAAATGAATAGGTGATAGTAAATGAAGCCTACGAGCCTACCTATCACAAAATCTAAGACCTCGTTATTGTAGAGCATAACCCTAGCGCTATCCTCTAAAACTGCATGGAGAGTTAAAAACATGACAAAAATAAAATAAACGACACGTGATCCAAATTACAACAGTTTGGGACCCAAGGCACGCCACCCCTTCTCTTCCATTCACCAAAGACAGCTTCAGGAACCCCTCGGTGCTTATTTACAATAAGCAGTTTAGAATAGATTCATAACAATAAATGCACTGACCATCGAAAAATCACTTGATCGATTACCCATCTCATTTTCACGGTACTTGAGGAACCCTGTTCAACAACCAATGTTCCAGTATCGCTTACTTTACGTTGATCCAGTGAACAATAGCACTAGTGTGACAATGTCTCATCGTACCTTTTCAACTGTCGTTTATAGGGAGCAATACGTACGTTATATAGAAAGGTACAATCCAATTGAATAGAAATAATTTCTACATTTCTATAAATATTAGAAAAAGGGAGATAAGAGAATGAATTTCCAAATTCGAAACGATTCTTTTAAAACTAAATATCTGTTTTCGTACTTCTGATCGAAGTATAAATTCAGATATCGTTTGGAAACAGACATGCCAACGCCAAGATGATGATGTTAAACCCATGTATCGGTTTTCGTGTTTCTATCCGAAGTGTAAATTCAGATATCATTTAGAAACAGACATTCCGATATCTACTATGAATCGAAATGGTTGCTAAGTCGATACCCACCGTTAGCGCTACGAATTCGACAGCAAACGGCATCGAATCGACATTCATATGTTTGTTGGGATAATAACTGAAGGTATGATACCAATTGAAATAAAATTTAAATAATGATTATTATATATAGATTTATTGAGTCCGGTTACCACTTTAAGTTTAATTATCTATAATGTGAATCACTGAATTTTAATCGTCTCAGTTGCAGCTTTTGGCACTAGGTGAAAGCTCAAGTTATCGGATATGGGGTTCCGCATTTTAAGAAGAAAAATTATTTAGGTATTGATTGTTATTTCTAAACTTGTATTTTACGTACTGGTATCATGGATACCAATTTGAGTAACAAATAAATAATGATAAAAATTATATTTATTTCTTATGTATCCGAAAATGTGGAAACGTCCGAAAACACTGAATCTACTCTAAAATGGAACATGTTAAATAGCCCATCAACTTTTAATTATTTACGGTAAGTAGAGGTTTAACGTCTGTTTCGGAACCAGAGTCCATGTCACTGACGTCAAAAGGAAATGAAATACAAGGGACTAGCAGAAGCAGTCAGAAAGGAAAGTGGCTCCATGGACAAAGTTACGACGCTCATGGATGCTGAAAAACTACTCCGTGAATGCTGTCACTTACCGAGGAATTTGACATAAATGGTCACAAGCACCGGTGGCTGCACTCAAGGATGGAAGAGGGAAATGAAGAGGCGATAGTAAATGAAGCCTACGAGCCTACCTAACACAAAATCTAAGACCTTGTAATTGTAGAGCATAATCCTAGCGCTATCCTCTAAAATTGCATGGAGAGTTAAAACATGACAAAAATAAAATAAACGACACGTGATCCAAATTACAACAGTTTGGGACCCAAGGCACGCCACCCCTTCTCTTCCATTCACCAAAGACAGCTTCAGGAACCCCTCGGTGCTTATTTACAATAAGCAGTTTAGAATAGATTCATAACAATAAATGCACTGACCATCGAAAAATCACTTGATTGATTACCCATCTCATTTTCACGGTACTTGAGGAACCCTGTTCAACAACCAATGTTCCAGTATCGCTTACTTTACGTTGATCCAGTGAACAATAGCACTAGTGTGACAATGTCCCATCGTACCTTTTCAACTGTCGTTTAAAGGGAGCAATACGTACGTTATATAGAAAGGTACAATCCAATTGAATAGAAATAATTTCTACATTTCAATAAATATTAGAAAAAGGGAGATAAGAGAATGAATTTCCAAATTCGAAACGATTCTTTTAAAACTACGTATCTGTTTTCGTACTTCTGATCGAAGTATAAATTCAGATGTCGTTTGGAAACAGACATGCCAACGCCAAGATGATGATGTTAAACCCATGTATCGGTTTTCGTGTTTCTATCCGAAGTGTAAATTCAGATATCATTTAGAAACAGACATTCCGATATCTACTATGAATCGAAATGGTTGCTAAGTCGATACCCACCGTTAGCGCTACGAATTCGACAGCAAACGGCATCGAATCGACATTCATATGTTTGTTGGGATAATAACTGAAGGTATGATACCAATTGAAATAAAATTTAAATAATGATTATTATATATAGATTTATTGAGTCCGGTTACCACTTTAAGTTTAATTATCTATAATGTGAATCACTGAATTTTAATCGTCTCATTTGCAGCTTTTGGCACTAGGTGAAAGCTCAAGTTATCGGATATGGGGTTCCGCATTTTAAGAAGAAAAATTATTTAGGTATTGATTGTTATTTCTAAACTTGTATTTTACGTACTGGTATCATGGATACCAATTTGAGTAACAAATAAATAATGATAATAATTATATTTATTTCTTATGTATCCGAAAATGTGGAAACGTCCGAAAACACTGAATCTACTCTAAAATGGAACATGTTAAATAGCCCATCAACTTTTAATTATTTACGTTAAGTAGAGGTTTAACGTCTGTTTCGGAACCAGAGTCCATGTCACTGACGTCAAAAGGAAATGAAATACAAGGGACTAGCAGAAGCAGTCAGAAAGGAAAGTGGCTCCATGGACAAAGTTACGACGCTCATGGATGCTGAAAAACTACTCCGTGAATGCTGTCACTTACCGAGGAATGTGACATAAATGGTCACAAGCACCGGTGGCTGCACTCAAGGATGGAAGAGGGAAATGAATAGGTGATAGTAAATGAAGCCTACGAGCCTACCTATCACAAAATCTAAGACCTAGTTATTGTAGAGCATAACCCTAGCGCTATCCTCTAAAACTGCATGGAGAGTTAAAAACATGACAAAAATAAAATAAACGACACGTGATCCAAATTACAACAGTTTGGGACCCAAGGCACGCCACCCCTTCTCTTCCATTCACCAAAGACAGCTTCAGGAACCCCTCGGTGCTTATTTACAATAAGCAGTTTAGAATAGATTCATAACAATAAATGCACTGACCATCGAAAAATCACTTGATCGATTACCCATCTCATTTTCACGGTACTTGAGGAACCCTGTTCAACAACCAATGTTCCAGTATCGCTTACTTTACGTTGATCCAGTGAACAATAGCACTAGTGTGACAATGTCTCATCGTACCTTTTCAACTGTCGTTTATAGGGAGCAATACGTACGTTATATAGAAAGGTACAATCCAATTGAATAGAAATAATTTCTACATTTCTATAAATATTAGAAAAAGGGAGATAAGAGAATGAATTTCCAAATTCGAAACGATTCTTTTAAAACTAAATATCTGTTTTCGTACTTCTGATCGAAGTATAAATTCAGATATCGTTTGGAAACAGACATGCCAACGCCAAGATGATGATGTTAAACCCATGTATCGGTTTTCGTGTTTCTATCCGAAGTGTAAATTCAGATATCATTTAGAAACAGACATTCCGATATCTACTATGAATCGAAATGGTTGCTAAGTCGATACCCACCGTTAGCGCTACGAATTCGACAGCAAACGGCATCGAATCGACATTCATATGTTTATTGGGATAATAACTGAAGGTATGATACCAATTGAAATAAAATTTAAATAATGATTATTATATATAGATTTATTGAGTCCGGTTACCACTTTAAGTTTAATTATCTATAATGTGAATCACTGAATTTTAATCGTCTCAGTTGCAGCTTTTGGCACTAGGTGAAAGCTCAAGTTATCGGATATGGGGTTCCGCATTTTAAGAAGAAAAATTATTTAGGTATTGATTGTTATTTCTAAACTTGTATTTTACGTACTGGTATCATGGATACCAATTTGAGTAACAAATAAATAATGATAATAATTATATTTATTTCTTATGTATCCGAAAATGTGGAAACGTCCGAAAACACTGAATCTACTCTAAAATGGAACATGTTAAATAGCCCATCAACTTTTAATTATTTACGTTAAGTAGAGGTTTAACGTCTGTTTCGGAACCAGAGTCCATGTCACTGACGTCAAAAGGAAATGAAATACAAGGGACTAGCAGAAGCAGTCAGAAAGGAAAGTGGCTCCATGGACAAAGTTACGACGCTCATGGATGCTGAAAAACTACTCCGTGAATGCTGTCACTTACCGAGGAATGTGACATAAATGGTCACAAGCACCGGTGGCTGCACTCAAGGATGGAAGAGGGAAATGAATAGGTGATAGTAAATGAAGCCTACGAGCCTACCTATCACAAAATCTAAGACCTCGTTATTGTAGAGCATAACCCTAGCGCTATCCTCTAAAACTGCATGGAGAGTTAAAAACATGATAAACATAAAATAGACGACACGTGATCCAAATAACAACAGTTTGGGACCCAAGGCACGCCACCCCTTCTCTTCCATTCACCAAAGACAGCTTCAGGAACCCCTCGGTGCTTATTTACAATAAGCAGTTTAGAATAGATTCATAACAATAAATGCACTGACCATCGAAAAATCACTTGATCGATTACCCATCTCATTTTCACGGTACTTGAGGAACCCTGTTCAACAACCAATGTTCCAGTATCGCTTACTTTACGTTGATCCAGTGAACAATAGCACTAGTGTGACAATGTCTCATCGTACCTTTTCAACTGTCGTTGAGGTTCCAATTCAACTGAATTGGGAAAATTTCGTTCTCTCTATGAAGGACACCTTAGAGGTTTAAAAGCTCTAGGAGCTGATACAGAAGCTGCTGGGTATGTTTTCACTGAATTGTTGATAAGGAAGTTGCCGTCCAAAATTAGAGATAATTTAAATAGAGCTCAAAAAATCTGATTTTTGGCTCTTAGAAGACTTACGGAAGGAAATTGACATAGAAATAGGCCATTTAAAATCCATTGAACCAATACATTCTGATATTGAGTCTCATATTCCCACTGCAGTATTTCAAGCAAATGCTAATTTTACTCCTAAATGTAACCTTTGTTTCTCTAATCATTATACTAGTGACTGTGCTAGGTATAAAACTATTCAATCTAGGCGTTCTAGGGTTAGTGAATTAAAATTGTGCTTCAATTGTATGAGAGGAAAACACATTGCTAAAAAGTGTAATAATACAGGTAGTTGTAAAAATTGTAACTCTTGTCACCATACTTCTTTGTGTAACAATAAAGTAAATGATAACTATTCTTCAAATAATCATAATCCTAACCAAATTCCTATTGGTGCAATGACTGTATTAAATTCAAACGATAATTGTAACCCCAGTACTAATATTTTACCTACAGCTAATTTGTCTCTAATTCAAAGTAATAACAGTGTGTATAAAATTAAGGCCATACTAGATACGGGTTCACAGCGAACGTTCATTTTAAAGTCGGTTGTTCAATCACTTAATCTTCCTATAGTTGAACAAATTTCTCTAACCATTGACAGTTTTAATTCTATTGGTATGTTGAAATTTTAGTTAAATGTATTACACACTCGTTATATGTTTAATATTAATTTCCTGTTAGACTAGCTCAGCTATATTAAATTACCTATTGTTTAAATAACCATGTATTACTTTTAATGAGGAACGGACGTAAGGTCTAAAGTCTATCACACTTCCGTCGAGTGTTAAATACCCCTGTTTGTAGAACCAGAAGGTAGTCGGTTCTTTACATTACTCAGTGAGAGATGTGTTCCACTCATCTCTCAATAGACTTCTAATTGTATAACATATTTACTCTTTAAATAAACTCTATGTCTTAACGTTGTTAACCCACTGTTATCTAACCTAATTCTAACAGGTTATGGGCCCAGTGAACGATAAGAGTTTATAAATCAAATTATGTTTAAACAAATTAGAAACTTATAACTGTAATAAATATAAAAACGAAGTGCAGTGAAAAAGTGTTAACCTATATGAAACATATCACTCAAACGCTTGTGTAAGCATATCGTGTTAACGCGCTAATGAGGTCAAGTATAATGATTGCTCTAGCGAAAAATGCACTTGTTTTATAATATAATTATTTAGTATTTGTGCGGAAGAGGTGTCAAGAGAGGTCACAAATTACCTTTAAATCTGTGACCTTATCCTTTGGTAAACAGTCTTTCAACAAAAGGTTCTTGCGAACTAAGACTTGTGTTGCTGTTCCAATTAAATATTAATAATTATATTCAGTGAAGTTATTCTTATGAATTAGAATAATTTTAAAACATCAAATTCAGTTAAACAGTAAATCAATTTAACTGCTTTGGTTGTTTATGTTTGTTAAAGTATTGAATGATAATAAATACTTTCAACAAAAGGTTCTTGCGAACTAAGACTTGTGTTGCTGTTCCAATTGAATATTAATAATTATATTCAGTTATTCTTATGAATTAGAATAATGTTAAAACATCAATTCAGTTAAACAGTAAATCAATTTAACTGCATTGGTTGTTTATGTTTGTTAAGTATTGAACGATAATAAATACTTTGAAAACATGTCTTCAAATAAGTTACCGGGGATTGTTCCCCTAGACGGAAATAATTACCCTACATGGAGGATACAGATGCAGATGTATCTCTTAAGAGAGAAACTGATGGACTTTGCGGATGGAACTAAACCAGTTCCAATAGATTCCGATTCAGCTGATGTTAAATCTGCCTATGCGAATAACAAGAATAAAACTCTTGCTGATATAGTACTATCTATTTCTCCGGATCAATTGTACCTAGTTGGACAACCCACGGATCCACAAGCTGTCTGGACCACTCTTCAAGAAACGTTTCAAAAAAACACGTGGGCTAACAAATTTCGTCTGAAGAAAAAGCTCTACAAATTAAAATTGAAGTCTCCAGAACTACTAGACTCTCATTTGAAAGAACTAACTGAAGTTTTTCAAGAGCTTGCCTTGTTAAATCAAGTGATCAGTGAAGAGGATAAAGTTATTTGTCTACTGTCATCACTACCAGGGCCGTTTGAAGTGCTTGTCACCGAACTTGAAGCTCAGACAGACATCCCTAACTGGATTACCGTAGCTGACACACTCCGGAGAGAAGCTGAAAAGTTGAGTATTAAATCCAATAATGCATTAGCATTATCCAATACTCAGAATTATGCTGGAGTAAATAAACAGTCCATCATTTGCCATTTCTGCAAAAAGATGGGACACCTGAAAAAAGACTGCTTTAAATTTAAAAGGTTTTCGCAAACTAACAGAACTCAAAACCAGCCAAATGTTGTAAATGTAAGTCATATAGAACTAAATCACACAATGTATGCTAATGATATCGCTCTTTGTAACAAATATGCCGACAGTAATATTTGGATAATAGATTCAGGCTCTTCATCACACATGAGTGGTGATAAAAATTTATGTAAAGATTTTGCAAATATTAGCAAACCCATCAATGTTAAAGTAGGAAATGGAGATGTCTTACAAGCTATTTCACTAGGAAATGTTTCTGTTATTGTGAATATACCAGGTGGTGGAAGTAGAACATGTAAAATAAATGATGTACTATATGTGCCAAATCTAGCTATCAATCTACTATCAGTGTCAAAAATGACAAGTAATAATAAATCTATTATTTTTGAAGATGATAAATGTAAAATTTTGAACGAAAATAAAGAGTTAATTGCTGAGGCTAACTGTGTGGGTCAACTCTATTATCTTAATACTTTAGTTCATAAAGCTGCAGTAACTGTTGATCAAAATAAAGTAAACATTCTATGGCACAGAAGGCTCGGTCATATAGGTAAAGATAACTTGACTAAAATGATCCGAACTAAATCAGTTAATGGTCTGGATAGTAAATTAAAAGCTATAGAAGGCGTGTGTGAACACTGCTGTAATGGGAAAATGCATAAAATACCTTTTTCTACAAGCATTAAGAAAAATTGTAAACCTCTTGATTTAATCCACACAGATGTCTGTGGGAAAATTACTCCCACTTCCAGGGGTAATAATTCATATTTTCTGACCTTTATTGATCATGCTACTCGATACTCCTGGATATATGTTATTTCACATAAGAGTGATGTTTTTCAGAAGTTTTTGGAATGGAAAGCTATGGTTGAAAATATATATGAAAGGAAAATTAAAACCTTGCAGTCAGATAATGGAGGAGAATATACCTCAAATAATTTTGAATCATATTTACGAAATGAAGGTATAATTCACCAGAAATCCATTCCTAAAACTCCTGAACAAAATGGGTTAGCTGAAAGATTTAATAGAACTATTATGGAAAAAGTTAGATGTATGTTATCTGATTCAGGAATTGATAAGGAATTCTGGGGTGAAGCACTATATACTGCAAATTATCTAAATAATAGATGCATTAATTCATTTTTAGTAAATAAAACTCCATATGAAGCTTTAAATCTTAGAAAACCCAACGTTAGCCATATAAAAGTTTTTGGATGCACAGGGTACGCACATATTTCTCGAGAGGAAAGATCAAAGTTAGAAAATAAAGCTACCAAATGTCTGTTTATTGGCTATGGCACAGTTACTAAAGGGTATAAGATGTATGATGTTGAATCTAAAAAAATCTTCTTTTCCAGGAATGTAACCTTTGATGAATCAATTTCATCTAAGATTGAGAGCCCTCAACTGAGTGAGACTCCTACCTCTCCACTGGTGTTCCATTCAGAAGATTCAGAACCTGCTGGACCTGAGAATCAACCTCCTGACGATAACCCTCCAATAATCCTCCCTGAGGCGCAACCTGTACCAGCTATCAGTCCTAATGAGGATCTTAGACGATCTTCTAGAATTCGTCGAGCTCCTATTAGATATGGTAGTTGGGAGTATGATCAGTTTGAGGAGGAGGAGGAGGGTTTATTAGTCAATGGGAATATCAATATCGAACCTAGGTCGGTATCTGAGGCTCTTAATAGGGGTTCTGAATCCTCTAAATGGAAACATGCCATGGAGAGGGAATTAAATGCTTTTGAGAAACATAAAGTTTTTGAACTCGTAAAACCTACCTCAGATTTAAACATAATTAAATCTAAATGGGTGTTTAAAAGAAAAAAGGGATCTGATGGTAGAGTGGTTTCATATAAAGCTAGATTAGTCGCTCAGGGTTTTTTACAGAGACCTGGAATCGACTATGATGAAATTTTTGCTCCTGTAGTGAGATTTGAATCGGTGCGAACCATGTTATCTTTAGCAGCTAACCAAAAATTATTTGTACATCACTTGGATGTAAATTCTGCTTTTTTGAATGGGGATCTTAAAGAAAATGTTTATATTAGACAGCCCCCTGGCTATGCTATTCCAGGAAAAGAAGATTTAGTATGTAAACTTAATAAATCTATGTATGGATTAAAACAATCACCCAAATGTTGGAATGATGCGTTGGATGCATATCTTAAATCCTTAGGATTTATTCAATCCTCTTGTGACTCATGTATATATGTTAAATTAATCAATAACTCTCCATGCTTCATTTCTGTGTATGTAGATGATATTATTGTAGCATGTAAGAACTATGATGATCAGACTAAAATCAAGATTGATTTAAGTGCTAAATTTGAGATGAAAGACTTAGGAAAATTATCCTATTTCTTAGGCATAAAAATCGTACAAGACGAAAATAAAATAGCCCTAAATCAATCTTCATTTGTCAACGAGTTATTAGATAGATTTGAATTCAATAATTGTAAACCTATTTCAACCCCTGCTGATGTTAATTCTCATTTGGAACCAACTACTGAGGATTGTGAACTAGTAGATAAAACTAAATATCAGTCAGCTGTAGGTGCCTTATTGTATCTATCTACTAAAACTAGACCGGACATAACTTATGCAGTTGGAAATGTCTCTAAATTTTGTTCCAATCCAAACACTAAGCACTGGTCTGCAATTAAGAGAATATTTAGATACCTAAAGGGCACACCTGATCTTGGCATTACATATGGTAATGAAGATTCTGAGTTGATAGGTTATTCTGATGCCGACTGGGCAGGAAACAGAGTTGATAGGAGGAGTACTTCTGGCCAATGCTTTATGTTAAATAATTCCATTATTTCTTGGCGCTCTGTGAAACAGTCATGTGTTGCTTTATCAACGGCTGAAGCTGAATATGTTTCCCTCTCTGGAGCCTCCCAAGAAGCTGTATTTCTAAATAAATTACTATTAGATCTTAAAGTACCAAATAAGAATCCTATAGTTTTGTTTGAGGATAATCAGTCAGCTATTTGTATTGCTAAAAATGCAAAAAATCATCCTAGATCGAAACACAATGATATTAAATTTCATTACATTAGAGATCTTGTTGCTTCAAACACAATTAAACTTGTGTATTGCCCCAGTGAAACTATGCTTGCTGACATATTCACTAAACAGTTGCCTATTGATAGATTTACCAAATTAGTTGAATTAATAGGCATGAAAAATATATAATGTCGTGTGAGGAGGAGTGTTGAAATTTTAGTTAAATGTATTACACACTCGTTATATGTTTAATATTAATTTCCTGTTAGACTAGCTCAGCTATATTAAATTACCTATTGTTTAAATAACCATGTATTACTTTTAATGAGGAACGGACGTAAGGTCTAAAGTCTATCACACTTCCGTCGAGTGTTAAATACCCCTGTTTGTAGAACCAGAAGGTAGTCGGTTCTTTACATTACTCAGTGAGAGATGTGTTCCACTCATCTCTCAATAGACTTCTAATTGTATAACATATTTACTCTTTAAATAAACTCTATATCTTAACGTTGTTAACCCACTGTTATTTAACCTAATTCTAACATGGTA
>CANNZV010001392.1:128221-285999 GCA_947561585.1 Caprella mutica | reverse complement strand
CAATGCAATTCTATATTAAGTATGATTGTTCGACTTGCTAGTTGCTACATTATTCATGTTTTCTGAAGAAATTTTATGGTTGTTTCAAGCTCACTTTTTCTAGGTTGGTTGGTCTCAAGCAAGCACTCAGTTCAAATAGGTCGCAAAAAGATGAGGTCTGACGTTCTTTGGAGATGATTATTCCAGTTTACGATCCTGTCTGCCTTCTCTTTCTTTTGACAGACAGTAAAGCAACTCTAAAGTGCGGAAAATTTCTCACAAGCATTGTCAAAATAAGAATTTATGGCGCCAATGCTTCACTTTAATTACTTGAAAAAAGATGACTTTTTGATGGATTTTCTAACTATGTCAAATTTTTAGTATAAACGAAACTGTTAAATTTAAATAGAAAACTAATTTATAGATAATTAATTACAATATTTAAATCACAGAGCATAATTTAAATTTTCAAAACTAGGGTTATGCTCTTCAACTCCGAGGACTAGGATTCATTGAAAAATTATTTTTTTCAGATAGAATACAAGTGACATTCAATTTGATGTTTTTATCTCAAAATTGTTTTATACATATAATAACTCCTTTGTGACAAACAACTACAACTGAGATGTAAAAGAATACAAAGAAGAATACCTAAGAAGAATACTAAAGAAGATTCTGTCTCTCTTCGATACAATTCGCACTCCTCTTTCAATCACTGTAGATGCAGTGCGAACACCATTCAACTCAGCTTCTTTTTATTTAACAAAATGTACACAAAATGAGAATAGAATCCAGAAAGAAACTTATTGTGAGTTATAAGGGGTAAGTTCCGAGTTATTATAAAGTACACAGTGAAGAGTTAAAACAACCACCAATAGTTGTAAATAAAGTGCACAGTGAAGAGTTAAAACAACCACCAATAGTTGTAAATAAAGTGCACAGTGAAGGGTTACAACAACCACTAATAGTTGTGAATAAAGTGCACAGTGAAGAGTTAAAACAACCACCAATAGTTGTAAATATAGTGCACAGTGAAGAGTTAAAACAACCACTAATAGTTGTAAATAAAGTGCACAGTGAAGGATTAAAACAACCACCAATAGTTGTAAATAAAGTGCACAGTGAGGGGTTAAAACAACTACCAATAGTTGTAAATAAAGTGCACAGTGAAAAGTTAAAACAACTACCAATAGTTGTAAATAATGTGCACAGTGAAGAGTTAAAACAACCACCAATAGTTGTAAATAAAGTGCACAGTGAAGAGTTAAAACAACCACCAATAGTTGTAAATATAGTGCACAGTGAAGAGTTAAAGCAAACACCAATAGTTGTAAATAAAGTGCACAATGAAGAGTTAAAACAACCACCAATAGTTGTAAATAAAGTGCACAGTGAAGAGTTAAAACAGCCACCAATAGTTGTAAATAAAGTGCACAGTGAAGAGTTAAAACAACCACCAATAGTTGTAAATAAAGTGCACAGTGAAGAGTTAAAACAGCCACCAATAGTTGTAAATAAAGTGCACAGTGAAGAGTTAAAACAACCACCAATAGTTGTAAATAAAGTGCACAATGAAGAGTTAAAACAACCACCAATAGTTGTAAATAAAGTGCACAGTGAAGAGTTAAAACAGCCACCAATAGTTGTAAATAAAGTGCACAGTGAAGAGTTAAAACAACCACCAATAGTTGTAAATATAGTGCACAGTGAAGAGTTAAAACAAACACCAATAGTTGTAAATAAAGTGCACAGTGAAGGGTTGAAACAACCACCAATAGTTGTAAATAAAGTGCACAGTGAGGGGATAAAACAACTACCAATAGTTGTAAATAAAGTGCACAGTGAAGGATTAAAACAACCACCAATAGTTTTAAATAAAGTGCACAGTGAAGAGTTAAAACAACCACCAATAGTTGTAAATATAGTGCACAGTGAAGAGTTAAAACAAACACCAATAGTTGTAAATAAAGTGCACAGTGAAGGGTTGAAACAACCACCAATAGTTGTAAATAAAGTGCACAGTGAAGGGTTGAAACAACCACCAATAGTTGTAAATAAAGTGCACAGTGAGGGGATAAAACAACTACCAATAGTTGTAAATAAAGTGCACAGTGAAGAGTTAAAACAACCACCAATAGTTGTAAATAAAGTGCACAGTGAGGGGTTAAAACAACCACCAATAGTTGTAAATAAAGTGCACAGTGAGGGGATAAAACAACTACCAATAGTTGTAAATAAAATACACAGTGAAGGATTAAAACAACCACCAATAGTTGTAAATAAAGTGCACAGTGAGGGGTTAAAACAACCACCAATAGTTGTAAATAAAGTGCACAGTGAGGGGATAAAACAACTACCAATAGGTCTAAATAAAGTGCACAGTGAAGGATTAAAACATCCACCAATAGTTGTAAATAAAGTGCACAGTGAAAATTTGATTTAAATCATTTAAAATTATTTCTCATTTTCTTCAATAAATTTCACCTCAAATTTCGGCTTTTAATTCTCCATTTATAACGAGTTTGCATAAATTAAACTCAATTGCAAAGATTTTCCAGCATAATTCCAAACCCTTTCATTAAACAATGCATTCTGGATAACTTTATTCGAAAGAGATTTTCATAAAAGGAATTGGATCCAATTTAAATGATAATATAGACCATTTTATTTGACCACCATATATTAAGTAATATATAATTAAACGAAAAATTAATTATACAAAACAAAACAACTACTATTTCTAAATAATTAAAAACTAATCATCCCAATACTTATAAAAGGAAAAGTATGTATATATACGTACAAAAGTTTAAAAAATATATATATTATGATATATTTAAGGCTATTATATTATATAGTGAATTTAAATTCACTCCTAGGCAAAATATAATAGGAAATAACTTCAGAAGATAAAATCTTTAATTCCGTCGAATTGAAAATATTTCAAGTGATCAATTATACAAATATCTGAATATAATTATATTAATTTTAGATTTTAGATTCAATATTTTGCAAAAAGTATTTTTTCAATATTTTTTACATAACTGTCAATACAATATAAATGAACAGAGAAATAAACCAATCAAATGACTTGAAGAAAAGTAGTTATCAAGTTTCTTTGATTTCACATTATTGGGCTTCGCACAGGCTTGATAAATCATGGTCCTGAAATTACATATCTTGTTGTTTTGTTTCATATATAGAGAAGTGTCCCATGAAACTGGAGAAAGAAAATTGTAAGTGAACTGTCTAAAGAAAACTTTTATGTATAACTGCACACAATGATTGGTTGTATGATCTTGTTATTTTTTATTTAAACTTTAAATGCAGCGATATTAAAATTAACAATTTGTTTGTACACTTTGGTCCTTTACTTGCAATATCTAGGTAGTTCATAGTTTAAATTAAGCGAAGAAATAAACAATTGTATACCTAGAATTAAATTTGAAGTAATTTACTGCAGCTTTGCAGGTCTATATAACATACGAAATTCATATAATATCATCTAGAGAGATTACTTTCATGATATAGTATATTTGGAATATTCTATTGAAAAACCAGTATTTAGTAAATCAACGAATATTATACTTGAGGAAATCCCTCTAGAATCTATGATATGGCAACACTCAATTAAAATTTGGCAAGACTCTTACATATTCCCATATGGCAACACTCAACAATAATAAGACAGGGTATTTAATGATGGCCATATTGGTATTTAACTATTCACCTTATTAATGATATTTATAACACTATTTTCTTAGCTAGATATTTTCCATGGACAGAATCTAAAACCTATTAAGTATATTCACTTTTAAATAACCCAATTAGGTATCTTAACAAGTCTTTTTAGACTGTTATTCGTATTAACATTTAGTTAGAGAACTTAAAGTTCTCTTAATTTTTCAATGATTTTAATTATAACCACCTGATTTACCTTAGGTCCTAACTAAGTTACATTATATACAATATTAATACCCTTTATCAGTGGTCTATTTTCGTGAAAATTTGATCAGCTGAGACAAAAGTTCTTCAAGTGTTTTTTATTCAAATACCTAACTACCTAGTTAGCAATGAATGCTCTTCAGTCATATTCTAGTGATGAAAATTCAGAAGAGGAGTCTTATCACAGAGAAACTCACATTAAAGTAAGTGTTTAAACTTAGTAGACTAACTAGGGTCAAACTGGTAAACCATGTTTTTAAAGTATGGACAAAGTCACCAGTATATTGGCGACTTTTGAGGGGTTAAATAAGTTGGAAAACTTGTAAATAACAAGTAAATCAATCCTAAAATAGTCTCAAGAGATACACATGCATCAGGCATGAAGTGTTGGAATTTTAGTTTAAATGTATTACACACTCTTTATATGTTTAATGTTAACTTCCTGTTAGACCCAGTCTGCAGAAACTGGTAAAGTGTTCGTAGAGATCTCTTATTCTGTTCGTAGCAAAATCAATGTAAATATAGGGATTAATTCAGAAGTGTTCGTAGCAAAATTAATGTAAATATAGGAATTAATTCAAAATTGTTCGGAGAGAATATCCCAAATATCTCACATATTCTGCAGACTGGTGTTAGACTAGCTCAGCTATATTAATTACCTATTGTTTAAATAACAATGTATTACTTTTATGAGAAACGGATTTAAGGTTTAAAGTCCATTACAGTTCCGGTGCGTGTTAAATACCACCGCATGTAAATTCTTAAGTCAGTTGGTCTTTTACATTGTTATGATCACTTCTTGGGTTTGAGAATTGACACTAGACTTTCAAATTTTAATGGGAATATATGTGAAATTATCCCTTCAGAACCAATTGTTTATTCTTTATTTCCATAATTCAGTAACTGATCTAATTAATGTCTATCAATTACACAGGAAATGAAAGCGGTTAATGACCGGTTCAATTTTATTATAGGCACAAATATAAAAATACACAGTTTGGCAAATATGGACTTATTGCGGATAATCGAAAAGAGGGTAAAATGTAGAGCGTGGTTGTTAACTCCACAAAGTCTAGAGACTAGAGCCCCAGTCTGTATTTGGTGCACAAAATTCCACTGACTTTTTTAAAAAGCTGAAAAATTCCACCATAAATTTCCAGTAATTTTGCTGATCTACCAACATTTTACCCCTTTTTCCACCAAAAATTAATGGCAACATAGGAATAAATAGCTAAAAATCCACCGACTTTGCCAGAATATTATTTCCAATGGAGAAAAATTCCACCGACATGTCAGTGGAATTTACCATGAAATACAGTCTGGCTAGAGCCAATCTAACAGAGGACCAAACTATACAGGAAAGCGTCAGATTTAGGCTTATTTTCGTATTGAACTACAAACAGCTCATTATATACCTAGGCCTTATATTCAATAATAATCCTACGGATACAATAAGAAGTCTTACGGTGGTATTTTAACGGACTTTTAGGGTAAGGGTTAAAAGAAAGGATGTAAGCAATTAAAATCATTCGATACTTTTGAGAAAGAAACAATGTTATTTCAAGAGTTATTGAAATATATAGGTATATCTATTCTTATTGAAATTATAGTTCATAACACTTTACTCAGTGAGAGATGTGTTTCACTCATCTCTCCAATAGACTTCTAACTGTATAACATATTACTCTTTAAATAAACTCTATGTCTTAACGTTGTTAACCCACTATAATTTAACCTAATTCTAACATGAAGCATAAGGATGTTACCAAGTGTAAAATCTTCACTAGGTCCCTAGGAAGCCAAATTTCTCCTTTAAAGTATCTTAAAAGTTAAATGTGGCGAACTTGATCCATTTTCTCACTAAAGTGGCGACTTCCCTACCACAGTTTAAAACACACACTAACTAACAGCAGCCTTTAACAACTGTTACACAACACTGCTAAGTAAAATAGTATGACTCATAAACTCTCCATTTGTCTCTCCAGCTCTCTCCAAAATTCACCAAATTTCTCTCTAAAATGATCAAATTAGCCATTAGGTATCATGAATAATAAATTCTCTCCAAAATAACATTGTAGAATAGGAAAAAATTAGATATTTCTCACTATTTATATTAATATATCTCGCCATTTGTAATTGTCACTAATTGAAGGGCTCAAAATTAGAGATGGGACGAAGTATCGGCACTTTTGGCCTTTGGGGAGTAGTGCTGACTGTTGACCCAGATCCAGTCTGAAAAGTAGAGCAGGATTTGTCGATTAATCCTGCGCCCAAGTTCTATTTAATTCCTATGTTCCCATGTTATTTGCTCTGCCCAAATTCCAATTTCTGTAAAAAATCCTGGGTCTGAGGATACCTACTTTTCAAACTGGGACCCAGTCTGCCAGTCTGTAGAATATGGAACATTTTTCCAAGACTCTCTGCGGGAGTTTTTAAATGAAATTTTAGAAATTGGAGATCTCTGCGGGAGATTTTGAATTAATTCCTATTTTACCATTAATTTAGCTGCGGGAGATTTTGAATTAATTCCTATGTTACCATTAATTTAGCTGCGGGAGATTCTGAATCTGCTGCTAAGAGTCAGAGAGTAAATGTCTCTCAAATTAAAAGTCTCTGTGGGAGAAGAGACAAATTCTGCAAACTGCCGTTGACCATTTTTTGCACCTAGGTATTTATTATTATTACAACTTGTAATAATTTACAAGTACCACAACCAGTCTGGAAAACTGATAGGGCTAACAAATAAACTCTATATGCTAAATGCTGCGGATTATACAATTTTTAGCAATTTACCATTAATTTTTGAAGTCTGTAAAACTCCAACAGATTAATTAGTTCATCAGAAAGCAACTATTTTTCCAGACTGGTACCACAAGAATGACAAGATTATAACACACATCAGAAAAGTTATCTATTTAATACCAATATTTTTCAATTAATGTTATATATGTAAATAACTTCATGACCATGTTATACCAGTCTGTATTTGATGCACAAAATTCCAGACTTTTTCAAAAAGCTGAAAAAATCCACCATAAATTTCCAGTAATCTGGCACTGGCTGATCCACCAACATTTTCCCAAATTATCCACTGAATATTATTGGTAACATAGGAATAAATAGCTTAAAATCCACTGACTTTGCCAGAATATTATTTTCACAGGGGGAAAAATTATTTACCACAAAATACAGTCTGAATGTTCTACTACATTGAAAGAGCATTACTGTGTTAGTTTTGAGTTAGAACTTTATTAAACTTACAAGAATAATTTATAAGTTATAACTCATTAAGTATCAATTACTTTTATATATATAAACTTTATAAAACTGCAAGTATCGGTATCGGCAAGAATCTGCATTTTTTAAAGTAACGGTTTCGGCACTTGTTGAGAACTATCCTTATCTGTTGATTTTGTAAAGTATCTGTATCGGCGAAAAATTTGGTATCGTCCCATCCCTACTCAAAATAACTCACAAACTGGCCATTAAAATGGTGAGTTTGGACATGCTTTATTACCTGGTATGAAATTTAAGCCAATTAATTGGCTTTAACAGACATATTCTGTAACATGGAAGTAAAATAGTATGGCTTAATAAACTCTCTATTTGTCTCTCCAGCTCTCTCCAAAATATTGAGTGAAAATAACATTGTAAGCTACAATGTTATTTCCACTCAATATTTTGACAATCACATCTATTTTTCTTCTATGTTACAATTTGTAACATAGAAGAAAAATAGATTTGATTTTGTTTGGAGAGACAAATGGCCAGTTTATGAGCCATACTATTTGACAGGGGAGTTTGTGAACCATGCTATTCTACTTGACATGTCAGCTACCTTTTCTTCTCTGTAAATTAAATATTCTTGCCATGCTGAAGCCAAACTGTATTATTGCATTTCATGGTAGGTAAATTCCTCCAAACAGTCCAACTTGTTGGTAGTATATTTTCTCTTTTGAAAATAATATTCTAGCATAGTAAAATAGTATGGTTCTTAAACTTTCCATTTATCTCTCCAAAATGATAAAATTATATTATTATCATAAATTTTCTCCGAAATAACATTAGTTTTTTTTTTAGAATTGGAGAAAATGAAATATTTCTCTTCATTAGCAATTGAAAGGCTCAAAATAGCTATCCTAAACTAGCCATCTGGTATTGTAGTAATTTTTAGCTATTTATTCCTATGTTATTTGGCAATTTGGCTTCAACTGACATACTCGACTATACCAAAGATGGGGATTGTTCATACAGAAAATATTTAAAATGATCTGTATTCTGTTTACTAGGATGAAAAGTTTAAATATACCTTAAGTGTACCTACTGGGAAAATACTTATGGATTTTTCAAAATTGAATTTTTTTATAAATGGTTAATTAAACCAATTTTGTTGATTGCAATTTGCAATTGGAGTTATTTTAATACACTGATACGTTTTGCTCATTCATTAACCCTTAGTTTGACAATATTAAGCAACCATAAGTGCTACAACGGTTGTTTCTCAGTTACCTCGCTTTCTCCAATTCCCAATCACTTTCTCTCCAATTCCCCAACACTTTTTCCCCATTTTCCATGAATTTTCCCCATCCCTTTTCCCCTCCCCATTAAAGTAAAAAATTATTTCAATTCCCACTCTAGGGATGATAACTGCTGTACTTTCAATGGTGAGGAGGAAAAAAACCCTGCACCTCTCTCTACTTACTCTCTTTTAATTCACCTTTTTATAAAAAAAAATTAAATTTTGGAAAAAAATAGATGATATTCAAAATCATGGGAATCTTAGTGATGGGGAATCGGAGAGGAAGTGATGGGGAATCGGAGAGGAAGTGATGGGGAATCGGAGAGGAAGTGATGGGGAATCGGAGAGGAAGTGATGGGGAATCGGAGAGGAAGTGATGGGGAATCGGAGAGGAAGTGATGGGGAATCGGAGAGGAAGTGATGGGGAATCGGAGAGGAAGTGATGGGGAATCGGAGAGGAAGTGATGGGGAATCGGAGAGGAAGTGATGGGGAATCGGAGATGAAGTGATGGGGAATCGGAGATGAAGTGATGGGGAATCGGAGATGAAGTGATGGGGAATCGGAGATGAAGTGATGGGGAATCGGAGATGAAGTGATGGGGAATCGGAGAAGAAGTGATGGGTAATTTTTAAAAAAACTATGGTGACAAAAGAAAATGATGGGGAATTTGGAGAAAGTGAGGGTAAAGGGGAAACAACCATTGAAGCACTTACGGATACTAAATGTTGTCAAGCAAAGTGTTTGTGGACGATCAATAGTTCAATACGTATTATTATATCAGTGTATTAAATAAATCTGATTGCAATCAACAAAATTGGTTTAATTAACCGTTTTGTATACAAGACTTTGATTTTAAAAACTCCTAAATAATTTTTCCAGTAGCTACTGTTCAATTCTCTTTTACAAGTTGCAGTAATGTTATTTTATTTATTATTCTCCAATTACTAATTTCAGTAATTTGTTTTGCATCTACTTTCAATAGTCTATAGCTACAAGTCTAGAACTACCCTGGACCCAGTTTTACTTATTTTGAATTTTTTTCTTTTTAAACTTGTTATTGATTACTTTTCTTGTTTTGCAGAATGATGGAGCAGGGAATGGGGTAGACACAACCACTAACTACGATGACGTGGGCATGGACATCAGCAGTGACTGTGAGGTAAGTTGTATTTACAACTTGTACTTCACTAAATATCTAGCCATAGCTAACTCTTCTTCGTGTTTTCACCCACATAATCTGTCCCTATTTTGATGCTTAAAAACTCTTATGTGCTTGATCAATAGCTAATAATTATTAAGATTCTGAATATTTTCTGTAGCATAACTTGTAAAATTCAGAAATTGAAATTTATTTGATGTTTTGAATGTTGAGGAAGAGGTGAGATTGTTTTTAAACACACACAAAGTCCCCTTCCGTTGATATTAATAAAGTTCTGTTGATATTATTATGATACTCTGAAGTGTTGCTGACACGTCTCTGCCAAATTGGGCAAGCTTTTGGATCACACCCTCTATCTCTGCATAACATAATTAAGTTATTTGCGTGAAGGTGAGTCGTGTAAGTATATGTTTAGAGATCTTTGATATTTATTTATCTGTGAAGCTCATCCTCAATTTCATTGATGGTTGTCACTTTAAATACTTAAAGAGCCATGTGTTATATGTCTAATTTCTGAAAATTATAATTACTTAATTTTTCGAAAGTGTAGCTTTTTTGTGTTATTTTTTCATATAGCTACTTGCTAGATATATTCTAACATACCCTCACCAGAATATTTGAAACACTTTCTGTCAGACTAATTATTGTATAATATTTCCATTGGTGAGAATCTTAACTTTACTTTCAAAGCTTTTCACTGTTAAGGGCCGTACACACGCAGGGTTTTTAAGTCAACCATGAGAATTTTTGATAAGCTCCTCCTACTTTTTCCACGAGACTTTTGAATCATACAAGAAAAAACAATTTAATTAATTTTAATTTGTATCTATGATACCTGCGAGTATCATTGATACCAATTAAAATAAGTAAATATTATATTATTTTTCTTACATGATTCAAAAATCTGGTGGGAAAAGTAGGAGGAGCTTATCAAAAATTCTCATGGTTGACTTAAAAACCCTGCCTGTGTACGTCCTTTTAAATGATATCTTAAGCCTGACTATTGTCCTTGTCCACTTCTAACCGATCTGCTACTTCTTGGTGACACAGCAAACCTTTCCAGGATTCTGGTCAAGAGAGGGAAGGCAGCAACCACACTGAATCCACCAGCTCCAGGCTGTCGGGTGAAGCTGGTGATCACAGTTCTGGGGAAGGAAGATCTGGTGACAGCAGGCGAGATAATGTAGAGTCAGTGCGGAGGAGTAGTGACCGTGAACCAGCCAGACATAGCAGGTAACTTTGATTGAGATAATTTATATTATCTTGATTTAATTTTTTTTTCTCTGAAATCGGTAGCGATTTAAAATGTTAAGTGTTATCGGTCGGTTTCACGTCTTCGGTCATATAAAAGAATTATATAATCGTTTTTTAATTTTAATTGGTATCCATAATACCTGCAGGTACTAGAAACAGATCGATAATGTGTAACTTACCCTAGTAGCTACATAATAAATGTTCCTACATTTTCTGTACATCAATTTAACTCATTTGATGACGCATATTCTTTTTCTGAGTAATTACAATTTAAACTTCATTGCAGAAATGATGAGCACAGAAGCTCAAGAGGAAGCAGAACCACAGATCATTACTCATCCAGAGATCAAAAGTACAAAGCAAGTAACAGAAATCGTAGATCTAGATCACCCCAGAGTCATTACTCACGGGAGAAGAGATCTAAATCTAGGGATCGCAGATCTCGATCTCGTGAAAGAAGGGATCGTAGGAAGAGGAGTCGCAGCAGAGATAGAAGGAGGGATTACAGGAGAGGAGACAGTGGCTCCTCCCACTATGTTTCAGACTCCAAACCAGGACTCCTTCCCACTCCACATTCAAATTCAGGATCCCAAAATTCTCCATCTCCTCTCCTAGCCGCTGTACCTGCATTGCCCTCTTACTACAATCCTAATTCCGTGAATGCGGCTAAATTCGCAGAGGCTGAGAGAAAAAGAAAACTGCTATGGGGTAACAAAGGGAGTGTTCCCCCTTCAGGACAAGATCCAGGCCCATTGAACACCACACGAAGTATCCCTCCCCCGATGGGTAACCCCGCTCTGCTGGGCCTGAACAAATCTAATCCGCAGGGAAGACAACTCAACCTGGGACTAGGCAAAGCTCAGTTCAGGATCAATAAAGATTCTCAAAACAAAGATGATGGTAATGACAAGAATAAAACAGATATGAGCAATCTGTGGTCTGCAACCACCTTCAATAACGATCAGGATGGTAAAATGGCTTCCAAGTTCAAGAGGCTGATGGGTGTGCGTGGTGATGGCAGCTCCACGGAAATGGAAAGTGGTGAGTGATGTGTTTTTTCAGCTATAAACATTTCTGCGAGGGTAAGTTTGTCTGGCAGTAGGAATAGCCTGATTACAAGACAAATTTCCCCTGCAAAAGTAGCTATAACATTCGGTAAAGTTTGTCCTGCTACAATACAACTCCTGTATGGTGAACCCTCCTGATTTTAGAGATATACTCTGTATCACGATTCACGAATCTATTTTAAAATGAAAGAAAATATTTTTGATTAGTCTGCCATGAAAAGGCCAATCTCTATTCATCTCTCAAATCTTCCATAGTGGAGTAAACTCGATTGTGAACTAGCTGTAGCTCACTATAGAGGAGTTCTACTGTAGCTGACTACTTCCTTTGATAAGTTTATTCAAAGTTAAACATGACCAGCTTGCTATATTCTACCTGGAATGCATTTATCGATCATTGTTGGCTAGCTATTTGTTTTATTATATTCAAAATGAGTAGCTAAGTCTTGAAAATGGAATCTTGCTAAAGTTGATCCAGGTGATTTTAATCTTATTTTGGATTATTCAGTGTGAAAAGACAATTGCAGTTGGAAGTATATCTAGATGAAGTAAAGTACTCTTTCCATATTGGATATTTTGACGGGTGTCCAGGAATTTTGCCGAAAGAAAATTATCCAAATGACACTTTCAACGAACATTTAAAAACACTAGACATCACAAATATAATGAGATCTAGTGACAAAATGTGTACTTCACTTTTTTACTAAAGAATGAATTTGGCTAAAATTCCTAACACTATTTTGACATCAGTGTGCACTAAATCTGTGTAGGAATATGTTTAATTTCCTTCTCATTACAGTCTTGAACACAAGAACTGTTTCTCCAGGTACTGGCGGTGGTGGCTCCAAACTGACGCAGAAGCAGGAGACGATGTTCTCTGACATGGAGAGGCAGTACGAAGTGGCCAGACAGGCTACTCACACACACAAGGGTTTCGGACTAGGGTTCACCAGCTCTTCTTACGTTCAGAAATGAGAGTGCTGGTAAAACTAGGAGTGGAACTCTAGTTAATGCGGTAGACCACTTTGCACTTCGTGTACCTATAGAAAATCAATAAAAAAGTTCGACCATAAGAATAGTTTCCCAGTCATTTTTTTTTAATTTTGCCCATAAAACCTTGAAAAAAAGTTTGTCCATAAAAAATTTGCCGATATATTCTTGAAAAATGGTTGTCTTGAAAGTATGCCAGGAATTCTAAAAAATAGTCTGTTCACAATCATCTTCTATTTTATAATATCAGCAGAGATAGTTTCCCATGAAATACAAAGTGGTAAAACGTATCCATTAACCGTGGAGTTAAATCCATGCCAGGCCAGTTTTATTTCATAACTATTTCGTTATTACTTGCCTTTCTTCGATCAGTAACTCTTCTATTAGCTAATGGTTGTTTTGGATCTAAGTAATGAAGTTTGTTTCATTTTTGATTATCTAATATGAGGGTATGGAAATTTCGTCTATCAATAGCTGAAAGATTATCTGTTTTTCTGACTACATTTATTTGAATAATGTATTTTCATTGGGTATTTATTTCATTTGTATCATTTATTAATTCAGCAGTTGCTACTAATAGCAAACTGTGTTTTTTTTTAATATTATGTAAAATGCTTTGATTTTTATGGTGTTTCAAATAATCCTTTAATTTTCAATCATGATGCAGCTAGCTACTGACATTTTCTTCAAATCATCACTAGGGTAAGTTCTTAATTATCGGTCACTGTGTAATAATAACAATTTTTATATTGTTTTTTTCTTATATGACCGAAGATGTAGTGCTGACCGATAATTAAGAACTTACCCTATATTAGCTACATGAAAACTACAAGAATTAGAAGCAAGTTCAAGAAATTAATGAACATATTTCTTAATATTGTCATAAAATTGGTCGATTTGATTAAACTTCATATAAGTTTGTCTTCGGTTGTAAGTAGGTGTATTATTACTTGATACCAACAAATTTTCTAATAAACTAAAAATGTGGTTATTCTGTATTCGAATTTTACCTGTATAATATAATTATTATCAGTGTTCTTTTCTTCACTGATAAAATGCATATAAGTAAATACTGTTAAGCCCTTTTTTCACAGTGCGAGTTAGCGAAGCCAGTTACTGTAGTGTAGTTACTCGCACAGTGTGACCGCATCAATGCTAAGAAAATTGAGCTACTGCCATGCGAGTGCAGTGGGGCAGCTGCTGTCCACTGTAACGACAGAAACTCGCACCGTGTAACAAGGCCTTTTAAACACTTAGAATAGGTACATCTGATGATACAGCTACATATAGTTGGTAGGCTACGTTCAGAGTAATTCGACAGTTCCTCATTTCGATCATAAAAGTATATAATTATTATTCAACTTTTATACAGTGAAACTTCTGAGTTATGAAGTATTGGTTCCTTCATAACTCAGAGCCACTTCATATCTCGGGTGTACTAGATAGTTTTCTATGATTTCAATCATAGAAAACTTTGGGATTGAGAGAAAACGATGACGCTATCATTGTCTATAATTTAATCTTAGAAAATTCTTAATAACTCAAGGTTTTTAACTGTAATAATAATCAGTATATAATTTTTCTTTTATGATCGAAAATAAGCAACCGTCCGATAATAAAGAACTTACCCTAGGTTAGCATTTTAGAACCTAGTCACTTCTGATCACCCTGTGTAGATAATAATTTAATAACTCCTGCGTTCATAATTAACTGTCCTGAATTGACGATTATTTGTTGTTTCAACTAAAGGGCCGTACACTCGTAGGGTTTTTTAAGTCTTTCCACCAGACTTTTTGCTAAGCTCCTCCTACTTTTTCCACGAGAATATAAGAAAAAACGATAAAATAATTATTATTTTTTGTTGGTTTGCAGGTATCATGGATACCAACTAAAATAAATAATTATATCGTTTTTTCTTATATTCTTGTGGAAAAAGTAGGAGGAGCTTAGCAAAAAGTCTGGTGGAAAGACTCAAGACCCTACGAGTGTACGGCCGTTAATGCGAGGTTTACGCTTTTATGTTAGTCATCCTGCAATGTTCGAATTCATTATTAAAAGTTCCTCCTTCTATTTGTATCTACATAATTGTATATATTAACTGGTATTTAAAAATCATAATGCAATGTGATCCTAACATATTTCGTTATTTTCAGCTACAGTTTTAAGTAGAGTTGTTATATCTTTAAAAAATAATCTACCATCGAGTTTTCTTAAAGGATGTCAAATATGAAATTTTGATTCATTACCCATTTGAGTTTTTTTCTTTTTCAACTATATAAACTTTGGAAAATTCCCAAGAGTGTAATAATTTTAGGATAAAAATCGAAGCGGATAAAGAAAGTAATTTTTCATCAAAAAAAATCTAAGAAAGATTCGGTAGAACTCCTCTATAGTGAATGAGTTAAGAGGTAGCCTCTATAGTGAACAAATTTTCTTCAGTCTGTCATCAGTGTTTAGAAAGCTAAAGGCTATTTTATGGCAGACCAAGAAAATCTCACTATTCAGGCTACATCCGAACTCACTCACTATAGAGGAGTTTTACTGTACTAGAAGTTACCAATTTAGTTATAGCTAATTAGAAATTTAGAATATCTAATATTTTGTAATAGACAGCCTACATTATGTCAACTTATTCCAACTTAATTATTTTAAGGTCTGCTTATACTGGCAGAGGACCTTTAAAAAAACTTATTCAATAGGGACTGCAGTGGTTCCCGAACAGTCTGCTGTAGCGTCGAGTGTTGCATTGGGATCCAGGTGGTTTGACATGAGTGTTACCATGAGAAGGTTGAAGGGAGTCCTCACTCTGAATGTAGTTCATGTCGTGATGTCTCTCCACCCAGTCAAACCTGAAATAGAGGAGTCTTGTTCTTTTAATGAAGCAAACATAGCCATTGAAATAAAAAGATGCGTAGCTACCTAGTGAATTAGGAAATTCTAATATCGGAGAATACAGCAGCAAATGAAGAATATATTATAATTATTAGGGATATGATATTCTTGTTAAATAAATAAAAAAATAGTACTTTCCTGTTAGTACTCCGCCACTAACGTAATGTAGTTTGTTGCTTCCTCTAGTCTGTTGTACTGCACAGTGCACACTTCATGATTGTTTGATGACATATCTGGGGCGGCACGGCCCCTACCTAATACACATACTGAAGTAATAAATGGAAAATATCACCAAACAGGATGATCCGATTTATGTATATAAGGGGACGTGCCTCCTTCCCCCCTCCCTTTCATGTGATTTAACAATCATTAGGTGGGCAGCACAACAAACTACATTACGGAAGTGGCGGGATGATAACAGGATTAAAATAGAAGTGGCAGGAAGGTACTCGAAAAAGTAAGATTAACTCTTGAAGTTGTCCAATATCTATGTGGATACAGTGATCTTATACGATCAACACAATCAAGAATATTTTTAAAGTGAAAGTGATAATGACTTGCCTGTTGTATTGTTGGCGTGGGTGTTCTCTGCGGTTTGACCTTCTCTGTTGACACAACTCCGGAGAAGTGCAGTAACCATAACTCGTTCGGGAGGCCTCAGCTTCGTATGGTAGATGATTGAGTGGAAATCTGTTTGGAGGAGCATATCCACATCCTCTACATTCACATGAGTACTGTTCCTCCCTTTCAACATCTTTGTAGTATTTAGGAAGAATCCTATCGCAATTACATCCTCGATGGCTGAAAGAACTCTTGGACGAGGTAGGACGTTCCTCATTGGGATAAATGCATGCGCACCTCATTTTTGTAACACTAGCAAGTTGACAATCGTAGCAGTCTAAGTGTTCTTTAACAGATGGTGCACACGCTAATTCCCTACTATGGCAAACGTGGTTCCTGTCATGATATTGGATACGTGGTCTTTCATCCACAGGGTAGATTCTTTGATCCACGCACGGTTCTCTTTTCGGGACGATATGCTGGAAGGGGATTTGTTCCCGAGCAGGAATTCGTTGTCTTTGGAGAATGGATGACTTCCCTTTAAAATGATGTGGCATGGTATCTTGGATGGATGAAAATCTGAGCCCATGTGGGGGTGAGGTTTCGTGGAAGTTTCTTTGGTAGATGTGTTTTTCACTCATTTTGATCATGTCTGACGAAGACTGATGTCGTGGTGATAGGTTATATGGCAAGACCTCATAGAAAGATGATCGATCTATAACTTTAAACTCCTCTTCTTCGTGAGAGTCATGTTTGAGTTTAAAATAGCCTTCCTTTGAAGGACTGAACGCACAATCAAAACGATATTCATCACGTTCGTTAAATCGTGTTTGGTATATCTTTTCTGGTTTAAGATAATTTTTCTTACTTGGAAATCTTTCCTGAATTATTTTTGAGTAGTCTAAACTTGAATTTGTGTCAAACACAGACAAACTTTCGAAAATAGGTTTAGGGTTTTTGGAAATTTTAACCTGGATATTGGGAGAGTCTGTGCCTTTTGTATTCTTTTTTCTCTTAGAAAGATTAGTTGGTTTACTAATTTCAGTGATTTCTTGTGAACACCTTCTGTTCTGTGATACAATACTGTAATTTGATTTTTCGTGGCTGGTTGATGGCCTGGATTGTTCTTCATAGCTGTCTCCAGTTTCTTCAAAATCTGCAATAAATGAGTTCAAACATTTCCTAAAATTTCCATTTTTCATCAGACTCATACTGAATAGTTATATCCGGTCTACTAACCCGCAGTTTCCATTTTTTTAGGTAGCTTACTATACATTTTCTCCGAATCAGTCTCGTTGAGAGAATCATCTTTTCTGTCTTTACTTGAAACTTTCTTCCTGAAATTAAAAAGTAAAACTTAGAGTAAGATAGATATTTAGCTAGAATTTTTTCTACCCAAATAGAATTTACTTTCTCTTAACAAGTTCCAGCAGCTCCTCTTGATAGGCCATCGATGGATCTGTAAAAATGAAAAATACTTCTTTATAGAAACCTGATTGCAACGTTTCTTGAAATCTCATGAACATTTTATTGTTTGCAATCATTTTTTACTAACTCTAAATAATGAAAATGTATATCAAACCTTAACCAATTTAGTAGTGAAAAGGTTTAATTATGACCATGCAGCAATATTAGGTACATAATAGCAAACCTGAAGCCCATCCCAGTTCTCTTAGGTCCTTTTTCAGTTCTTTAGTTATTTGACTGAAGAAAGCATCATAGGGTATATTTTGTTTCTGAAAAATTGATAATATGTTAAATTGTTGCATTAAGTATAACTATTAATTGTTACCAGAAGTTGAATAAAAAATTAGGTAAATTTGTGCTTTAGTTCCGCCTCCGATTTTCGATATTTGACACTTAATATAGGTTAAAGGGGTCATTTTAAGATGTTTTTCTTGAATACCTTTTGTTGTGGAAACGCTTCGTTTTCGAGATATAGCGCAATTAAGTTTCCGATAGGTTAGGTTAAGTTTGGGGGTCTGGAAAGGTACATTTGCAGTTTATTTCAGATATAACATCACAAATACGTATGACCCCCCTGCCAATTCATTAACAATCATGATGTGTGCAGTACGACAAACTAGCGGATACAGTGAACTACATTAATGGTCTC
This sequence comes from Caprella mutica, assembly GCA_947561585.1. Taxonomy (NCBI): domain Eukaryota; kingdom Metazoa; phylum Arthropoda; class Malacostraca; order Amphipoda; family Caprellidae; genus Caprella; species Caprella mutica. The sequence goes on along the minus strand of CANNZV010001392.1, from coordinate 267,519 downwards.
AAGGTACCAAGATTAGTCTCAAAAAAAAGCCGAGAAGCCTTGTGTTTTCTACAAGCTTAATGTTAGTCCTACCGGAAACTAATTGCGCTATATTTCGAAAACAAAGCATTTCCACAACAAATGGTATTCTTGAAAAACGTCTTAAAATGGCTCCTTTTAAATATACTAAGTATCGAAAACTGGAGGCGGACTTAAAGCACAAATTTACCAAAAATTAATATTAATTGTTTGCAGATTTAGGATTTAGCTCCTTATAAAGCTACCTACTTAATTAGTACTTTGTAAATTATAGGTTTCTCGTTTTGGTATCAAATAGCCATGGCCCATAGGTAGATAGTGTGTATAAATCCTAGCCAAGAGGAGGAAAATTTCCAAGATTTTACTCTCTAGTCATCGAATATTAATTAATTTTCTTTCCAATTTAGCATTACAACCTATAGGTATGAAGCAATTTGGAAATCCTCTCCAAATTTTCTATTTCCACTCTCCAGGAGTCAAAACTCTTAGCCAATAAATTGGCAATGATTTAAAAAAATCCCAGACTCCATAACCTTCATCTGTTAGCATTGAGGTACATGGTCTCTGTCAGGACCGATATCCTCATAAAACTGAAGAAAGAAGAAGAAAAAGATCTCTCAGCAATTATGCTGGTTATGTTGCTAGTTAAGAATACCAAAGAATGCTATTTATGAAAAATGTCTTCTTATGGCTCCTTTTACCTAGGTATATTAATTGTCTAAATATCGAAAATCTGTGCCGGCCCTAACACACAATAATACCTACCTTTCTTGTTAATGTATGTAGGTATCAAAGTTCAAACTCATTTTAAATTCACTCTCAGATTAGGCTATTTATAAATTATTAGCTGTTCAGACTTACTTGTTCACTTGGTTTCTTCCCTCCGCATCTCTCCATTTTAATCTCCAACTTTCTGTCCATAGAACCTACTACTTCCTAGTTTCCTAGGTAAGGTACGTACCTTGTCCTAAATACTTCTAAAATGAAGATATTAGCATAGTAAACAGAAAAGTATAGTACCCCAGTTCCATGTATTATTCAAATTTATTCTGGGTAGGTTGTGACGTCATGTATGTAAACAAGAGATCACGTCATAGTAAACAGAATTGCTGTGGGTCACGAGGAATAGAGAATTAAGATGGCGGCCAACGCGACCGATCTGACTAATGATCTAATTATCTTGAATAAATCGACTTCTTCAAAACTAAAAATTTGTTACCATTTTCGGTGTAAAAAGACCAGTAGCAATTTCATCAACAGTCATTTTTTTAATATTCGTCCGTATGACTATAAAGATTGGATAATAGCATGCGAAAATGTGGAATTAAAAAATATCACCGAAAATGTTATTTAACAAAAGTTGGGTGTGTTGCAGCCATCTTTTGTGTTTGTAATGTACGTACAAACGTACGCACCATTGTTGACTTGTGACGTCACAGCCTACCGGGACATGCGTAATATCCCCCCTATAGCTCTGGGATACTATATTAGACATAGTTAGACATAAGATTTTTCTAACTAGGTAGGTATGACATACATAGTTAACTACTACCTACTAGGTACCAAACGTAATCCATATTTCAGACAGTGATAGTTAAGGTTATTCTACATTCAAATATTCATTACTTATAGATTGAAATTGTATTAAACAACCTTGAATTAATTCCTATAGATAGCTATATGCTGTCAAGTTAATATTGATGTTTGATTATTGGCGATTAGATTATTATGAGTACCTAACTGAATGTTTTAAGGCCATCTTCCAAAGTGCGGTACGGATCTAACTAATAATACCCATTTTAATTAATTTTGAAAATTTCAGAAATGAACAATTTATTAAAATCATGAATAAAGAATGAGATGATATACCTATGTGCGTACATCACCAAATTCCTCTCTATATTTGATCTTGTTTACTCTTTCCTACAGAGAAGAAAGACCAATGGTTATCATTTTTCTTATTCAGATTTTTTTTTTTTAAACATCACCTACCTAGTTAATGAATAAACACTTAAATAGTTTAAATATAAAATAAAATAACGAAATACAAATAATATAAGACCGTATTGAATTATTTTCCCTATTTACGGGTCTTTCCTATTTGACGACCCCCACCAGATTTAATTTAAATTAATTTTTTTATATGTATTTTTATCCATAGAATCTAAAAATCAAAACTGTTTTTTGTAGAAACTAATAGTTTTTGAGATATGAGGGTTTAAAGTTATTTATTTCCTATGTATTACTGAAGGATTGAATTAAATTTGGTGGGGGTCGTCAAATGGGAAAGACCCTTTATTACTATTATTAAATGCATACAATATTTTTACTCTCTAAAGTCAATTATTAATATCAGTGCATGTGACCCGTATCAATGATACTGCCTAAAATGATTAGTTTTTTCTTTTAATTAATTTGTGTTTCTTTCCTTTTCCACCAATTTTATGAGGCGCTGTTGATAAAATGATTGTTTATTGTTGTCCCTGAACAGTTCTAATAATTTTTCTTTTTGATTTGAGTTGTGGACGTGCGGACGAACGATTGGTCGTGGCTCTTATTTTACACAGTTTAAATATACATAGGATAAATAGATATGGAATTAAAGATTACTACAAGTACTACCTAATACTTACATTTAAAAAAATTAATTTTTATAAGTATATAATAATTATTGATAATATAACTATTATATTATGTAAATAAATACCTTGAATCATTGCTTGAGTTGTCGTTAAAACGTTGCAAGTATTCTTGATCAGAAAAGTTCCACTTGCAATTCAGTTTATGCGTGGTCTATCTGAAAATTCTTTCTTAATTAGGTACCTATATTGGAAGGTTAAATTTTATTTATGTGTCATTAAATACGATAAAATATCATACTAACTTTACTCTCGCTCTGTTCATTCTATACATGTCAGTTTAATTGAGTAAAACAAATTGTTTATGAATATGTATCTCAAATATTCATTTTATCGCATTTTTAATTCCTATTTATTGATAATTATTAATACAATCAGTTATTAAGTACGGTATATCAATCCTTTCTTGTTCTGTGATCTCATTGAAAATTTCTCGACTGTGTTTGTCACACAGCGGAGTGAGTTCCTTTGCCATTTCACAATGAAGATTCTCATTAAGGTTATCCTTTCAAGATACCTTCTCTCCCACAGTGAAACCCCATTTTTGTTTGCCGCTAAAGTTTCTCCATCCGCGGAGCAATTTAAACTTGAATTTTTCATCCGCAAAGCTGTGATAACCCACCATCATGAGGCTAATTAAAATTCAGCCTCCTCACATTTTACTTAATTAAATTTTTGTCATCTCCAGGAGGCTTTTAATTGCCACGGATTAAGTGGGATGAGAGTTGGTGTTGCGCGGCCGGGGCTTCAAATGAGCTCTTTATATTCAAGACACTGACAAAGAAACACAACTTCTAAAAGACGGAGATGAAGCGCTCGGAAAAAGTGATAACTGTAGCCCTTGTGCTCGTGACTGTTAGGCATCTTGATGAGTTCATTACATTGTCTCAGAAGTTCTTCATTATTTCTTATTAATAACGAAGATAATCGAAGCATTTGAAAACAGGAAGTAGAACGAATACTGTATTTATTTCAAGTACTGTACATGTAAAAGATACTGATACAGATATCCCAGAGTTTTCTGCCATTGATTTTTTTCAAATTACACCTACAACTCGCCGTGTACATTCTTTGGGAATGATAAAGCTGAGTGCTTCACATCCAAATGATAAAATCAAGCAAGAAGATGTTGGTGGTAATTGAAACTAGTAGGAGGCAGATTTGATGTAAATTGTTGACCATTATACGGTAGGGAGTCCCTCGTTCTCAATGGTCCTAAGACACACGACTCTTATTTCGAATAAAGACAAGGTTCCAAAGGCGTCACAATTGGAGAAATATGTCTGCAGACATTTTTGTCTAGAATGCAATTGTTTGCGGATTAAATAGAGCCATTAGTGTATGAGCTCCGCAGACTTGTGGCTTGTTTCACATTGGAAGATTTGGGCCTAAATATATGAACCCTTTCCTTCCATTGTATTATTGTATCGGATGCATCATGAAAGTATTATTTATTTTATAGAATTTATCTATAAAATAAAGTATTTTTAGAAGATCACAAAAGTATAATTATGAAGTACTGAATATGTTGGAAGAGCCATTTAATATTAAATTTCTCTCAATATTGTTGATATGATTGATGTAGCTACTGTAGTTTCCCGAACTGTTTTGCGCAGACATGTCCGTATCTCTAATGAATTGCTACACACATGTCTACCTAAATGCTCTTGATATACAGTCCAGCTAAGCTGCCATGATGCGCGCACTAATCCCTTGCTCCACACTCTGTCACTCTGTTCACCGCGCCATCAAACGCCTGCGGTGCAGCAAGTCGACCAAATCCCCGGATTAAAATGCTGACGGTCAACTGCATTTGGGAGAGTCAAAAGGGTCGTCTGCTGAGGATTCTCTGATGTCATTTGGCCTAGAGATTAAATTCACAGAAGCTTGTGTGTTGTCGAGCGTAAATAAGTCATATTCTGGAATGCACTAATCATATTTAGGTGAATATAGCAAATAGATTTTTTTTAAATTAGTTCAGGAACACTAATGTATTTCTGATAAATGGATAGAGGCTTGACAACGTGTACCTTATTATACAGTTCTTCTAGAACAACTTGAAAGCTTTCCTCAAAAGTGTCTCAGTGTACATTAAAAGTTATCCAAGAATGAAAGGCTGGACGCGTGGGTGGTCATAAACTGCTGACAAATACTGCAAACACTGGATTTAGTTCTGTCGATTCTCATATTTGAAAATAGTGGCCATTCATTACTTTGAACTGAAACAATATATATATCTATCCTAGTAGTCATAACTCATTCATCTGTAATATGATATATATTATATACTCACCATTTTTTTACTTCATTCGCTCAAAATTTGAAGTGTTGATATTTTAACTAATATTTATAGCCATTTTTATATATCTAACCATTGTTTTCATATATGTTTCGGTACTGAGTGAGAGAGCTACTATTGTTGTACGTAAAGAAATTATGTCCTCCTCGAGTAACCGAGAGTAATAAAGATGTCCAGCGGTAGGGGGCGCGCTGTGTGTTTTTCAATAAGTAACTACCGCGATGTGTTCCAATACCTAGCCACACCACATATCGTCAAGCTCTCTTCTTCTTACTTTTTAGAGAAATGTTCAGCTGAAATAATGGCCTGCAGAAGAGTTATGCTTCACTCTTTGTGCAGTCGTAAATCGGTCACACATCCCCACAACTTAGGGCCAATAAGTTTTGCTAACAGTCTGATCTATGGCGTCTGACACCGCCTTCGATCTTAGAAAGATAAATGGACAATTTTAACTGTGAATTGCTCCACCCATTACAAAAATTCTTCCTAACAGTTTCAGTAAGTATGTGCACTTCAGAGTGATAATTGATAAATAAAAAACAGGTAGTGGTTCATTCTCTTCAGTAATATTAATTAGCGCATTTGGTTGCCATTCTTTGATAATAATTTGTAATGAAAGTGTTAGTGAAACTCTTGAAGCGCAAAATAGTACCTTCCACACTTGACAATATGTTGCGATTATTTACCCCATGTTGCGATTATTAACAATATGTTGCGATTATTAACAATATGCTGCGATTATTAACCATATGTTGCGATTATTAACCATATGTTGCGATTATTAACCATATGTTGCGATTATTTTGAAGTAAAGTAATTAGAAATTATAATAACCAGTCGTTATTTCCAAAGTCAGTTAATATAATAGTTCAAACATTGTCGTAAAATAAGAATTATCTGAGCTATGACTGTATTATACTAGAATGATAAACCTTTTGAAGAATTCATAAATAAGACAAACTAATTCATGTTAAAATATATCGCTAAAATGTTTTATTTCAATAACATGTTACCTATTACACTGAGGTATCATTTTGTGCAAGTTATTTACTTTTTACCCATTGAAATTACAAACCAAACTGAAGTACCGGAGTTGGTTTTTCCAGGAAATCTTCGCCACGTGGCTTAGTAATGTTTGAAGGTATGGTTCAGGAATCCATCACTTAGGAAGATGCGTGACATTAATATGCACACCGGCTTTGGGAGTCTTCCGAAAGAGTCCTGAAGAGCAAGAACACTCAAAAGTCGGAGTGGAGTGGTGGAGATGGAGCCATGGAGGAGGGATAAGGCAGGGAGATACATCCTTTAAGGCAGAGAGACACATCCTTACTAACATTTTAAGAAGTGTTTAATTCTTTAAAACTTCAGAGTGGATTATTTTTCTTTATAGTTGAACGTCATGATCGATTATGTCTGGTCTATTGAACACTCTTCACCTGCTATTGAATAAATCGCAAACTTTGTTTTCTGTAATTGAACCTTAATTTGAATTACCTTATCAAATATCAGCTTCAGAGTGTCTGGAAAAACTTCCAAACATAGAATATATTTCACAATATTCCTTTCAAGACTAAGGATTGTAAAACTGAAACATTCACAAAAGAAGATAGAATCTGTGCTGATTCTCGAAGAACGATTTATGAATTCGAAGAAATTTGGCTGCCGTGGATATATTTCGACCAGATTTCTTTTCTGAAACACTTTCTAATGGATTCTTTTACTACTCGGTCAGAAGATAAACAATGTAGGAGAGCTTCTTGCTCTCACCAACAAATTCTCTTGAGATTTTCAGAAAGGAAAGCCTCTGCCTAATAATGTGTTGAGGAATTAAATACACGAAGCTAGAGAGCGGCACTCTGTCATCATCATGGCCGTTCTTAGCCACACGGAAGGTTGTAATCAGGAGGGCCTTCCGCCACTAAACCGTGAGCTTCTTGATCTACGCCACAGACTGTGTAATTTTCAACAAACAGTTGCGTCTGAAGACGAAAACCTAACAAATTTTCCCTGGCCCCAAAAATGTTACTTACTACATATGACACTATTTTACCAATATTCGAAAACTGAAACGAGAAGCGAAATAACATTTCAACAATCAAAAATATTATAGGACGAATGTATATAAATTAACGGCAATTGATACACCCATTCTGATAGTTCCCAAGATAACTGTTTATGAATTTAGCAGTTAATTCTATCAGAAAACGCATAACATAACATCCCTATAAGTAACTCCAAAACAAACACGAGTTCCAAATGGGTGCGTGTGCCAGCCTCATACAAACACTTAGACTCTGTAATAATTGACACCTTTTAATGTGAATATCCTATGTCTGAACACTACTTTGCGGAGGGGAGAAGGCAAGTCGTAACATATAGAGCAGGTTTTGATCTCACTTCTTCCCATATTTTCTGTCATTTAGAATCCTTCTGTTAACAGGCATTTTCTAATGCAATTTTCTTAACTGGGATGTTTGATCTCTTCTTTTTAATATTTTTAAGCATCTACCTATTCATATTTATGTTTTATGATCATATTTCCTGTCGTTATTATAAGAATCCTGTAGATATTGAAGATAAATTAATGCTACTGAATAATATCATCGACAAATAATAACCATTGAAAGAATCGATTTCGTACCATTATTTGGCATGAGTTTTATATGAGCTAATTTATTGTCTTTTGTATATTATAAACTAATCATAACTAACTATTATAAATAAAGTTACGTTGAGAATTTGGAAAGATAATAATCCCCATATCTCAAATACTACAATATCAATTATAATTAACACTGTTTATTGTCTATCATCCTATCCTATATTACTTTCTATTTAACCACTTTCAATTGGTTCATTTTATTCATTTATCTATCCAATACTCCAATTTCCTGTCATTATCTTCATCTCTTTAATCTGGATGTTCACCGATTAATTTTTATCCCTACAAACGATTCTTCCTTATCTATCCCACTCCCCGTTTCTTCTTTTCTTTAAAAGTCTTTGCTTTGAATTCATTTATCGCATCTGATGAACATCTCCTTCCATCAGTCAATGTAGAGCAGTGATATTCCTCTCCTTCGCTGTAAATAAGCCAGAGGGAAGATGATCGCTAGATTATAGGCTTCTCGTCCATTAGCGCAGCTGTTGGCAGCCCTGTCTCTCCCACGCTGCTGCATCTTGATCTATTTGGCGGAACGTTATCCATGCTATATCGTGGTGGTCCCCTGATCTATTCGGCGGAACGTTATCCATGCTATACCGTGGTTGTCCCCTGATCTATTCGGCGGAACGTTATCCATATTATACCGTGGTGGTCCCTTGATCTATTCGGCGGAACGTTATCCATGCTATATCGTGGTGGTCCCCTGATCTATTCGGCGGAACGTTATCCATGCTATACCGTGATGGTCCCCTGATCAATTCGGCGGAACGTTATCCATGTTATACCGTGGTGGTCCCTTGATCTATTCGGCGGAACGTTATCCATGCTATATCGTGGTGGTCCCCTGATCTATTCGGCGGAACGTTATCCATGCTATACCGTGGTGGTCCCCTGATCAATTCGGCGGAACGTTATCCATGCTATACCGTGGTGGTCCCCTGATCTATTCGGCGGAACGTCATCCATGCCGTACGTGGTCCCTTGTACTGTGTCACGGTACCTATCATCTGACGCTAATAACTTCATGGTAATCTTCGGATCGCTTTTCCATATGTTGTTACGGTGTCATTACTCTTGTAGTGGCTTGCAAATATTGTGAATTGGAGACAGGAACATATGAACTGTGGAAATGTGATGAGGGGAATTTGTAAAATACATTAAAAACGTAATTATTTAAAAATTCGTTGATGAAGAACTCATGACGATATCTTTTTAGTACAATAATAAATTATCGATTATTGAACGAGTGGAACATGTATACATGGCCTACCCTAATGAAAGAACATGCAAACATTACACGACTTCTCGCAACATGTAATGTAACCTTTCTTTAATGGAACATGTAAACATGACCTTTCTTAATGGAACATGTAAATATGGCATGACTTATCGGAACATGTAAACGTGATCTTTCTTAATGGAACGCGTAAACATGACCGGTCTAACATGTAAACATGACCTCATCTAATGGATAGAGGGGGGAGATCTCATGTTTACCATCTTTAGAAGTTACAAAATTCTGAAAGAATGTATAATATCTTAAATTTGTAATGTGCTTCTGATATTTTTTGTAATTGGTGAATATATATAGTATTAGCTAATTTATGTTTAGAAACAATTTATATTTTTTTTAGATATTAATTATATTTAATTTTATTATTAGAATAAAAGAAGTATGATATAATTTTTTCTTACATTATCAAAAATATGAAACCGTGCAATAACTCGAAACAAACCTCACAGTTCATTTATTAAACTAAAATAATACCGAAGACACTTGATTAAAAAGCGAATTAATTAGCTACATTAATCCTGCAGTCTGTTTACTTTTCATTTAATCCTTTACTTTAATCACTTCAAACAATGGTAATGAGTGACATCGTCAGTTGAAACATTGTGTAAAATGTTGATGAAAAATAAACAACGAGAGATTACCGTGTGCCGGGTCAGGGAGACGGTCTAGCGCCGTAGAAATAGCGCTATGTTTGTGCGCGTAAAAATCGTGTTAACAAAGTGATGGGGATGAGAGGGAAGCAAGTAAGTGAGTGGATGAATGGGAGAAGAGTAAACAACTCCACTAACGCTGGCAAACGTAGCTAAAAACCGACTAAAGATTTTGATGAAGTGTGTCAACAGTACGTGATGGGGAGATTGAAAAGCTGCGATTGAGACACTGTGATCTTAACCTGTTAGATCTTAACCTGTTAGATCTTAACCTGTTAGATCTTAACTTGTTAGATCTTAACCTGTTAGATCTTAACCTGTTAGATCTTAACCTGTTAGATCTTAACCTGTTAGATCTTAACCTGTTAGATCTTAACCTGTTAGATCTTAACTTGTTAGATCTTAACTTGTTAGATCTTAACTTGTTAGATCTTAACTTGTTAGATCTTAACCTGTTAGATCTTAACCTGTTAGATCTTAACCTGTTAGATCTTAACCTGTTAGATCTTAACCTGTTAGATCTTAACCTGTTAGATCTTAACTTGTTAGATCTTAACTTGTTAGATCTTAACTTGTTAGATCTTAACTTGTTAGGTCTTAACTTGTTAGATCTTAACCTGTTAGATCTTAACTTGTTAGATCTTAACTTGTTAGATCTTAACTTGTTAGATCTTAACTTGTTAGATTTTAACTTGTTAGATCTTAACCTGTTAGATCTTAACCTGTTAGATCTTAACCTGTTAGGTCTTAACTTGTTAGATCTTAACTTGTTAGATCTTAACCTGTTAGATCTTAACTTGTTAGATTTTAACTTGTTAGATCTTAACTTGTTAGATCTTAACTTGTTAGATCTTAACCTGTTAGGTCTTAACTTGTTAGATCTTAACTTGTTAGATCTTAACTTGTTAGATCTTAACTTGTTAGATTTTAACTTGTTAGGTTTTAACTTGTTAGATCTTAACCTGTTAGATCTTAACTTGTTAGATCTTAACTTGTTAGATCTTAACTTGTTAGATCTTAACTTGTTAGATCTTAACTTGTTAAATCTTAACTTGTTAAATCTTAACTTGTTAAATCTTAACTTGTTAAATCTTAACTTGTAATGAAAAGAATTGTAATCAAGTAAAAAATCAATGAATAATGGTTATTGATTAAAGTTAGAATTATTACTCCATATTTTAAAATGAAAAACCTCGAAATTACAAAAAAAATAACTTGTTGCATCAAAAGATATCAATATAGCATAAAATTGATAATTTTAGATTAATATGATTATGATAATTTGACAATAAATGAGACTTTTGAAATATATATATTATATCTATTACTAATGTCGATAGCATGCTACATTACAGAATATTTAATATCTTTTAGGTGGGGAAGATTGAGAATGCATCGTCATCAAATTGTGATAATAATATAGATACTGAGTTAGCTTGCGTATTTATTGTCTTATAACAAAGTTTCATGAATTTAATTGTTAATGTTTCCACATTAATGTGAGTGAACATTAGTATATGATGGTGATGCTCAAGAGTATATGATGCAAGGACTCAAGAGCTACCTAGATGATGCTCTCCTTTCAATAAGCTCTTAATATCTACCTAGGTGGTGCTATCCTCTCAGAAAGATCTCGAGAGCTACATCGGTGATGCTCTCCTTTTAGGAAGCCCACAACGGTTACCTAGGTGATGCTTTTACTACAGGAAGCTCTCAAGACTTACCTAGTTGATGCTTTCCTTTTAGGAAGCTGTCAAGAGCTATCTAGATCATTCTTTCTTTACCGGAAGCTGTCAAGAGCTATCTAGATCATTCTTTCCTTACCGGAAGCTGTCAAGAGCTATGTAGATCATTCTTTCCTTACCGGAAGCTGTCAAGAGCTACCTAGATCATTCTTTCCTTACCGGAAGCTGTCAAGAGCTATCTAGATCATTCTTTCCTTACCGGAAGCTGTCAAGAGCTACCTAGATCATTCTTTCCTTACCGGAAGCTGCCAAGAGCTACCTAGATCATTCTTTCCTTACCGGAAGCTGTCAAGAGCTATCTAGATCATTCTTTCCTTACCGGAAGCTATCAAGAGCTATCTAGATCATTCTTTCCTTACCGGAAGCTGTCAAGAGCTATCTAGATCATTCTTTCCTTACCGGAAGCTGTCAAGAGCTACCTAGATCATTCTTTCCTTACCGGAAGCTGTCAAGAGCTATCTAGATCATTCTTTCCTTACCGGAAGCTGTCAAGAGCTATCTAGATCATTCTTTCCTTACCGGAAGCTGTCAAGAGCTACCAAGATCGTTCTCTCCTTTCAGGAAGCTCTCAAGAGCTACCTAGATCGTTCTCTCCTTTCAGGAAGCTCTCAAGAGCTATCTAGATCATTCTTTCTTTACCGGAAGCTGTCAAGAGCTACCAAAATCGTTCTCTCCTTCCAGGAAGCTCTCAAGAGCTACCTAGATCATTCTTTCCTTTCAAGAAGCTATTTAGAGTTATATAGATCATTCTTTCCTTTCAGAAAGCTCTCAAGAGCTATCTAGATCATTCTTTCCTTTCAGGAAGCTCTCAAGAGCTATCTAGATCATTCTTTCCTTTCAGGAAGATCTCAAGAGCTACCTAGGTGATCTCTAAAGCATCCTCTGACACAAACAAGTCCATGGCAGGTCATTTCAAGGCCTGGAAGGTGAAAAGTCTGGAGTGTAGAGCCGTTAGGCGTAAGCAAGCTTAAGAGCTTCTCAAACAACTTCTCGACAGTTGTTGCGAAGAAATATCATGTTGTTATTTTAACTACAAAATGTTTTTTTCGAGTAAAGTGAACTCTATTTAGAATTTTAGTTAATTTGCTCAGAGAAATGTCATATTTTGTCAATTTTAATGATCGAACGATATGTTGAAGTAAAAATTAAACTTCCACTAAATTGGTCCCAGACGATCCAGAACATTTAATTATGTAATATTAGTAGTACATCCATTATTCTTAGGAAATACTTTTGTAAAGATATAAAATGAAATGTAGTGCATTAACGTGGTAAGATTAAGTATGACTGTATGAGCTACATTATTTTTCAAATATCTATAATTAGGTATACAACTACTATTGGTTAAGTTTACTATGTATTGAATATCACATGTTTTAAATCAAATGCCAAAGTCTGAAAACATTCAAGACACTTTCGTGACGACACTGTGTCGCCATAGGCTTCCAGTGGTTGGGATATAAACTACAATGAGATATGAAAAAAACTTTTTAGTTCAGAAAATATTCAGAATTCAGATGAATAAACTTCCATACGTAAAAAATTGGCCTATAATTTTATGCCAAAAACTGACATTTTTGTGAGTGTTGAGATATAAAAGATTTTTTAAACAACTTAACAGGTGTATCCAGGGTTATTTATTTAAGTCCTAAATTGACTTCGTAAAAGGTGCAGTACTTTTTCCGGCAATAACTTTTCAAATTATTGCTTAAGACTGTAATAACATGTCAGTTGTATTCATAAGTGTCTTCATTATTTTGAAAATAGGAAAAATTTCTGGCATGAAAACATCTTTCTGTCATAGTTTAGTTCAAGAAATGGCCACATTGCCTTGGCAGCTTATGGCGCCACATTCGTTTCAAGAACTTAATTTTCATGGGCTCAATTCAAATCTGAATTACCAAATGATATATTGGCACCGATATATTAAAATAAATGCATATTCTAAATGAATGTACCTCTCATATATAAATAAACAATATTTACTTATTTCTAATATTTAATTTCCGTCACATTTATTTTATTTAGAAATTCACTGACCATTTAAAGAATTCCTTCTTAAATGGAATTCATTCCCTTCATAACGCGAGCAACCCGGTCAGAATAATATTAGGATAATATTCTAATTTGATTTTTCTAATTCAAGAGCGGAATAATACTAGCTCGCGTCCATTGTGAGCCATTTTCTTATTAAAAGAAGCAGGCGAAGTCATTGAATGGGTTAGAAGGAAATGCCGCCACTCAGAAGCAGGCTGATACAATAGCTGATATAAAGGCTGATGACTGTGGACGTGTGAATAGGCAGGCATTGTTGTATTTTTGTGATCGTGTGAAGGTGAGCATCTGTAGGTAGGGGGCGTTGTAGCCTGCAACCAATGCTCCTCGTAACTGTTAGTGAGCGCTCTTAATGGACGCTGCAATAGACTAATTTGGCGCGTACAATTGGCCGCCATTTAAGCACGGTGCTCTTCAACACCTTATCTCTCTTCTCCGGATTTTTTTGGCCTTTTAAAGCAATTTGTTTTATGGGTAGTTTCCTTTGAAGCATTTTAGATGCGCTATCTGTGCGTCGTTAGCCAACTTAGAATATCCTCGTAGGATAAAGAAGCTGCAGTTCAGTTCTTTCAATCGAGTTATACGTAGTGTTAACTGCTCTAAGCTTAGTAATGTTCGAATTAAAGGCTTTGATGGCTGTTAAACCTGTCGTAACGGTCCGATACTTTGATTGTTACGATCACTTTTTGGACTGTTATATCGAACTTTCTGTAATTTCAGCTTTTTTCGCCTCAAACCGATTCTCTAACCAAGACCTGTAAAATTTTGGACAGATAAATGCTGAAACATACGATATACCAAAATATTATTGACAGTATAATATATTATACGTTTGTGGAATAGTATATTTGAACGAACTTCATTGCCTTCTTTGGGAAATCTTTTAAATTATGTGATATTAGCTAAAATTTTCAAAAATAGAGTTTTCAAATTTCTCTACAAGTTAGGATTCAATAAATTTTATCTATTATTTCATTCAAATCGAAAATTTATTTCCTATAAAAAACAGTATCGATCTACTTTCGTGCAGCTGTAGTCCATCTTACAACTGCAACGAAACAACGTTAAGGTGATTGAAGAGGCCTTGTTCCCAATATATGCTCGACTATTGTGTTGAACACCACAAAATATCAGCAATAAGAAGGGCAACAAGTGTTCCTAATAACAATAGTGACAATGGAACTGCTCCTGGGCGGTACAAATTGTGTCTCGCTGCTGGAAGGAGAGCATTCATGTGTATAGACAGCTGAGACATCTTCCCTCAAAGACACTGCCCATCAAACTGTTTATTATTAGAGTGCTTCTGACCCTTCCTACCTAGTGTCATGAGACATCTATGTTCGTGATACATTTAGGGCGAAGGTACCTACATGTAGGTAGACATCGCTACTGCACAGAGAAAACGCCTGCTTGACTCGGTATCAAAGAACAAAGATAGTTGAGATAAAATAGAAGCGCCTTTTATTTATCTTCCCAAATCATTCTGCATGTATTTACTTAGAAATTATGCACATACAGAAATGCATAACGCCAAATGTAAGGAATTACTCCTGCATTCATTTAAAGGTTGTGCATCATTAAGAGTCTGTGAGTCTGTATCGATTAACCCTCTCATCCGTTAATCCCTGTAGTTTACTCGTCATCAACCTCCCCCCTAATAATTCCCTCCGTCAAAAGATAATAAATACCTAACGTAACTATAGATAAATGGATGATCGTAGAATAACAAAAATATTATCGGAAATTATTTTTCATAAATATAGAAATGCTCTCTTAGAAAAAATAATTTTGTCGTTAATGATTTTTTATATCAAATCGTTAATCTTCATCAAGTCTCAAATTCTCATACATTTAATATATTATTTTCAATGACGGTTTGGAAGCCTTTAGCTATGCTTTAAGTCATGTAAAGTATATACATGAGGCTGCCCAGCTCCGTTTGGAACAGTATGGCATTCTCTTCAATTTGTAGAGAAAAAAGGTTCAGCATCGAGAGAGCTGTAAGTTAGGAAGGTGTGCACATCTAACAATGGAAAACATCGAGAAATTCAATAGGAGTTTTTGCTCGGGTTGTAAAGTGTTGTTTTTGCTTCACCCGCGACATCGATAGAAATTTATATCTAAAGGCGACAATCCAGTGAGATCGCTTCAGTTGCTAGATTTCCGTGAACTTTGAGACGATGCAACTCCGCGATTCTGAGGATCATAAACATTTATCCTTTTGATAGGTTCGTTCATCTTGCTACTGATTTGATGATGGGAGTTAGGGAGGAGAACCTTATAGGGAAGGCATGCTTGGGTGTCATAAAGTCTGGGAGTAAGCGTGGTCCTCTTTTGTAGTCCTGGTGACAACCTCTGTCATGCAAATAGAGTATACTAATAAACAACTCGACATCCGTAAACTGTAAAATAAGTTCATGCTGTCCACTCCTGATCTACAGTTATTGCATTTGGATCTGTGTGAAACTGATCATATAGAAAGACATGAAAATTTAATTTTGAATGGTATGCATCATTCCTTCTGCTTTAAGTTTTATAAATAACTTCTGAAAGAAGCAAAACATATCGAATTACCTTTCTAGTCGCAAAGGTGAGTTTCAAGACTTCTCGTTGAAGCCAAAAGAAACTTACAAATGTTGCACTCGCACGTAACGCCCAAAAACTCGCATCGTGGAAGCAAATGTGAGAATTGTGGCACATGACCTCGTGAACCAAAGACACGGTCAAAACACCTCTATATCTGTCACTGCCAAGCGATTTTGACCCTTATTCTTACGAGCAGTAAGATTGATAGTTTCGTTTCGTCTCATTTTATCCATATAATAACGCTAGCAAAGCAACTCGTTAACTTTTACGTAGAATTGAATTTCGCAGACTAACATACGAACAAGTTTAACGTTACTTTACAAAGAATATATAGTTTAACTTGATTGATTATTTATTCACCTACTTAAAATATTTCCACAATTTTAACTTTATTTATAAAAAAAGATAATATCAATTCTATGTTGAATTTTGATGTTCAATCGTCTACAGTTAAAAAATAGTTGGAGTTTCAACATGTATAATCATTATTATTTTGATCTAATAAATGTTAAATAGTTTATAAAAATTTTTATCAACTAAAGTCTCAAAAATATCATTATGTTAAACCTAACAATTATTCGAAAAGTCTACTTAAGTGATAAATTTAATACCACAGCATTTGTTACCATTTCAATATATTAAAGTTAAAGAGCAAATTTATGCACCTATATATAACAGTACCACCAAAAAGCTTCATATATAAATATGAAAAGCTTATGAAATAACTTTTAAGCAGTTCGGTTAGCTCAAATATCCAGGAGATATAAACGTTAAGGCATTATAGTTATAAATTAAAAAAATATTCACTTGTATATTTCTACTAAAAGCTTAAAAAAGAAGTAAAAGTTCATAAATTGTAAAAAGTATATTTAAATATTTTCTTTATTATATTATATAGAAATTTATAATAAATTTAACCAGAATAAAAAAAAATCTGTAGCTCAGATGAAAATGATTAGTTTGGCCGATAAAAAGTTCTATTTTTACTACAGCCAGTTCCTGATCTGTAGGTTGAGAGTAACTCCTTCTTCAACAGACAGCTACTGGCAGCAAAGGATCTTATTTACATGCTCTCAGACAGCAGAAGATTGTTCGTTATCTGCTGGAGACATTGCAAGAAGCGCCCCACAGAAAGTACTCTGCTGGCAGCCTCTATTTACGAAGTCTCCGATTCACTGAATTCGCAAGAGCCACGATCTCACGGAAGAAGGTGTGCAGAGTTCGCTTGGTTACACTTTTGCAAACATAAGATTGCTCAGGTCTCTGTGCGTGGCTCTCAACTTCGAACCTATTGGAATTGCGAACTTTCGGTATTTTAAAGCTAGAGGTTATTAGTGACCAAAAAGCTGCTGATGGAAAAATTTACCTCTTAATGCAAGGAAAGTTTCGGTGTCATTCGACTCACGTCAAATTCTGGATTTGAATTTCCTTTAAAAATATTTTGTTTTTACATCTCTATATATTTATTCATGCCAATACCACAAGCGTAATTCCCTATCAACATCATCCTTTTTTTACCAATATATATTTATTCAAGTAAATAGAATCGTGATAAAAGACTTAACGGTACAGAAACACGAAAGATGACATCGAAGTATCGGTAAGATCATTCCTCAAAACCATCTCTCAGTTTTCACGCAAGATAAAGTCTCAAATGTATTCCTAAACCTCTATAAAGCTCCCTCTAGTGACCATTCAAAGAGATTTCTCAAAAGAAAATACTTCTGGACGGTTCTCTGATCTCATACATTCCCATATATTTTCAATACAAGTATAATCCGTATCAAATACTGGGCATTAAAGTACTGTGGTTACATCTGGACAGCTTTATTGGTTCAGTAGCGATCGTCACTTATTGATAACTAATGCCTTTCCCCTTTAGAAATGTGATAGAAAAGGTATACTTCTGTCAGAGGTGCATGTGTTGGAATCCCCTCTAAGAGAGACCAATTCAAGATCAGATCATCAGTGGACAGGGGATGAGGAGTGTAGACCCTGGAGTGATGAGGACGAGTACTGTGGCACACGGCCGGAGGGAGAATGAAGTCGGTTGCTTTGTTAGATGGACGAAAGACTGAATACAAATACTGTGTCGGATGAACAGGTGATTGAAAACGGGTACTGTGCCGGATGAACGGGGACTGAAAACAGTTCTGGGTCGAATGGACCTATAATTGAATGGGTGCTGTCCTGATAGAAGGGTGATTGAAAATTGGTACTGTGCCGGATAGAAGGATTATTGAAAACGGGTACTCGCCGGATGAGCGGGTGATTGAAAACTGGTGTTCGCCGGATGAGGGGGTGATTGAAAACTGGTATTCGCTTGATGACCGGGTGGTTGAAAACTGGTACTCGCCTGATGAACGGGTGATTGAAAACTCCGCCGAATAATCGGGTGATTGAAAACGGTACTGCACCGAATGGACGGATAATGGAAAACGGGTACTATGTCGGATAAAAGGGCGATTCAAAACTGTTACTTCGCCGTATACTCAGGTGATTGAAAACGGGTTCTTTTCCTAAAGAACGGTTGGTGGAATTTGGTTGTTATAATCGATGGATAGATAAACGAAGACGGATAATTTTCCGAATGGACGGATGGAGAAAAGAAAAAATAGATTACGATAGAATGAGGATTGAAGTTGGATGCTGCAACTTTAGAAAATAAGATGGGAGACGGACACTGTGATACACTGATGGAGAAATAAAGATTGGTCAAATCTTCCTATGTGTCAATAGACAATCCAACAACAATTAATAAATCTATTTAAGCATCAGAATAATATAATTTAACGAAAAATATTGATACAAAATTCAATCGACCAGTATACAACATAATATATTATATTTCCAATTTTTGATTCACGAGTGTAGTATTATCTGTGTCTTATATCAAAATATACATTTATCCTAAGCAAAATCCTACTATGAAATAGAAAATAATATTTTCTAAACTTCATCCTAAATATAATACATGCACACTGCAACTTTTCTTTATCAATTATATCTACATGGTACATGCATATTAGAACATTAAAAACAAAATATCTTGTAGCATCCAAGTCAAAAATGTTACTCATTTTGATTCAGGCGATTGATAATATAACGATAAATGTAGTTAAAAACTGTTCAACTACGTGCAAGTTGATTTATAAAGGTTCATTTCAAGGACAGCGATCAATAGTCTATTTCGGATAATTAAGAACTCGATCGGGTAATCCCATAGATAAGTTCAATACTGATCTCATGCAAAGAACGAAAATAAGAAAAAGAAACTGTTCCCAATATCTATCATACTCTTGGAGTATTTTTTATAGAAATAAATGTGGTGATAAAATTGCTCTCAGATCTTGGTTTGGCGTAAAGTTGGCAGGTTATTTTCATTGGACGTGTGGCTAGCGAAAACATCTCTAAGGATTAAAGTGATAAGTGGAATCATTCATAGCAAATTCTATATAGGAATATGCCCTATCTTACTTCTCTTTATCAAATAAAGATCTTAACGGGTGATAAATGTGAACTATTAAACACCATTCATTTGCTAATAATAATGACACCAATTTTGTTTAGCTTCAGATGAGATGTGATCGGAGGTGTGTTGTGTGGATGGGGTTGGCACTAGCATATCTGCGACGATTAGGAGCGAAACGCTGTGGCTGCCGCCGCTTACTCTTCGACACCTGTTCTGGTTCCCACGACCCGGCGAGCTTCCCTTACAGCCTTCTCGCTCAGCCTCGGATCAAGTTTCTCTGTCGTTCGGACAGGTTAAAACGTTAAATTCTCCGAACTGTTAATGTAATTTGTTGTGTATTTTGGTATATGGACAGAAGATGCTCTTTGCTATGGAATTATGAGTTCATGAGATGTTTGGAAGTCTCAGAAATTGGCGTAAATACCCTCAGAGTTGTAGTCTCTGGCACTTTGGCCACGAGTAACTGCCTGGAAGCTGAGGAAAGAATGACAAAATGGCAAGTATATAAGGGTGTAAGGTCTTCATGAAGCTTTTACTCCTGTCTCGGACACCATCCGAGTTGGAACAATTAGAAGCTCTTGTTGTAACTGTTGTGAAATTGTTTATAACTGTGAATGTGAACATCTCGGAAAAACTTATATAAAAACAATTCAATATATCTGATGTCAATTGGAAGTATTCGTAATTGTTGATATATTTGAATGTGATTAGTGTATGTCAGAACATAGTCTCCCGTCTTTTAATACCGCTAGAACACGTGTTCGAATCCGCAAAACAATTTGAAAAATAGTATGAGATTCACTTCGAGAATATGATTCAGTCAATTAGGCAGAGTATGGAGGTTTCCAAATTAAATGATGTGAAAGAGCATGGCGATTTCGTGTGCAGGGAAGAAAACATGAATTTTGAAAAATCAGAATCTCGTGAAAATTTTGATATCAACTTGGACCACAACAAAAAATATCAAGACGAGTCGAAAATGAGTGACAGTGGACATTTATCCACATCTATGAATGACGATGAAGAAAGCTGTGGACGAATTTCCCCAGGTGGACCTGAAGATGAATACCCTGTGAAAATGATTCACCCAATCACTCCAGTAGCCCACAGATTCCCTTTCAACCTTAGTACCAAATTCAATGAGAACAATTTGACAAAATGTGCTGCAGAATCTTCAGATATTTTACGCCTGGAGGTGAAGTCCGAATCTGAGAAATCATTCATAAGAGTTTGCCACAGTCCCACTCCTAGCCCGTCCTCTTCACCCTCTACAGTGAGATCTTCTCCATCGAGGAGTGATTCACCTTACCCTGGTTCACCTCCTGTGACTCCTCCATCCTCCTTTCACTCTTTGACATCTTGCAACACCCCGGGTTCTTATCATGGCCATGGGAGTATTACATCAGGTTCCTCAGCGTTCCTTCCTCACCCACGAAGGATGGCTTCGGCTATCTTCACCCCGGCTGCATCCCATCTTCTCTGTTCCACCAACTCCGGTCTTGGAGCAAACAACGTAGACTACTCTTTGAATAGCGTCACTAATTCTGTCTCACATTTTGGTTCACCAAGATTACCTCCTTCAAGAATGTCATCCAGCAGATCAGGTAAATAAAAAAAATCCACTTTTTTTAAATTTTTTACCTGTTAAGAAAGGATTTTTTGTAATTTTATTTCATATGTTCCATCCACAGCTGTGAGTATTTTTTAATTATCTAATAAAATATGTGAATGATTATTAAACGTTAGAGTAAATAATAATTATACAATACACCTGAAGAGCTTTACACATAAAACCTAAATTTAATTTTAAATTATTATAGATATTAAATTCTGGGGATAATTATTATGAAAATATTTTATAAATTTACTTAATCTTATATAAAAAGTTTAGATTATTGTGAAACATTTATTGATTTTTCATTCTTAATCTCAATAATCAAAAATCGTGTATATTTACCATTGAAATTTGTAAATATGAAATGTCAGTTTGAAACTTTGACTCTCCATCTAATTTCAACATAATCGACAATATGATTAAGTTTTCAAAATAATTATATAATTATTAGCTTATGTTAAGTTACGATATTCCAACCATTTCGCAATTTCGTACATTTGAACCTAAAATATTAATGTAGTCAGTTTGATAGAACGTGTCACAGTGAGTGTTTACTTTAATCATTTCAACATTTGTCTTAAACTGTTCTTTCACGAATTAAAAAGTAAATGTGATGTACGGGAATGCGTAACTGTACGGGAATACGTAACTGTACGGGGATACGTAACTATACAGGAATACGTAACTATACGGGAAAACGTAACTATACAGGAAAACGTAACTGTACGGAAATACGTAAATATACGGGAAAACGTAACTATACGGGAAAAAGTAACTGTACGGGAATTCGTAACTGTACGTCAATACGTAACTGTACGGGAATACGTATCTGTATGGAAATACGTAACAGTACGGAAATACGTAACTGTACGGAAATACGTAACTGTAGGAGAATACGTAACTTACCATATCTATTTATAAATATCAAGAATGAATAAATAGAATAATATTTATTTACAAATTTCACTATTCATTTTCTCATAAAATTTACTTTATTTGGTTCAGATTTTTATGCACGGAAATATACGTTAACGAGGAATAAATTCCTATTTAAAAAATATATATATTAACAAAAAATAGATATTGTAAGAATTTTCTCCACCGTAAGAGTTCATCCCTAGTGTAATATTATTTGTATTGACTGTAAATAGATATTGTATGAATGTTCTTCACCGTAAGAGTTCATCCCTAGTGGAATATTATTTGCATTGACTGTAAATAGATATTGTATGAATGTTCTTCACCGTAAGAGTTCATCCCTAGTGGAATATTATTTGTATTGACTGTAAATAGATATTGTATGAATGTTCTTCACCGTAAGAGTTCATCTCTAGTGGAATATTATTTGTATTGACTGTAAATAGATATTGTATGAATGTTCTTCACCGTAAGAGTTCATCTCTAGTGGAA
This sequence comes from Caprella mutica, assembly GCA_947561585.1. NCBI lineage: Eukaryota > Metazoa > Arthropoda > Malacostraca > Amphipoda > Caprellidae > Caprella > Caprella mutica. Next base: position 245,071 of record CANNZV010001392.1, on the reverse strand, counting down.
TATTATTTGTATTGACTGTAAATAGATATTGTATGAATGTTCTTCACCGTAAGAGTTCATCCCTAGTGGAATATTATTTGTATTGACTGTAAATAGATATTGTATGAATGTTCTTCACCGTAAGAGTTCATCCCTAGTGGAATATTATTTGTATTGACTGTAAATAGATATTGTATGAATGTTCTTCACCGTAAGAGTTCATCCCTAGTGGAATATTATTTGTATTGACTGTAAATAGATATTGTATGAATGTTCTTCACCGTAAGAGTTCATCCCTAGTGGAATATTATTTGCATTGACTGTAAATAGATATTGTATGAATGTTCTTCACCGTAAGAGGTCATCCCTAGTGAAATATTATTTGTATTGACTGTAAATAGATATTGTATGAATGTTCTTCACCGTAAGAGTTCATCCCTAGTGGAATATTATTTGTATTGACTGTAAATAGATATTGTATGAATGTTCTTCACCATAAGAGTTCATCCCTAGTGAAATATTATTTGTATTGACTGTAAATAGATATTGTATGAATGTTCTTCACCGTAAGAGTTCATCCCTAGTGGAATATTATTTGTATTGACTGTAAATAGATATTGTATGAATGTTCTTCACCGTAAGAGTTCATCCTTAGTAGAATATTATTTGTATTGACTGTAAATAGATATTGTATGAATGTTCTTCACCGTAAGAGTTCATCTCTAGTGGAATATTGTTTGTATCTTCCTGCAGAGACTATTTATTTTAGTATCAACCCTTCATCGTTCTTGTGGTCGTATTTATTTATTTTAAATGAGAAAATCTGTTTTCTGAGCCATGAACAGTTGATATCTTTTATCACGTACCTACAAGTTTTCAGTTTAAAAAAATTTTAAAAAATGATAACCTTTACAGTTTACACAATTTGCAAGAAATTTATTATCTTTAAATAGGCTTAATAATTTTTATTTTTATTTTCCGTTCAATATAGATTAGCATGTTGAAATATCAAAATATTTAAATCGCACATTTGATATAATAAACTGCCATTCAAAGTTAAAAAAATAATTAATGTTTAGGCTATAAATATAGGGTGAGTTTCAAGTTATGGGACGGTTCCGATCTCATAAGAAAACATACACAATTTATTAATAAAATAATATTTTCAATATTGAAATAAAAAGTAAATAATAATTATCATATTTTTTAATTTATGATCGAATATATGAAGCTGTCTAATAACTCATAACTGACTCTATATAATATTCATTTAAACACATTTCATAGTCTAAATAAAGATAATTGTTTCTTTTTTAATTATTTAAAGAGAGTATGTAAAGAAATTCAACACAACCTATATAATTATATATGATAATAGATATTAATTACATTTTATTTGTTCTGTTCTTGACTACCTAACCTAACCGTTTGTTCTTCCTAACAGGTGACCGACTGCTGGACATACCGTGCAAAGTTTGCGGTGACAGATCATCCGGTAAACACTACGGGATATACTCCTGCGATGGTGAGATATGCTGATATGTTGTTAAATATGTTGTTAACATTTTGATAAACATTTTAGTTAGCATGATGTTGAATATGTTGGTAAATATGATGTTAAAAATGTTAAATGTAGTATTAAACATGTTTTAAACATGTTTAACTTGGAGTTAAATATTTCTTGTACATGTTTTAAACATATTTAACAACATGTTTAAAACATGTTGTTAAATATGTTGTTACGTTAAACATGTTGTTAAACATGTTGTAACGTTAAACATGTTGTAACGTTAAACATGTTGTTAAAAATGTTATTAAACATGATGTTAAGCATGTTAATAAGTTTAACTCCAAGTTTAACTCAAATATTAAACATCATGTTTAACAACATATTTAGCACCATGATGTTAAACATGTTGTTTTAATATTTTAGTAATCCCAGATTTATAATTGTGCTCGGTTTTTTATGACTAATTACAAATTCGTTATCTATTTACGGTCGTAATAACTATTTACTTGACGAATTTTCCTCCTATTTTATCTGATGATGAAGATGTTCCGACTAATTCATCTTCTTCAGATTATCGGAAAAAAATAGGTACGATACTTATCCGAAATTTAGATTTTGTTCAATATTAGAATGTGAATATTTATTGTTATCCGATTATAATTTTCTGACTAAAGTTATTTGAAGTAAATGTTTAATTAATTTATTATAATCACCAACAAAATTATTTTGATTTATAATGAAGGAATTAATTAATCCAAAATGTTTGACTTTTAAAAAAAATTGAATGGTTTAAATGATTTCATTATATTTTTTGTTACAAATAATCTGAAGTTTTTCTAGTAAGAAATATAAATTAAATTAATCATAAATTAAATATAAAACACTAGAATATGAATATTATTAAATCTGTTTTTATTAAAAGATATATTTTTTAAACAAATTTACAACAAGTTACCCAGATCGAAAATTATAGTAGGGCCTTTATGATCCACTGATACCATTTAAAATAATGAGATAGAACTTCAAGTTTAATTTTTTTTACTTGTTCGAAAATATGGTACCGTTAGATATCATAACTTACCTTTTATATATAAAAAATTATATATCACAATTTTAATATTCTTTAGTTCTTATGTGTCTTAAAATGTATACCCTTCCAATAACACGAAACCTATCCTCCTATAATATTTCTATATAAAAAAAATACATATTATATTTTTCTATGATCGCTAATGTGCCACCGTTCAATAACTCCAAACTTCCCCCACTCCTTCGACAGGCTGCAGCGGGTTCTTCAAGCGCAGCATCCACAGGAACAGAGTGTACACCTGCAAGGCATCTGGGGACCTGAAGGGCAAGTGCCCCATTGACAAGACACATCGCAACCAGTGCAGGGCCTGTAGACTCAATAAGTGCTTTGCTGCAGCCATGAACAAAGACGGTAAGAAAGATTTAGTTATGGTGGGGCTATGGGAGATTATGTAAGAAACTCATAAAGTTATGGTGGGGCTATGCGAGATTATGTAAGAAACTCATAAAGTTATGGTGGGGCTATGGAAGATAAATGTATAGTTATGGTAGGTCTATAGGAGATTATGTAAGAACCGGGAGAAAATATGGTGGTCCCATAGAAGATTACGAGAGAAAGTTATGGTGGGCCATGAACAAAGACGGTAAGAAAGAGTTATATAGAGTTATGGTGGGGCTTTGGGAGATTATGTAAGAAACACATAAAGTTATGGTGGGGATATAGGAGATTAATGGAGAAAATTATGGTGGGGCATGAACAAAGACGGGAATAAGGAAATAGAAAACTAGATAACGGGCACTCGTAGAGCTCATACCTTCGCAGCCGCTTATAAATACATTAACCTTAAAATAATTACTGAGTTGTAATGACTTTGACCTTTGACCTGTTCGCTTCCAAAATCTAATCAAGTTGTTCCTGGATATTGACCAATCGTCCCATCAAATTTCAGACAACTCTTTTGAATACTTTTCGAGGTATGTGAATATCAATATCTATTTATGAAGATTATTTAAGAAACACAAACAAAGTTATGGTGGGGCCTTAGAAGATTATACATATATGATAACCTCTTAGTTTTCGGTAGCCCATCATAACTTCCTCTGTAAGTATTATTTATAAACGAAATTTATACTTAAAATAAAAAAATTCTTACTCACCACATCACCACTCACTCACCACATCACCTCTCACTCACCCCATCAACTCTCACTCACCACATCACCTCTCACTCACCCCATCAACTCTCACTCACCACATCAACTCTCACTCACCACATCACCACTCACTCACCACATCACCTCTCACTCACCCCATCAACTCTCACTCACCACATCACCTCTCACTCACCACATCAACTCTCACTCACCACATCAACTCTCACTCACCACATCAACTCTCACTCACCACATCAACTCTCACTCACCACATCAACTCTCACTCACCCCATCAACTCTCACTCACCACATCAACTCTCACTCACCCCATCAACTCTCACTCACCCCATCAACTCTCACTCACCCCATCAACTCTCACTCACCACATCAACTCCCACTCACCACATCAACTCTCACTCACCACATCAACTCTCACTCACCCCATCAACTCTCACTCACCACATCAACTCTCACTCACCCCATCACCTCTCACTCACCACATCACCTCTCACTCACCCCATCAACTCTCACTCACCCCATCAACTCTCACTCCCCCCATCAACTTCACTCCATCAACTCTCACTCACCACATCAACTCTCACTCCCCCCATCAACTTCACTCCATCAACTCTCACTCACCACATCAACTCTCACTCACCACATCAACTTCACTCCGTCAACTCTCACTTACCACATCAACTCTCACTCACCACATCAACTCTCACTCACCACATCAACTCTCACTCACCACATCAACTTCACTCCATCAACTCTCACTCACCCCATCAACTCTCACTCCCCCCATCAACTCTCACTCACCCCATCAACTCTCACTCACCCCATCAACTCTCACTCACCACATCAACTTCACTCCATCAACTCTCACTCCCCCCATCAACTCTCACTCACCCCATCAACTCTCACTCACCCCATCAACTCTCACTCACCCCATCAACTCTCACTCCCTCCCTTATTGTCACCTGGCTCCTCTCGCACGCTTCATTCTCACGTGTCACACATTAGCCTCAGCACTACACGGTGATAATCGATTGTAAGCGCTGCCTTACACTGCTAATCGACTGCTCTTACACTGCCCTGAACTACTAATAGACTGCTGATACGCTGCCGTGAACTGCTAATACACTGCCTTGGACTGCTAATAGTCTGCTGATACTCTGCCGTGAACTGATAATAGTCTGCCGTGAACTGCTAGTAGTCTGCCGTGAACTGCAAATAGTCTACCGTGAACTGCTAATATGCTGCCGTGAACTGCAAATAGTCTGCCGTGAACTGCTAATACGCTGCCGTGAACTGTGAACTGTTAAAAGTTTGCCGTGACTACTAATCGACTGCTGATACACTGCCGTGAACTGCAGATAGATTTCTCTGAACTGCTATTAAACTGCCGTAAGCTGCTAATAGACTGCCGTACATCACCAGTAAACTCGCACGTGTTGTATGTGTTTGTTAAATGATTGTGTGATGCTTAGGGATTTGTTCGATTGTTTTGTTCGATGGTTTTGTTCGATGAATTTGATCGATTGTTTTGTTCGATTGTTTTGTTCTATGGTTTTGTTCTATGGTTTTGTTCAATGGTTTTGTTCGATGGTTTTGTTCGATGGTTTTGTTCTATGGTTTTGTTCAATGGTTTTGTTCGATGGTTTTGTTTTGTTCGATGGTTTTGTTCGATGGTTTTGTTCTATGGTTTTTTTCGATGGATTTGTTCGATGGATTTGTTTGATGGTTTTGTTTGATGGTTTTGTTCGATTGATTTGTTTGATTGATTTGTTCGATTGTTTTGTTCGATGGATTTGTTTGATGGTTTTGTTCAATGGTTTTTTTCGATGGATTTGTTTGATGGTTTTGTTTGATGGTTTTGTTCGATTGATTTGTTCGATTGTTTTGTTCGATGGATTTGTTTGATGGTTTTGTTCGATTGTTTTGTTCGATTGATTTGTTTGATGGTTTTGTTCGATTGTTTTGTTCGATTGATTTGTTTGATGGTTTTATTCGATTGTTTTGTTCGATTGATTTGTTTGATGGTTTTGTTCGATTGTATTGTTCGATGTTTTTGTTGCTGGTGTGTTTGCTAGTTGATTTTGCAGTCAGTTTGTTAGTGTTTCATGTTTTTGGGTTCAATGCAATGTTTGTAGAGTTTTCTGTTTTGTTCTCTATAGTGTCGCAGTGTTTTAATTATTGTTTTTATGTATGTAAATCTAAGCTGTTTTTATCTGCTGTTACCTTTGCCATAGTGTGGAGGGTTATATTTTGATCTGCAAAATTTATTACCGTACGAATAACATAGGAAGTATTTTATTTATATTTATATACATAATCTTGTTACTCGCATGACTCAAAAAGTATTCAACTAAATTGCCTGAAATTTTGTGGGACGATTGGTTATTATCTAGGAACCATTTTGTTAGATTTTGGGAGCGATCAGGTCAAAGGTCAAGGTCATTCATAATTCAATAATTACAAAAAATGTAACGACGGCGAAGTTATGTGATCTTCGAGCTCCCATTCTAGTTGCTGTTTACTTTGTTCATGCTGTTTTTATGTTTTGTAACATTTGATATATTAAATAATCATTGCATTAACTATCGTATCCTTTTCTATTATAATTCGATTTTCTTTAATACACAGTTTATTTAATTAACCATAAGTTTTTTTAATTGATTAATAGTAACCATTTTGTTTCTATTATAATTATTCTATCAATATTAAATCAAATTAGATGTATTTCATTTGCATTGATTTTATGTTACTTATAACTAAATTAATTAATTGATCTTAACAACTGTTTCTTATTCTTTATATTTGATTATTTATTGTTGATAATAATTATTTTATTCCTAATTAAATATATCTATTTTTATTGATTATTAATAATTTTTAATAATTTTATTATTATACGATTTATATTAATTATAACTAATTTTTAATTATTTTATTTTATGATAATGTTATTTATTAATTATCTATAAATTTTCTATTAATTAAAACTATTTTCAATTAATAATAACTATTTTTTAATTATATTAATAATTGTTATTATCTTAGATTACATAATAAATACAACATATATCTTTTAAGTGTTACGTCATTTTATCATTCTTTACTATGCCAATTTTGTGATATTTTTTTTCTATATATCTTTGATGAATATAAAATTCTATTTTCTATTTGTTATATAATCAAAATGTTTTATCGATAACAACCTACTATCTGTGAATAGGTATATAAAACAAATAGATATGTTAAAAAAATAATAGATAAATTTAAAAATAAATATTTAAAAATATATTTTTAAGTATCCACTGTACATTTGTTATTTTTATCTATTGTTTTTATAACGATTTATTGGTTTGATATAACTGTAGTTTTATGCAAACAAAGCTTATATAACATCAATATAGTTCATGTAGACCGTATTCTGCAAATGATGTATTTTAGATTACATTTCATTCACCAATCGTCTGTATTAGATCGACGATTATAATTTAGCCACCGGAATATTTGTAACTGGAAGAATTTTACAACTGGGAGAATTTTACAACTGGGAGAATTTTACAACTGGGAGAATTTTACAACTGAGAGAATTTTACAGCTGAGAGAATTTTACAACTGAGAGAATTTTACAACTGAGAGAAGGGTCATTACTTATCACCTGGTTTGGAATCTTGAATTCACAAGAACCGAGCCATTTAGAAAATAGGATGTCATTACCCTTACTTCATCCTCTTTATTGATGTCATCCGTCATCATGTGCTTTATCCACTTCAGTTCCGTCATATGTCATCTTGAACTTCATCCACTTCAGTTACGTCATCTTGAACTTCATCCACTTCAGTTACGTCATCTAGACCTCATCCTCTTCAGTTCTGTCATCCGTCATCTTGTAATTCATCCACTTCAGTTCCGTCATATGTCATCATGTACTTCATCCACTTCAGTTCTGTCATGCGTCATCTTGAACTTCATCCACTTCAGTTCTGTCATCCGTCATCTTGTACTTCATCCACTTCAGTTCCGTCATCCGTCATCATGTACTTCATCCACTTCAGTTCCGTCATGCGTCATCATGAACTTCATCCACTTCAGTTCCGTCATATGTCATCATGTACTTCATCCACTTCAGTTCTGTCATCCGTCATCTTGTACTTCATCCACTTCAGTTCTGTCATGCGTCATCATGAACTTCATCCACTTCAGTTCCGTCATATGTCATCATGTACTTCATCCACTTCAGTTCTGTCATCCGTCATCTTGTACTTCATCCACTTCAGTTCCGTCATCATGTACTTTATCCACTTCAGTTCCGTCATCATGTACTTTATCCACTTCAGTTCCGTCATCATGTACTTTATCCACTTCAGTTCCGTCATCATGTACTTCATCCTCTTCAGTTCTGTCATTTTGAGAAATATTCTCAATAAAAAATTTAATATTCTAATAACGAATTCTGACGAATTCTAACCGAATTCCGATGGACGAATTTAAAAAAAGCAAGAACAATATCTCATTCATATTACTAAGTTATTATCTAACCTATAATAATTGAATTCGGATTAAGTACATTCGATCATTTTTGGTTTAGATCCAAATGACACTATATTGCAACTCTTTAGGTAACATTCTTCCCAAGCTGAACAAATACAAGAAGTCTACCTCAAGCAGATCGATGCAAAGGCCATAGCGTTCTCCAAGAAACTCCATTAGGTTTCTCAAATTACATTCAGACAAATCGTTAAGGCAAACTGGCGGCGAAATTTCCCCTAATCGTAAAGCTTTGCTCTCCTTCCAAGTCTTTGGCGCAGTAAAAAGTCAAAATGAGAGCATCTGCAAGAGGTTTCACTCCGCGAACAAAAATTAAGACAGCTTAGTTGGGCATAAATTTGTTATTGCGCGGGGGCCTCTGAAAGTCGCAAAATGGTAGTCACCGGACTTAGCAAATAAAAAGCGGCTGCTCTGAAGGTATATTTGTGGTCAAAAAGTGGCACAAGGTTGACAGTAATGGAGAGTCGTGTATTAACCCACAGCCTTCGAATTCAAACACCCCTTCTCATGTCCCAAAACCAGTTAAGATCTTTGAACATTTCAAATTCAGAAACCGTCTTGAATTCTTCTGTTTCATTCTTTGATATGATCAGGGCATGGGATTCAGTTGGCATTCGGTCATTCCTAGGGAAGGCAAGGAGCTTCTCAGTGACATTGATTCTAACGTCTCATTGGCTGATTCAAGCCCCGCCCACATCACATAAGTGACTCTTATTGGCTTTCGGCCACTTTGCCATCACTCGACAGTCGCTCATCATTGGCCGATTCGAAGCTCGATCGAGCTCATTGGCTTAGTGGTCGAAAATCGTTTCGAATTAATAGCACTACTTATTTCTTATCGAAGCACTCGACAATTTAGCCTTGTAAAAATTCCGCATTTTATAGATAAGTCACAACATAGAGCTCTAATCCACATCGTTAATCATTTTTATTGCAATATGTTATGGTCTTCTCTCTATGATTCTATTATCAGGCAACAAATCAAGCTTACGGTACGTAAACATTTCAAATTAGTTTGTTATGTTCATCCAGAGCGTTGAAGTCATTGATTTGAAACTTACTTTTTATTTAATTCTCAGTTAGGGTATAAGTTACGAATTATCGGTCGGGTTCACATCTTCGGTCATATGAAAAAAACTATATAATAATTATTATTTTCAGTTTAATTTACTATCTGCAGGTATCATGAATACCAATCAGAACTAAAATATAATCATAATTATTATATCGTTTCTTATATGACCGAAGATGTGAAACCGACCGATAATTCGTAACTTACCTTAGATAGATTAGTATTAAATATACTAATTTAATATTAAGAAAGTAAATAAATGTATAGTATTCATCCACTCAAAAGCTTGATATTATGCATGGTAATATAGAATATAATAGTTAAATAAATTAATTCACTAAATAAAAATTTATCGCAAACAGTTATAATAGTCGAGTATCTGCAATTAAATATACCTACATATAAACAGGGTAAGTTACTAGTTATCGGGTGGTTCCACATTTTCGACAATTATGTACAATAAAAGTTAAATAATAATTGTTAGATAATCTTTCCTTATATGAACGAAAATGTGGCACCGTCCGGTAACTCGAAATTTAACCCACCAATTACAAACATTTATTTAACAACATTTATTTCACATACGGTTAGTGTTAATACTGATGATTAACTACCAAAACCTCAGTCGACAATTAATGGTTCACAGGAGGTTCAATGATGGTTCAATGATGGTTTACTGATGGTTTACTGATGGTTTACTGATGGTTCACTGATGGTTTACTGATGGTTTACTGATGGTTCACTTATGGTTCAATGATGGTTTACTGATGGTTTACTGATGGTTCACTGTTGGTTCACTGATGGTTTACTGATGGTTCACTGTTGGTTCACTGATGGTTTACTGATGGTTCACTGATGGTTCACTGATGGTTCACTTATGGTTTACTGATGGTTCACTGATGGTTCATTGATGGTTCACTGATGGTTTAGTGATGGTTTACTGATGGTTTACTGATGGTTCACTGATGGTTCACTGATGGTTTACTGATGGTTCACTGATGGTTCACTGATGGTTCACTGATGGTTTACTGATGGTTCACTGATGGTTCATTGATGGTTCACTGATGGTTTAGTGATGGTTCACTGGTGGTTTACTGATGGTTTACTGATGGTTCACTGATGGTTCACTGATGGTTCACTAATGGTTCACTGATTTCACTGATGGTTCACTGATGATTTACTGATGGTTCACTGATTTTACTGATGGTTCACTGACGGTTCACTGATGGCTCACTGATGGTTCACTGATGGTTCACTGACGGTTCACTAATAGTTCACTGACGGTTCACTGATGGTTCACTGATGGTTCACTGATAGTTCACTGACGGTTCACTGATGGCTCACAGATGGTTCACTGATGGTTCACTGATGGTTCACTGACGGTTCACTGATGATCTGATGGTTCACTGACGGTTTACTGATAGTTTACTGACGTTTCACAGATGGTTCTCTTACAGTTCACTTACAGTTCACTGATGGTTTACTGATAGTTCACTGATGGCTCACTTACAGTTCACTTACAGTTCACTTACAGTTCACTTACAGTTCACTTACAGTTCACTGATAGTTCACTGATGGTTCACTGATGGTTCACTGACGGTTCACAGATGGTTCACTTACAGTTCACTTACAGTTCACTTACAGTAAACTTACAGTTCGCTGATGGTTTACTGATAGTTCACTGATGGCTCACTGACGGTTCATTGACGGTTCACTGATGGCTCACTTACAGTTTACTGACGGTTCACTGACGGTTATCTCTCAGTGGCCAGTAGATCATTTATTCACAACATCAAAGCTTTTTGAGTGTGTCTCGGTGTTTGTTCTAGCACCAGAGTGTGTTTATTCTGTTCACACCAGTGTATTGGCCAATGCAGAACATCAAAAGACACTCTATTTACCCGCCTTAATGGACTCTGTGTCTTCACTAAACAACACTGGACAAAAGTTAGCGCATATCATCACCAGCGAATAACATGTTGTGTGCTCTACTGATAATTAGTCAAGTATAATGAGCTGTGTTATTCAGTGTTGTATAATGTTATTCAGTGTTGTATAATGTTATTCAGTGTTGTATACTGTTATTCTGTGTCGTATAATCTGTTTTGGGAATGGACTCTACTGTTGATTAAATAATGAGGTAATAATAACTGTTTTCTAATATAACAATAAGTTTGGAGTTAAAATGATTGAGTTATTGAGAATAAAGTGTTGAATGAGCTTCATAATTAATGTAAAACTAATGTGGAATTAAAAATATTAGAGCACAATATTTGCTTATGATCGTAGTGTTCAACCTTTTTTAATCTTTAATAGTTTCCTTAATATTGGTTTGATTTGAATTAGGTCGGTTTTAAAATATTTTCATGTCTTTAAAGTTTTATTTTCATATTCGTATATGGGTTAACTGTCCAAAATTTTAACGCAGTCGACTTCGCAACAAGAACAGCCTTTGGTTAAGAAATGTTAGGCAAGATTTTGCATTTACAGGATTTCCTACAGCATCTGTTGTTTTCTGATGAAACACATTTTCATATCCAAAGTGGGGTAAACACTCACAGTTGTCGGTTACTGGTGCACTAATAACCCTCACTGGACAGTGGAGAAGCCACTTCATTCACCTCGAACAACCGTGTGGGTGACCATATGGGATGGGGGTATTATGGGCCCAATTTACATTCATGTTAATGATGATAATTATTACTATTTACTCCAGTTTGATTATTTGGGCCTACTTTTTCGATGTTGCCAGATTCAGAAAAATATATTTACGCAAGTTTGAGCACCATGGCGACATGAACATTAAGTGTCCACCAAGATCACCTGATCTTAACCCTTGTGATTTTTTTCTATGGGGATTTTTCATTAGTGAAGTTTATTATACCCAACTCAGGGATATCAATGAATTGAAGAAAAGAATTTGTCAAAATTTTGCAGAAGTAACATTCGAAATGTCGCATAACTCAATGGATTTATCCCAGACCTGTCTAAATTAAGTCATCTATATTATATATCAAGTAAAATATACAGCAAAATAATATAATTATTACATCTTGAGATTGTTGTAAAACCAACTAAATTTTAATAGACCTGATATTGAGGAAGTTATTGAAGTTTAAAATATAAGAGAAATTAAAATTCGAATTATAAGATGACTTATATTTCGATTAATAAGCTAACTGAAATTTTGAATGATTAACTAAATATGATTGAAATATTATGCTAACTGACACAACCGTATAAGCTAGCTTAGAAAAATTATAAATTAAATATAATGTATTTGATTCTACTCTATAATTTATGGTAGAAATATAAGGAGAATTATAATAAATCTACGGATATCACTACACATATTTAACTACCCTGTCAAAAGTCAGTACTCTCTTCAGTGCCTGTAATCAGTGATAGGGTAAGTTACGAGTTATCGGTCAGTTTCACATCCTCGGCCATATAAGAAAACAATAATTTATAGTTAATTTTTATTTGTATCCATGATACCTGCAGGTATCATGGATGCCAATGAAATGCAATATAAATAATTAATTATTATATCGTTTTTCTTATATGACCGAAGATGTGAAACTGACCGATAATTCATAACTTCCCTAGAAATGTAATAAAATACAGTAATTAAAACCTATTATAGTTCTATTACTTTTTTATTAAAAAGATTATGTTTTTCACTAAAAAAAACAATATTTTTAATATTTAATTTAAGATAAGAGAGGTTTTAAAAAGCTTCTAACATTACAGCAACACACCAGTCCACTTTCACCACATAAATGGAATACCACGTACAGACACTTTGCTAGAATGACAGAGGGTTTCCCGCTAGATATTTTCTCGTCACTTGACAGAGGTTTTAACCTCTAATCATTGCAAGACATTGTCGTGAAGCGTGATCTTCTGAAGGTAATTACCTCGCACCCTAGCCATTACAGTATGTGAAACGTTTAACAGAAGAAGAAGTATTGACATTATTCTTACATATAATAAAAGGTGATTGAAATCCCGAACTCTATTCGGGAAGTTCAATTCAGAGGTAAATGGCTTATGAACACAGGTAACTGAGATTTTCAACTTTCTGAGATTGTAGTGTAATTACATATTTATTGGAAAACAATAATGGATTTTTTTTTTTCTCACAAATTATATTTTTAATCAAATATTGCAATGGAAATGAAATTTTGAAGTTTTTGAAAGTTTCAGGAGATTTGAAAGATGGTTACTTTCTTCGTTATTTACTTAATGGGAAAGTTTAATAACACTGTCAATTTCAAGTGGCTTTTGCCTAGTTTATGAACTTAGAACTCTTCCATTGTCCTTTCAAAGTCCTTTTACTTTCCCATGAATTTTCAATTACTTTTCTATCAGTTCACCATTACTTTTGATCTTTAATCACATTTTTACCTGTTCACCTTCCGTTCTGCTTACTCCCCCCCCCCCCCCCACCCCAATATACCTCACCCTCCCTCCCACCCCTTCTCAATTCACATCTCCACCACAGAGCATACGTTTTTAGATATTTCGATAACATTCATCCAATAGCGAGCCAATATCCCCAAACAATATCGGGTCGGCATCGCTCAGCAAAGGATGTTCCTCGATAGTCGGCTTTGAAGCTTGCCCTGCTCCTATGGCTCCTTTCAGAAACATCAGCTGAGTTTCTTTCATATTCTGATCTGCGGATGATTATCCCTCCGCTCAATAGATGGCGCGGATTGTCCGCAATGCGCGACTTTTCGGGATGTATCGCTGACGTAGCATAGCTACGTCAGATGAAGCGGTAGCTAGGATGTGTAGCTTAGGTATTATATTATAAATGTTGATAATTTAAATACAATTACTTGAAGCGGTAGCTAGGATGTGTAGCTTAGGTATTATATTATAAATGTTAAAATTTAAATACAATTACTTGAAGCGGTAGCTAGGATGTGTAGCTTAGGTATTATATTATAAATGTTAAAATTTAAATACAAATACTTGAAGCGGTAGCTAGGATGTGTAGCTTAGGTATTATATTATAAATGTTGAAACTTAAATACAATTACTTGAAGCGGTAGCTAGGATGTGTAGCTTAGGTATTATATTATAAATGTTAAAATTTAAATACAATTACTTGAAGCGGTAGCTAGGATGTGTAGCTTAGGTATTATATTATAAATGTTAAAACTTAAATACAATTACTTGAAGCGGTAGCTAGGATGTGTAGCTTAGGTATTATATTATAAATGTTAAAACTTAAATACAATTACTTGAAGCGGTAGCTAGGATGTGTAGCTTAGGTATTATATGATAAATGTTAAAATTTAAATACAATTACTTGAAGCGGTAGCTATGATGTGTAGCTTAGGTATTATATTATAAATGTTTAAATTTAAATACAAATATTTAAAGAGATTTTTATGCTATGATGTTATACTTAAGTCGCAAATTATAAATATTAATAATTTAAATACAATTATTTAAAGAGATTTTTTCTCATTTTATAAATTATTCGTCAGCATAATATACAAAAGAAAGTGATGATATAAGAAAAATTAACGGGAAAGAAAAAGTTGTAGATGAATTTCTTCTGTAAGTGTTTCAAGTGCTCGTTTAATTTTCTTGTAAGATTTTCATCAGCTCTTTGTGCTTGTAATCATTTTATAAGGAATGATTTAATAATAAAATAATAGACTCATAAATATTTTTATAAAAATAAGATTAATTAACTTTTGATATTTATTTAACTAATTCAATTTTTAAACTTTTTTACCAAATTTTTATATTAGATCCTGATAATCGATTAAATTTTTTTAACTGTTCATGTATTTTTCATCACTATATTCAAAGACAACTAAAACTTTCATAGTTTCCCCTTCCTTCCTATCCCCATCAGTGAATTTCCCTAGGTAGCATAAAAAGTTAAATAGATTCAAATTAGGAGATCCTTGAGTTAAGAAGGTGCTCAGATTTTTCCTAACTCCAAATTCTTTTTGTGAAGCAAAGGAGTTGTATTTTAACTCCGGCAGGCGTGTTTTGATACCTGTCTTCATTTGCCGGCTTGTGTTTTTCTTACGCGTTTCTCTGGCGGCACTGGGAGGTGAGAGTCTCGAGAGGGCGGCGAGTAAGCGGATTTGTTGTTAATTTGAAGACTTGCGAATCACTGATCCGTTTCGTGTATCTGCTTCACTCATTGAAACGCTGAATAATCTGCCTTTCTTCTGAATGCACTCAATTTAATTCTTGACTATTATATGTTCTTTACAAATTTTGTATGTAAAAATCCGTTTATGTTATTACAATTGTGTTATATTCATCAATCCTATTAATTAAAAAAAGCAAACGAAAACTAGGTTTCTATCATTAAATGTTATTAAATAGAAACCCGATTCTTTTGAAGGACATAAGCCTCCCAAGAGCTCAGCCAGCATTTTCTCTTCTTTCACGCGTTTCCACGATACGTAGAGCACTATCGAGTTAAGACTTGTCAGATTCTGTCTATGAGAAGGCATTAAAAGTTCTTACGGACAGAAAAGATCTATTGGTAGAGTCCTTCTTTCTTTTCATCCCTAATTAGACACTTTTTGATCTTTTGAGGACTTTGCTTCTCCAGAAATCGAACGAAGAAATGGAAAGTGATCGACGCTCTATTTTTCTTGACGGGAACTTTGTCTTTGGCAGTAGTTTAATTCATTCATCAGATTACTCAGTAAATAGTCTTCCATACAGTTTTTAGTAGGGGTGTAACGTCTGCCTCAGAACAGAAGGCCATATCGCTGATGTCAAAAGGAAATTAAGTACAAGGGACTGGAAGAAGCAGTCAGAAAGGAAAGTGGCTCCATGAACGAAGTCACCTACCACCGTATACAAATAAAAGGTTATGGTGGGGCCATGGAACATTAATCTTCTATGGCCCACCATCAATGTCTCTCATGATTATGAATAACCTCATATACCCTGAAATAATTTGATCGTGTAAAAACGAGAATTTTTGTGACATTCTTGTAATATTCAGATGAAGAAAAAGCATGTTATACAATTTAAAAAATATTTTTCTATTTTTTGTAACGAAAAAAAAATTTACAATTGTGTTTAACTAGTGTAAGTGTACACATGTGTTCTAATATATGAAGGATTTTATCCGATCATTTAAGGAAAATATCTAAAAAAAACGGTCAAAGTACCTCACTCGCAAGGGGACATATATGTCACCAAAGATTATAAAGGGTTATACAAACTCGATAATAACTATATTACGTTAATTATTTTAATTATGATAGATTCTGCAATTCGAGAAGAATCAAATTAATTGCCTCAAAACAACAGATTCCTCTATCAGTTTATGTAGAAATAGTAAACAGGACATTTATTCACAAAATAGGCTCATAAACCTAAACTTAACTAACTTGTAATATCAATTTTTGGTCAATTATAATGCATTTGAATCAGTATACTATTCGTATATTTTTGACTTCAGTTTCAAAAATATAAGTAGGTAAACAAATTCAACTTGGTACGAAACATATGTTTTTTTATATAAATTGATCTATATTTGTTTGAATTTGTAATATATTTTATTGGGTAAATGTTCACTCTGTTGACTTATAATGTTAACTAATTATTAAAGACCAATTTAAAAAAAATGTTAACGATATCTTTCCATCAAATATAAGAAAAAATGCATATAAGAAGTATTTTAATGCTTATTTAGCATTTTCCATCCGGTAATTCATAAAGAAACAGAAATATCCGGTAATTAATTGGTTCATTAATATGATTTCAATTACATCCAATGCAAAAGCTGAATAATAACATTTAAAATTCCACTGAAATCTCTTTCTTCTCACTACTTTATTTATATTCGAAAGCCGTAAGAAACGATGAATATTGGCCCTATTATTTACGAGCCAGCGAATGAGTTTACTTTGCTGAGGTAATTACAAGTAAGTCAGCCCCCTTTGAAATACTGGCTGTAAGCATGCATAGGCGTCAGCCTATCTAGTAGTCGGTGAATTACTAACACCTATTCGTCGGATTTTGATCGCCGTGACTATGATGATTATGGTTGTGAGTGTGACAATATGCTTTTAAAATCATAGATCTTAAGAATATCATAGACAAAAGGAAAGGGCATCGAATACTATATGCCGCTGGTGTAGAACTATTCAATGCTGTTTAATTCTCCCCATCTATAATATTTCGGGATCTATGATTCTAGAAACATATTGTCACAACCCTAATGGTGACGAAAAGATCTACGAGGATAAAATGATTGAAAGAAACTTCTGCCAGACATCGACAAAAAATCCTAAAATTAAAATCTGACTATATAACATTTCGACAAAAATTTGCCGATCATAATTGTTGGACCTCAACTTGAAACGAAATGACTTAAAATTATGAATGTGATTATTTTGAACATTACAGAATACTTTGCTAATCCGGAATCATAGAAGTAATTGGTTTTAAGAACACTGTGGATAGCGCCATAGCTTACCACTGCTGATCAAGGGAGAGGATCCAGGGCATTAGTGGGGCAATTTACGAGCCTCTCTGAGGTGTATTGGCCTCCATTACAGGGCAATAACAACAGATCACACCAATGAGCTTCGTGTGGCACCTAATCAGCACTGAGACAGATTGCTAACAAGTAATGGCGACACTTGGGAAACACGGGGGCGAGTGGGGAAGTGCTTAACTGTAGGGGGGAAGTGCTAAACTGTTGGGGAAGTGCTAAACTGTTGGGGAAAGTGCAAAACTGTGAGAGGGGAAGTGCAAAACCATGGGGGGAAGTACTTAACTGTTTGGGGGGAAGTACTTAACTGTTGGGGGAAGTGCTAAACTGCTTGGGGGAAGTGAAGACTATGGGGGAAGTGCTAAACTGTAAGGGACGTCTTGATGTTGTGTGTTGTTGTTGAGGATAGGTATAGAGGGAAAATAAAAAAAAAGGAAAGAAGAAAGAGTATTTAAAACATATAGCATGTGAGCTATTCGATGAAGCATGATGAAATTTAATATAAAATAATAGTAAATCATATTTATATACCACGTATGAAAGAAAGCATGTTTGGTACTGATATGATGGATCTTCTCTGTTTGCTGGGCGAATTTGAAAATAATGGAAAATATAACCTTCCGTAAATTTGCGAAGGTAATAAAATATAATGGTATCACAGTTACGTTAGTGACTTTTGAAATCAAATTATTTAGTTAGAAAAAAATACAGACTTATTAGCTATATTAAATAATGTATTTAGAAAAGTTTTAGTTTACACATAGAGTTATGATAAACTACTCTAGAGAGAGGAAGTGTTGTAGCGATTGCAGGACGCTAAGGAAGACGGTGTAAAACCTTATTTTGTTTCGGTTATATCATTTCTCAATTAAATTTTGTTTCAGTTTTTTCATTTCTCTATTAAATTTTGTTTCAGTTGTATCATTTCTCCATTAAACTTACGTTAAATTGCCAGTCACATGACCCAAAAATAAGGATTTTAGCGTCCCGCAAGACGCGATATTATTTTGGCCACTGACTCACCACTTGAGTTTACCGGGCGCATTCAAAAATGATTACTAACCATATATAAATAAGAACAATTTCCTTGAACAAATCGGCATTGTAAAATTAAATAATTTATTCAGACAAGATTTCAATAAATCATATCATTTCCGGTATTATGTCATATTTCTGCAGGAATTTAATTCCGAATTCACTTCAGATTAAAATCTTCGTTATCATGGAAAGGTGTTCTCACGAAGCAGAGGTCATTAGATGACAACACGTGTTAATGATATAATTATATTCGCATTAATTTCAAATGTGCCCAGCAAACAGAAAAGATCCGGTATAATAAGACATGCTACTGTTATTTGTGTTTCACTTCATAGTTCAGGCATTCATAAATAATTATGATATAATTACGTTGCTATTTAATTATTGAAAATAGCAAATAACTGCTAGCTTCTTCTCTAGACAAATATGCAAATTATGGGGGCAAATATATTTCAATACATTTTTAATACATCAAATTTCTATAATTACCATTTGTAAATGTTGAAAATATTATGCAATATTCACCACTTATTAATATGATTGTTTAGTTACTAAATGAATTTAAATTATTCTTTTATCTGTTTCTTGCAGCCGTACAGCACGAAAGAGGTCCTCGCAAACCACGACCAAAGGATCCATCCTGCATGTCATCTGTCTCTTCATTTCCCTCCCTCATATCCACAAGTGACCACCCATTCCATTTCTCCCCCATCGATTCCTCCAGCAAACTCCAACCCATGCTCCTACCACCACCTCCTCTGCCTCCTCTCAAACCCTCCTCCCGACCTCATTTTCCAGAGGGCCTGGTCGCCCCCACGCCCTTATTCTTGGGACACTCCTCAGGCCACCCGATGATGGGCTTCTCATCACCGCATGACAAGGTTCGTTAGAGCAAAAAGATGTTAAATCAATTGGGTAAATTACGAATTATCGGTCAGTTTCATATCTTCGGTCATATAAGAAAAAACGATATTACAATTGTAATTTAATTTTTATTTCAGTTGGTATCCATGATACCTGCAGGTATCATGGATACCAACTGAAATAAAAATTAAATTACAATTGTAATATCGTTTTTTCTTATATGACCGAAGATATGAAACTGACCGATAATTCGTAATTTACCCTAGTTCAGTAGAACTCCTCTATGGTGAACTCCTCTATAGTGAATGAGTTAAGATGAACCCTGTATAGTGAACAAATTTTCTTTAGTCTGCCATAAAATAGCCTTCACTTTCCTAAGACTGATTGTAATTCAACCCAGATTAAAGAAAAAAATTCACTATACGGGGTACATCCTAACTCATTCACTATAGAGGAGTTCTACTGTATAAATATTTCTAAAAGAACAAATTACCAACAACCAATTAGCCACCATCAGAATCCTAAATATTTAAATTAATGTTTACCCATTTTTGTTATCAGCCAATATTGACTTTTACTATTTTTCAAATTTTAGCTATGGCTACAAGCAGCTACCAGCACTATCAACATGGTTAACTCCGTTAGCAGTCACCCATCCTTCTACAACCAAAATAACAACAGAACCACCTTCAACAAATATATCTATGGACACAATAACAATGAAGTTGAACTCAAGAAATCATTTTTACCTGTAAAGCAGCCTGATGCCAGTGAACCGCAAGAAAATTCATCCGTTATCACAGTCACTAGTAACGGACCAACTAGTAACGGACCAACGTCTTCCTCGTCAGACAAAGATAGCTGCGTTGTGTCGGAAAGTAGTGACGGTAACACGAAGGTAATCTCTGCTCTCAGCAGCAGTCTCCTTTCTAGACCCAACATTGACGAGGGTTTGAGTTTATCTTTATCTGCGATGCCGACATTATTTCCATTTGCTCCTAGCTGGGATATATTTCAGGTAATTAATCTATTAGTTTTCATAGAGCGTAATAAAATGAATATTTCAACTAGCTTTCCTAGGAAACATTTTATGAATTCTTCTAATTTCTTCAGGAAACAACTGCGCGACTGCTCTTTATGATGATCAGGTGGATTCGGTCACTGGCCCCATTTCAAACTCTCTCTCGACAAGATCAGGTATATAAACTGTAGTAAATTCTTATTAACGTAAAACTACTCATGAGAAAATATAAAATAGTTACTTCAACTCCGTCTCATTTAACTTTCTTCACAGTGCGTTCTAGTGGAAGCTTCCTGGAAAGAATTATTTCTGGTTCACTTGGCACAGTGGTATCTTCCTGTAGATTTGGCACCTCTGCTAACTTCTCCAGCTGCCTCATTGAGGTGAATATCATTACTAATTATCCTGTAATTTGATGATATAAAATGATAATATCATTCAAAAACACGCAAAAGCTAAAGTGTATTTAAAACTCCTCAATAGTGGACTCATCTATAGTGCATGTAGAGTCTTGAGTCCCGTATAGTGAACAGATATTGTTTAGTCTACCATGAATAGCATCAGTTTTAGAAAACGAATTGTCATTTTATGGCAGACGAAAGAAAATTTGTTCACTGTCTGAGTTAGTTCTCTTACTCAGGACTCTACATTCACTATAGAGGAGTCTAAAATATAGGAGTTCTACTGTAATAATTTTCCTTTTATTTGATGATATAAAGCAAGGATATAATAAAAGTAACCCATAAATGCTAATGGTGTATATGTATTTTCGTTCAGAGTTTCCCAGGATCTAAGAACAGCCACCGAAGTGGCCACAATTCAAGATGTGCTCAGAAGATTCAGACACCTGAACCCTGACAGCACCGAGTGTAGCTGTCTGAAAGCCGTGGTCTTGTTCAAACCAGGTCAGAAGTCGCAATTTGATAGACATTTTGTAGTTTTATTGAGGATTAATATAATAATTTCAGTTGTATATGTATGTATAAGAGAAGAGTAAACTATAAAACACTCTTTGCTCGTTGAAGACGTATGGAAGTTTAAAGGAAAGTAAATTTTGGATTTGAATTCGTATTACAAAACAACTTTCCTTTCGATGATCGAGAAAAAATGACTTTCCTACACCTCAAATATTATATTTCAACGTTTCATTTATATATCAAAAAAATATTTTAAATTTTATTGTTACATCTAATTCTTTTATTTTTAAGATTTGAAAAATTCATGTTCTTATAAGTGACCATCGAAGGGTCATAAAAATGAAATCTCGAAACTTACAAAATTTCTTCCTTATCGTCCTAGAATCTAGTGACCTGGTTGATGTTCATCCTGTTGAAATGCTCCAAGACCAGGCCCAGTGTATCCTCAGTGACTACATACGATCTCGACTACCTAGGCAACCCACCCGATTCGGAAGACTGCTCCTACTGCTTCCAGGTCTCAAGACGGTCCGGGCTTCGACCGTCGAATCCCTTTTCTTCCGGGACACAGTGGGTGATACACCCGTTCAGAGATTGGTCTTGGACATGTACACCATGGATAAGAAAGACTGAAAAGAAGAAAATGTATATTGAGAGATGGAAATATAGAGTTGTATTAATAAGTATTAGTGTTTATCATTTATGAAAAATGTTATTATGCAAAAACAGAGGAGTTTGCTTAAATTGATTAATTATGCTGAAATATCAGCATTTACCAGGAAGCTGTATCACCAATATAATCTACAATATGAAGATAGCTTGAAATTGTTGATATTAACACTGTAATATGGTAAGTCCCCTAGTTTGAAATCTAGGACACATATCATCTTGAACTTTCTTTGAAGATGTTCATTTAATGTTGAATTTTCGATGAATGTTGAAATATTGGGGGAACTTCCCCAACCTTGGAAATTTTTGGTCCCTTTATATTGCTAACGGGTTAATTAATTGAGGTACAGTAAAACACCTGAGTTATGAAGCACTCGAGTAATGAAGGACCTGAGTTATGAAATGCACCTGAAAATCCAAAGTTTTCTCCAAGATCTTAATCATAGAAAACTATCAGTGTCTCTGAGTTATGAAGTAACCAATATTTCATAACTCAGTAGTTTCACTGTACTTACCTTAAACATAAAAAAAAACAATTCAAACATGATAACAAAAATCGCTCATTAATCTCAATATCGTCATATCTCAAAAATCGTTAATTTTGGGTTGTTCAGAATATACCAATATGTACCATAATTGTTTTCTAACCATTTTTAAAGTTCATTAAAACTCAAGGCATGATGTTATGATTAGGACTGTGACAATATGCGTTTAAAATCATAAATCTTAAGGACATCATAGACGAAACGAAATACAATGGTATCGAATACTACATACCGCTCTGGTTTAGAACCATTCAATACTGTTTATTTCTCTCCGTCTATACTATTTTCAGGATATGTGATTTTAAATGCATATTGTCACAGCCCTACTTATGATTAATTTATAAAAAAATTAAAACCCGTCCAGAGAAAAAATGAACATTTTTGAGATATGCCGTTATTGAAATAAAAGACACTTCTTTTACTTAGTATTTTAACAGCTCCTCCATTTAAATTAAAATAATTATTGTTTGTTGTTGTACCATTTTGTGTTGATTGTACATTCAGAAATGTTTATTATTTACACCTATAAGATAAATGTGATAACTCTGAGTATGGTAAGGTGTAGGTATATAATTAAAGGTATAAGTATATATTAATAGAGCGTGAAGTACTGTGCCAAAGAATAATGTACATAGGGTATGTTCCAAGTTATTAAATGGTAACATATTATCGATCGTGTAAGGGAAAAATATAATATTCGATATTTTAATTCGTATGGTATCATGGATACGAATTTAAAAATTTAAATAATTATGATTTAATTATGATATTATTTAAGTGGAAACTTTAATAATCGATATTTTAATTCGTATCCAAGATACCTGCAGGTATCATGGATGTGAATTAAAATAAGAGTTAAAATGTTAAATAATGAAGTTTTCTTTCTATATGATCGTTATTGTGGGACCGATTGATAAATCGGAATTAACACAGATCTAAAATTTCTCTCTGTTGAACTTTTTTAATTACAGAAAATAGAAAAAAAATATGAACATATGTAAGTCAATAGTATTGAAATTTGCCAAAAAGTAACTATATTTTAAAAGTCATAACCTTTACATGATTAATTTCTAATTAATGTTAAAATACTTTAAATTTGTTTATTGATTTTTTTGTTGCAAATAAATGTTTTAAAAAAATGTAAAAAAAATAGATTTTTTTTAATGAAATTTTTGTTACATTTTTTTAGTTAAAAATAAATGTTTAATTTTAAATTTTGTTATCTAAATATATAAGTTATTATTAGCAAATTATTTAGTATTATGAAATGTTTATTCCAATAACCATTTCATATTCTTTTACCATAATATTTTATTCAATTTGTCCCCGTAATAACTGGGCTTAAAAAGGTAATTAAATTTAATCACAGTTCATTTTAAATAATATTATACCATAACATTACCACAAATGTTAATTTGTATCTGTATAATAAAGCAAATTGTGTTAAATGAGTCCCTTTAGTGTTATTTAATCCTATGGCATTTCAAAAAGTGACAGCATTTCATAAGATAAAAATTCTTAAAAAAAAATAACGTAAAAAAAATATTAAAAAAAAATATATTTTTTTCAAATTGAAAAATTTTTAACGAAGAAAAGAACAGGCATTTTCCCCAATGAATATATTTAATATTTCTTTTTATTAATAATGATATTTGAAATTTAAATCATATTAATTGAAATTGTGTTGATATATGTTCTCCATGGTATTTTTCAAATAAAAGAACTATCTCATTTCTACAATACATTTAACACATAACATTTGATATAACATCCTACTTCATTATACTATTTTTAAGCTAAAATGAAGACCATTTGTCTCCTCACAAAACAGGTGTAAAGAATTATAACAAACAGCTTCTTTCTTTCTTTTTAAGAACAGCTTAACACATTAATCTTCTTTATAATCAAACTGATATCAAAATAAACCACCTGAGACAAAACACCCAGTCTGAAAATTGCCATCGCTTGCATTCGAATGGTGATTATAATCATAGTTTTTGCTGCTTTGTTTAATATTGTAATTCATTAAAAAAAATTCTCGAAAAATAAATGATAGAAAGATTATCCATTCACAATAAATTTTTTGATGTAAATGTAAAATCTTTCTTCCTATTGTAAATCTCTGTAAAATCCTCTATATTTCGTAAATCTTAGTAAAAACTTTCCATCTTTCGTAATTCTTTGAAATTTCCATCTTGCCAAATAAATCCTGACATTAATTATGATATTTTACGATAAAAAACCATCAATATTTACCGTGATGAACAATAATAGACTATATGCCCATTATAAATTTTTCCCCGGGTAGATGCTATAGTTAACACTCTGATTATTTTTTCACGCTTGTCTATCATACGAACTGATAAATAATAGTAAAAAAAACACCCACTTACTGATCTACTTATTTTCCCATCAATTTATCTATAAAGTAAATAAACTGCATCTAAATATAAATTAGATGCACGATACTAATATTAGATATGTTCTTCTTAGAAATGAAGTTCAGACGTATGTTTGTACATAAACGTAGGCGTTAAACACGATTTAAATGTGATTTGAGAATGTGAACCATAAAGATTTAATTTAGTATGTGTTTATTAGTAATTTAATTTTATCACAGGAATATTTAGCGATATCTTTAATTAATTATTTTTCATTCAAAGCAATTTTTTTATTTTACTAATATTTTCTAATGTCGAAATAAAAAATAAATTTGATTAAATGTAAATTTTTGAATAGATACTATATTAACATGAATACTTGAGTACAAGGGACTGAAAGAAGCAGTCACATAGAAAATGGTGTACAGACGTTTCGTCGACGAATTTTCGTCAAGGGAATACTAACATAAATGAATATTATTTGATATAAAAGTGAATTTAAACATATATTCATTAAAATTACTTTGAAATTCACAACACAAATAGTCGTTCTGTAGTTTTTTGTATCCGCTAGTTTGTTGAACTGCACACTTCATTATTGTTTAGTAACCTTGCAGCTAGGGGGGGTTGGGGTGGAGTATGTTAATACCCCCTTTACGAAAATTGGTCGATGAAACGTCTGTCGACGAAATGTCCTGTCGACGAAATGTCCTGTTGACGAAATGTCTAGTCGACGAAACGTCTGTCAACCCAGAAAAGTGTCTCCATGAACAAAGTCACCTACCACCATTCAGTCTTAGATTTATATAAATCTATTTATATTTATAAATGATATTAGAAGTTACATCATCACGTGATACACCACACCTGTAATATACTTTTATTTGCATAATTTATAAATTTCTTAAGTAACACTATTGTTTACCCCAAACCTTTCCTATAGATAGTAAAGATAAACAAAGTGAAAGATAAAAACTGTTTATTAAAAAGCTTTGGTAATTTTGCTGGCAGTGATCCGTATACAGGCTCATACCTTGGCAAAAACTGTTTACATTGTTTCAACTGCAGAAACCATTAGTGATTTCTTGTTTATTTTTAAACTGATCTCTGAATTCAACGTTAAGGTTAAGGTAGGCAGTTCAGTAACGTTAAGGTTAACGTAGACAATTTAGCAACGTTAAGGTTAAGGTAGACAATTTAGCAACGTTAAGGTTAAGGTAGGCAGTTCAGAAACGTTAAGGTTAACGTAGACAGTTTAGCAACGTTAAGGTTAAGGTAGACAGTTTAGTAACGTTAAGGTTAAGGTAGACAGTTTAGCAACGTTAAGGTTAAGGTAGGCAGTTCAGAAACGTTAAGGTTAACGTAGGCAGTTTAACAACGTTAAGGTTAAGGTAGACAGTTTAGCAACGTTAAGGTTAAGGTAGACAGTTTAGCAACGTTAAGGTTAACGTAGACAGTTTAGCAACGTTAAGGTTAAGGTAGACAGTTTAGCAACGTTAAGGTTAACGTAGACAGTTCAACAACGTTAAGGTTAAGGTAGACAGTTCAACAACGTTAAGGTTAAGGTAGACAGTTCAACAACGTTAAGGTTAAGGTAGACAGTTTAGCAACGTTAAGGTTAAGGTAGACAGTTTAGCAACGTTAAGGTTAAGGTAGACAGTTTAGCAACGTTAAGGTTAAGGTAGACAGTTTAGCAACGTTAAGGTTAAGGTAGACAGTTTAGTAACGTTAAGGTTAACGTAGACAGTTTAGCAACGTTAAGGTTAAGGTAGACAGTTTAGCAACGTTAAGGTTAAGGTAGACAGTTTAGTAACGTTAAGGTTAACGTAGACAGTTTAGTAACGTTAAGGTTAAGGTAGACAGTTTAGCAACGTTAAGGTTAAGGTAGACAGTTTAGTAACGTTAAGGTTAACGTAGACAGTTTAGTAACGTTAAGGTTAACGTAGACAGTTTAGCAACGTTAAGGTTAAGGTAGACAGTTTAGCAACGTTAAGGTTAAGGTAGACAGTTTAGTAACGTTAAGGTTAACGTAGACAGTTTAGCAACGTTAAGGTTAAGGTAGACAGTTTAGCAACGTTAAGGTTAAGGTAGACAGTTTAGTAACGTTAAGGTTAACGTAGACAGTTTAGTAAGGTTAGAGTTATTTAAGTTCATATTTTATTTATTAGTTCGATTGAACGAGTTTTAAAAAGTGTAGGATTCACTAAATATAGATATTTAATAAAAAGCTGCTCTTTTCAGATTTAGTAAGTAAGGTTTTCTGTGGTTTACTTTATAGAAATAACGAGCTCTTGAGGTTTCATGTATCCTAACAGATATCAAGTTTGCTGTTTCTTTTCTGTGAGAAAGTAATTAGTTTAATCGGAAATATAGGAGGAGTTATTTTTGAATTGGTCAGTTTCTATTAGTTGAGGGTAGAATTAGGGACAGCCTACAGGAGGGTTAAACACCAATCGGAATTGGAGAAGTGAGATCAGCGGCATCTTACGTTTGGATTTGGGTGGAGTTTTAGATGAATCTGGGGAGTATATAAGCGGTGGATTGAGATTATGGGGAGTCCTACTCTGTCTGTCGTCACTAACTGCTTACAAGAGTGTCTTAAGTAGTTTACCGGTCTGGATAAGATCCCGGCGGGGTGAAGTCTTCTCTCACCCCAGCCTTAGGTGACCATCGCAGGACTTAATCGATGAAGATCTCCGCCCGTCATAGTGGTGGAGATAGGATCCTTAGCAAGTGACTGAATCTTGTAATTCAATGGATCCCGGCAGCAGAGGTTGTATTCTTTACGGCAGAGTCGAAGTCAAATGAGCCAGGATGTGGGAACCAAGAACTGATGTCTATTGTAGAATAACTTCTGACGTTGCAGAACAACTTCTCATGTTGCAGAGCAGACATTCAATAAGCAGTAGGAGTCTGAAGCCAGAGTCACCATCATCGTACCGAGATTTGCACGAGTTGCCGTCCACGTCCATTGACATAGTTCCAGTGGAGGACTTCAGCCGTTCCCAATACCCTAGTACAGTGGTTATGAAGAGTTTCCAGCCGCATCAACTCCATTGGAAATTCAGTAATCCCATCCGTATTTCCTCAGTGATTGTGTCAGTGTTTATTTGTGAAAAGTATACTCTCAACCTCCAAAGCTTGACCCATGTTGTAAGTTAAAGTCCTCCATAGGTAGAAATTTGATTAATTGAATTAAATGTACGATGTATATGTAGGATTTACTATTTCACGAACCTTTTGTCTGATCGATTACTTAATTAGAGTACACCTAATTTGAACTATGATTGTGTTTCATTTAACCTTGTTATTTTGGTACGATATTTGATTTGATGCTATTTAATGAAGTGAAGATATTGATGATTATTATTGACAAGTAACGTAAACAGTAAATTAAACAAATTGATTATTCTTTCTAGGGAGAATCGTAACCCACGTAAATAAAAGCCCGCTCGGCACTAATTAATAACCACGCTACCATGTGAAAGAAAGAACTTAAATACTGGAAATATTGAATATGAATATTGGAAATAAAGAAATGCCTGCCCGGCAAGAAATAAGAATCCCCCCCCCCCTCAGGGACGACCCCCGAACATACAAAATGTTCCATTTAATCATGTCTGTTAAGAATGTTATACAGGATATTGTTTATTTTTTCATCGTGTATTATTTTTTTTTTTAAACATTGCAATATCGCCATTTCTGGAAAATATTAAAAGTAAGTAAATGCGTATAATGGTTAAGATGATAATGAAAACTACTTAATTTCTTTTCACTTATAATTTACCTATAATTATCTATTCTTGTCACTAAATATCTACAAGATGATCATATTAATAATCTATCATTTTTTTATTATTCTCTAAATAAGGAGAATTTTTACAATATTTTCGTTACAGAATTATAGAAATATATTAATTAAATAATTTTTTCTCCATTAAAAAAAATATAATTAATTTTTTTTTTTAAATCCAAATATTTCTTATGTGTCGGATGATACCAGTATGTATCATGGTACAATGGAGAGAAAAGATCGAAATTCTGGAACCATCAACTAACCTTGAAATTACAAAAATTATTGAATAATATTTTTTATACGATCGAAATTGAGGAACCGTCTGACAACTCGGAACTTACCCTACATGTTAAAAATTATCACACCGCACATACTAGACTATATATAGGCTGCGATAAATTCAAACAACTTATTTGCGAAAGTTACTATGTACAAGGGGAGCTGAAATATATGAATGCTAGATGACAGGCACTCGTATAGAGCACATACCTTCGCCGCCGCAAATAACCTTGACTATCAACTAATTTGCTTTGAGTTATAAATGTCCTTGACTTTTACCTTAGGCCGAATCGCTCTCAAAAGCTAATCAGATGGTTCCTGGACATTGACCAATCGTCACTTCAAATTTCTGGCAAATTGGTTAAATACTTTTTGATTTATAAATGACCTTGACCTTTGACATGATCACTCCCAAAATTCTACCACATGGTTCCTGGACATTGACCAATCGTCTTACCAAGTTTCAGGCAAATTGGTTCAAGTTATTTTGAGTTATTCGCATAACAAGATGAAATAAAATAAAATATAACCTTCTGCATTCTGTGAAGGTAATGACTCATCACGGCTCTTGAAGCTCATCGTCAATGGCTTTTAGGACAACCCATATAATATGAATGAACAAGTGAAATATGCTGTTCACTAATTACCCTCCTGGTGCATTAGGTTTGCAATGGGGGTGTGGAGGGGGTGGAGTTGGAGGGGGAGAGGGAGGGGGGTGAGTCAATTTACTTAGTCAGCTGATTGATTGACTTTGATTAGTGTAAAGCCACTTATTGAATGGATGCGGGTGAGAGGAGTGAGAGGAAGTGTGAGAGGAGTGAGAGGAGAGTGGGAGGAGTGAGAGGAGAAGAGGATATTCCATTAAAAAGAATATCAATATCAAAATATGGTCAATTAAGCTTTCCATACATTTTTCTAAATAATAATAATACCATTTTTGAAGCTTCAAAATAAAAAGTTTATTTGTAAATCTATAATTCGTTGAGTAAGAAAATTAAAACATCTCTTTATAATAAGTACCCTTAATCTTATTGAAAAGTTCTAAACAAAACAAAATCACAAAGAATACAATTTGGCAACAAGAGAAGATTGAAAATTAACCTACAAAATTTTGAATCTTAAAGACCGAATAAATGTTTTTCATTTTTCATTGATTCATTTTATGTTTTTCGAGATCATATTATAATTATAATAAACATATGATAATAAACATTTTATAATTAAATCAAACCATAGAATAATACGCTAATTTTCATCATCAGGTTGAATTTAATTCTCTACATGTGCCGACTGTTGCCAAAAGCCCCTTGGCCCGCTTGGCTTGCCCCCTTATTCTGTCCCATTTGGAGTCCGATTTCGCCCTCCCTCAAGGCCCTCTGTTGGTCCTCATCCCATTCCTTGTGTTGAGCTTCGGACATTTTTGGTCCTAGGCTTGGTCCGGTGTATTCGGGGTGCTTCTGGGTCTGGAAAAGAGAAAAATCTTATCAAATTACCTATTAGTCGGAGATAAAAATTGATAGGCCTTAAATTTGAAAAAATAAAATAAAATAGAAGCAAGAACAGTCTAAAATAAAGAATAGTCAATATAAGGAATAATCAAACTGAATAATGGTAAAAATATTGAATAGTCAAAATATAAAATAAGTCAAAAATAAGGAATATTTAAATAAGAAACTCCCTTGTCACAAGTTGTCAAGATTTGAAAGGAGCCTAAGATTTTGATCCTTTTTTTTTTTGGAAAGACAAAGGAAAGGAAAATTTAAAAAAGCTACTTTAATTCAGTTATTGTTCATACAGTCTCAAATCATTTTCCATTAAAACCATTTGCAAATACAGTGAAACTCCTGAGTTATGAAGTATTGGTTCCTTCATAACTCAGAGCCACTTCATATCTCGGGTGCACTAGATAGTTTTCTATCATTAAAATCATAGAAAATTATAGTCATTGAGGAGGGACAACTGAACCAAATTCTTATATCATTGTCCATAATTTAAACCTATAAAACTACTTCATAACTCAGGTGCACTTCATAACTCAGGTCCTTCATAACTCGAGTGCTTCATACTCAGAAGTTTTACTTTAGCTCATACTGTTTTAAAAACCTATCTACCAATTTTATTATATTTTTCTTCCAATTTCATTACCTGTCTACCAAGACTGTAGAGGGAGATCACAACCTGGGGAATGTTTCGTCTCTCGAAAAGATCTGCGGTCTGGAAAATTTCTTCGTGAGGAACGCCATATTTCTTCACGGCGTCTTGGAACCTGAGGTTAGAAACAGGTAACCCTTGGTCAGGAGAGGTTATTTGAAAAAAAAAACGAAAATATTACAAATTGAACAGTATGGAATCGTTCTAAATTAGCGGTATATAGTATTCGATGCCTTTTCATTTCGTCTATGATATTCTTAAGATCTATGATTTTAAAAGCATATTGTCACAACTTTATTAATAAGATAGTTACCTCTGGATATTTTCCATGAGCTTGAAGGATCCACCCGATGTCTGGATTTTCTTAACAGAGTTTGGCTGGATCTTATTCATAAGGTTGCAGAGGATGACTCCATCCTTCAGGACGTCTTCGAAAGCGCCCTTGGGGAGAGGAGCCCCAAGAACCTCTGCGATCCAGTCTA
Source organism: Caprella mutica (assembly GCA_947561585.1). Lineage (NCBI taxonomy): Eukaryota > Metazoa > Arthropoda > Malacostraca > Amphipoda > Caprellidae > Caprella > Caprella mutica. The sequence continues at coordinate 213,123 of CANNZV010001392.1, read as the reverse complement.
GGACTTCTTGTTCAAGTTCCTTGTTGCGACCCTGGAAATATAAAAAAAAAATTTAAGTAACCCAATTAGAACTTTTACCATTCTGACAACTAATAAATGCAGTTTAACTACTGTATAGTGAACTCCTCTATAGTGAACTACCATATAGTGAACTACTTTATAGTGAAACTTCTCTATAGTGAATGAGTTAGGATGTAGCCTGAATAGTGAACTAATTTTCTTTAGTCTGCCATGAATAGCCTTCAGTTTTTTAAAATCTGATTGCAATTTATGGCAGACTAAAGAAAATTTGTTCACTATCCAGGTTACATCCTAAATCATTCACTATAGAGGAGTTCTACTGTATCAACACTTAAAGACATTCGTTCAATCGTTCTTAATAAGATGTTTGGCCTTTATGTTTCTCTTGATATTTTATTTTTGTCTTATAAGTAGTCCCTCTATAACTATACATTATTTATATAAGTAGATACAAATATAGTCACTGTATCCAGATGACTCATTTCTATCATGTACTATCAGTTAAATAAGTTATTGTGATGATGTACTATCAGAAAAAAGAGCCAGAATGATTACATTAAATTCAAAGAACAGAATTTTCGGATTTTATATTATTTTCTAATTGTTCAAATTTTTCGTTATCTACACAGACTAAATTTCAAATATCTACAAGCATAGGTTAATAAAGTTTATTTATTTTAAGCTTTTAAAATACAAAGACTCTCTTGTACAGTCAGAGAAAAGTGTATCCGAAATGATTTACTAATTTCGCATTTACAAAAAGAAACTCACTAATTGTATTACTATTAGATATTTTAAAATTGATCTGGGTACACGATCACTAGTTTGTAAGATTTGAAAAATAATAGGAAATAAGAAAACTGTAATTCGTGAAATTAGTATCATGCGGAGACTCTTTCCCGTGACTATACATTGACGTTTTAATTCTCTAAATAGATAACACTTGAAGCAACGCTATGAGAGTCTAAAAATAGTAACAACCTACCTAGAGAGGTCATTATTTGGTACTTAGGTGACATCTTAGCAATGAGCGTGAAATGTTACTGTCTATCGAAAAATTTCGCGCTCTATGATTAGCACTAGTGTGCTTCTCCATTAAAATTAACGGGGTTTCAATAGTACATGTATCCCCCGCTTTAGTTACCAAATCCCTACTCAGTTTAATTACCAAACGATAACTAAAGCGAAGAAGAGTAACAAGAAATTTATAATTGTCACTCCTTGATTACTCATCTCATTTTCTATCAGTTATAGAAAGAAAATTTGTTTTAGAGTTAGAGTAATATCTAAACAAATTAATAATAATATACAGTCTTTCAGTGTTTGTGACTGTGATGAAAAAGTTTAAAGTCGTGCATTTATTAAATGTTTTAAAATTTAACCATAGCTTAACTCTCACTCAGTATAGGTGAGTAATTAAGAGATATTTAGATTTCTGTAATTATTGTGATACATTTAACAAACAGCAATTTTATGCTCTATGAAATATTTTTGGTAGTAGGGTACTAAGTTCCAAGTTATTGGTTGGTTCTACAATTTCGGACCCGTCAGAAAAGAAAATATTATAATTATTATTTAACTTCTATTCTAATTGGTATCGATCATGGATACCAATTGAAATAAAAGTTAAATAACGATTATTATATAAAGATTTTTACGTGTTCGAAAATATGGAACCGTTCAATAACACGGAACTAACCCTAAAATAGGATATGTTGAATTTCTGAACCAATTGCTTCTAATAACCTCATCTGGACTATAATTTTGATGTCTTTTAGTTACCGTGAAATAATCACAAAAAATTGTCTCCGTTTTCTATGTCTACGAACGGTCCTTATTTCGAAACATGACTCGAAATAAGGACCACTTTTATTAAAGTGAGGTGTACTTAAAGCGAGGCCTGCTTGTAGTAGAAAAAAATGTATATGAAAAATATTAAAGAAATATATAAAAAAGCGTGATTGTAAGTGTATCATAGTATATAGGATGATTTATGTTAAAAATTTAAAAATAGAAATCTATTTACATTATGTATAATTATCAAACGTTAATTTGAAAATAGGTAGATATAGAAATATATAATTATTGGAATTTAAAAATGTGCTAATATTGGAATTTAGTAATTCGAAACTTTAAATAATTGAAAATATTGGAACAAAATTAGAAAATTAAATGAATTTTTCGAATCGATATTAAATTTTGAATTTTAAAATTGAACTTAAACATTAAATTGATGTGGAATGATTGAAAAATAAAACAACAATTATATATTCAATACTAATTGAATGTACATTATTGAGTTAATAATTATAGAAACTTCTAACCCTTATTTATTTACAACTTCTGTACCTCTCTCTTGGTTCAATGCAACTTGCCAAACCTATAAAATTCCCATTTAAAAAAAATCTAATGCCAACTTACTCATCTTCATTTCTCTTGAAGGTCTTTATATATATTGTAAATAATGTATTAATATGTCCCACAAGAAAGCACACTCGATTTTAATATTAAATAATATTAATGGAGATACATTTATGTACTAGTCCGTGTCTTTAATACTTGTATATTATTTATTCATTGTTAAGGTTGGTTCGCACACATACATGATGCGTCCCGGACGTCTCCGGTCCGTCTCCTCTCAGTTTCAGTGAAAAAATATATCGTTACTTTAATTTCAACGCACACATTCACACAGTACCGGCTCCTCTCAGTGATAAAAAGACACTGAGAGGAGCCTGACCGGACAGAAACCTGACATGTGTGAAAAAGCCTTTATGCTTGCAAATTCTATTGAAAGATGTATTTTGTATAAATATGCATTTCGTATTGTGAGAGATACTATATTAATATTCTAATTATAGCAAATTCTGTCTGTCCGTCACACTAACCTAATAATACACTTGGCAAGCAGCTGGTAACATTTAATACCAATTTCTTCTGATTTCAATTCAAAAAATGGGTTCAATAACTGAATTAAATTGTATTTTATTCAGTTTAAAATGTTGGAGTGAAAGTGGAGTCAGAGATAATAATCGTTACATCAGTGTCAATAGAATTGATATAGTAAAAATAACATTATTTTTAACGGCACGCGTAAACTAGGTAAAATAAAAATTGAAGGTTTTATTGAGAAAACCACAATATATTTAGTTGATACAGTTTTATTAGCAGAAACTGTCTTTTATTAACTTTTATTAGAAAAATGAAGTTAAAATGTAATACTATAATTTTTTTTAATTTTTATTGAATTTGAATTAATTTTTTTTCTGATATAAGAAAAAATATTTGAAAGACAAAATTTAGCTTTTTTTTAAATCATATTTTTTGTAGAAGCTTTTCTCTATACTCCAATATATCCCATTCTGTATGTTTAATAATTATAAGAATCGTGCATACAATATGCATTTTTAATCCCCTTTAATCACAAAACACTTCATCAGCAAAACAAACATTTGATAATTCTTGCCGCAAGAGCTCTTCCTTTTCCTCTATTTGTAAGAATTTACAAGGTACAGTCGGTCACAGTAATTCCATCCACCTGCTCTATGTTATTCTTACCAAAAGTGTACAGTGAGATATTTTATTGTTGTGAATACTTGAAATAATCTTCACTTAGGAAATTTATATTACAGGATATTAAAAAAAAGGATATTTTCATTATAAATCATTGCAGGATGAAATATATAATGTACTAATCCTTTACACTATATCCATTCCCAGTATCTGATTTGTTTATAATTGGAAAACCTACAGGGATAATTATGATGGGTTATTATAACTTTCTTCTATGGCCCACCATAACTTTAAATCTAGGAAGGGTAAGTTACGAATTATCGGTCATATAAGAAAAAAACGATATACTAATAAAATAAAATAAAATCATAATTATTATATAGTTTTTTTTTTTCAATTACAATGAAACTATAACTATTAAAAAGTTTTTTCTTCTATGACTGAAGATGTGAAACTGACCGATAATTCGTAAGTTACCCCCATGCTAATTTTCTCACTCGACTGTCCGCATCTCCAAATACTTATGAGGGCTACGAAGAAAAAGAACGAAACTTTTTCCTAATCTGCAAAGTGTTTGAGAAATCGCTTTATAATTAAAAGCTTTTGGCGCTAATGAACCGCTATACGCTGGCGCTGAGTATTTGCCAGCGTACTACCAGCGGTAGAAACGTGTCAATGGGACGGCACGATAGAACTAGAGGGTCTAGGACGTAACATTAGTGCTAGATGGTACCTGTGCTCATTTAGAGATTTATATTTTAGAAGTTATTTGAATCTTAATTCAGTCAATAGAAGAATAGGAATTTTATGTCAATATATTAAACTGTCGTCTTAATTTGCTTGGAATTTGTTAATTTATTTGAAGGAATTTACAGTTCGATACTTTTTTGTTTAAAAAGAAAATATTTTCCATTGAAAAACAAGAATATTATTATTATGTTAATTATGAAATATGTACTTGATAAACTATTATATAATGTTATGGAGGGGTTTTAGAAGATTGTGGTGGGTAAATCCATATTCTTCGGTGAACCCACCATATCATTTAGGTCTATTTGACACGGGGTGGTTTTTTTTTCAACAGAAATGTAGAATGAAAAAAAATGGCCAATCTAAGGGTACATACAAAACACATGCGTTTATTCAGTCGTAGCGTTTTTCATGCACCAAACGTCCGTGTGAAAGGGGCCTAATATTATATTTTGAAGGTTGCAGTAACATCTTAGGTACATCTTGGGACCCTTTCACACGGGCGTTTTTCTCATGCTGCATTAAAGAAAACGTAGCATAAAAAACGCTATGATGAATTAACGTATGTGTTTTGTATATCCACTTAGATTGGACATTTTTCATACTGCATTTTTGTTGAAAAAAACGCCTTGTTTGAAATAAGCCTAATACTAATCTCCTAAGACCCCTACTTAATCTTCTATGGCCCTACTTAATCTTCTATGGCCCTACCATAAGAGACTATACATCTTATATAAAGGCTTGAGAAAGAAAAAATATAATTTTTCTTATCCTTTGTCAATAGGGTAAGTTCTTAATTATCGGGCAGTTCCTCATTTTCGGACACGTAAGAAAAAACGATATAATAATCATTATTTATTGTTTATTTTAATTGATATCCATGATACCTGCAGGTATCATGGATATCAATTAAAATTAGAGTTAAATGATAATTATTATTATATCGTTTTTTCTTACGTGTCCGAAAATGAGGAACTGACCGATAATTAAGAACTTACCCTACATATTATTCCATTTTTATAACTTACCACCATGTTGATGATAATCTCTAGCCACTTTCCGACACCTCAAACTGAACAGCTCTGATGGTTTGGTGGAACTGAAGTTGCACCCCACTGCCAACATATAGGCACCTACCACCCACTTCGCTACCTACATGTCACCTACATACTTACCTACTTACCTGCCTTCGCCCACTTGGGGGGCAACCAGTGGTTAGCACATGTATCTATTGATGGGGAGTAGTAACTGACTCTTTAGATTGTATCTAATATCACAAGAACGTATCTGACTACTTCAAAATGAGAGGCCAGTAAATTGCTCGAAAGAAAATTGCCGAAAACAATTGCTCGAAAGAACAATTGCTTGAAAGAACAATTGCTTGAAAGAACAATTGCTTGAAAGAAAAATTGCTTGAAAGAACAATTGCTTGAAAGAACAAATAATAATTGCTTGAAGGAACAATTGCTCGAAAACAATTGCTCGAGAACAATTGCTCGATAAACAATTGCTCGAAAAATAGTTGCTCGCAAGGCAATTGCTCGAACGAACAATTGCTCAAAAGAACAATTGCTCGAACGAACAATTGCTCAAAAGAACAATTGCTCGAATGAACAATTGCTCGAACAAAAAATTGTTCGAATGAACAATTACTCGAATGAACAATTGGTCGGATAAACAATTACTCGAATGAACAATTACTCGAATGAACAATTACTTGAATGAACAATTGGTCGGATAAACAATTACTCGAATGAACAATTACTCGAATGAACAATTACTCGAATGAACAATTACTCGAATGAACAATTACTCGAATGAACAATTACTTGAATGAACAATTACTTGAATGAACAATTGGTCGGATAAACAATTACTCGAATGAACAATTACTCGAATGAACAATTACTCGAATGAACAATTACTCGAATGAACAATTACTCGAATGAACAATTACTCGAATGAACAATTACTCGAATGAACAATTACTTGAATGAACAATCGCTCAGATAATCAAAACATGAAATACACTTAATATTAATTACTAATTAGAAACAAGGATAGTTAGGTGAATCTGATAGATGTGATTTAACTTCTTTATTAACTGACTTTAAAAAATACGAACACTGTGAGCAATTGATCATTCGATAAATTGTTTATTCGAGCAATTGTTTTTCGAGCAATTGTTTTTCGAGCAATTGTTTTCGAATAATTGTTTTCGAGCAATTGTTTTTTGAGCAATTGTTTTTCGAGAAATTGTCTTTCAAGCAATTGTTTTTCGTCCAATTGTTTTCAAGCAATTGTTTTCAAGCAATTGTTTTCAAACAATTGTTTACGAGCTATTGTTTGCAAGCGATTGTTTTTCTAACAATTTTTTTTGAGCGATTGTTTTTCTAGCAATTGTTTTTTCGAGCAATTTTTTGAGCAATTTTTTTTTTGAGTAATTGTTTTTGAGGAATTGTTTTATAAGCAATTGTTTTCAATGAATTGTTCGTTCGAACAATTATTTGTTCGAGCATTGTTTTTCGAGCAATTGCTTTCGAACAAATGTTTCGAGCAATTTTTTTTTCGAGCAAATTACCTAGAACCACCTGAATGTTTCTGCCTCCTCAAGAATGTCTCTACTCCCAATATCACATATGTATCTATATTTGTATGTCAATTTATATTCCCATTTTGCATATTTCAAAATAATTTGAAAAATTACATCAATAATAATTAGAAATATTATAGAAGTAATCAAAGACAGTACAATACACTATTTTTTAACGATATTTTCCAATACAATATTTTTTCAAAATAAATTATAAAATATATAATAAACATCGCATAAAAAATCAAATCTCTCATAAACAAAAATAAAAGTAAATATAGACAAGTACGTACATACGTACGAACATACATCCATACGTCATTCGATATGATATCATTGCGAAATATACCTACACAGGTGGTTAAAATTAGTATCATGTGCGTGATATGCATGACCTTCTAAATATACAGTGATGAGAGAACAGGGTAAGTTCCGAGTTATCGAACGGTTCCACATCTTCGATCATATAAGAATGAATAATCTAATTTTATTCGTATCCATGATACCTGCAGGTATCATGGATACGAAATACATTAAGGGATTAAATCATTATATACTTTTTCTTATATGATCGAAGATGTGGAACTGTTCAATAACTCGGAAATTAAATTTTCTTTTCAATTAACTCCACATATGAATTGTCATACAAATTGTTTTACCCTCTAATATTTCTATTTAATCTCCATTATTTTCTATTTACCCTCTGACATATTATATTTACCCTCTAATAGTTCCTATTTACCCTCCAATAGTTCCTATTTACCCTCCAATAGTTCCTATTTACCCTCTAATAGTTCCTATTTACCCTCTAATAGTTCCTATTTACCCTCTAATAGTTCCTATTTACCCTCTAATAGTTCCTATTTGCCCTCTAATAGTTCCTATTTACCCTCTAATAGTTCCTATTTATCCTCCAATAGTTCCTATTTACCCTCTAATAGTTCCTATTTATCCTCCAATAGTTCCTATTTACCCTCTAATAGTTCCTATTTACCTCTTACTTGACTACACTAGTATTGAAATATTTCACTCCCCATTGATCTTTCTTTTTATTTTTGTGCTGTGAAAAAATATCGAAAGTTCCTAAAAGTCGGACTAATTTTGGAGTTCAATTTTGGGACAAGTGAATAGCTCAGAAGATGAGGCTAGTCAATAAGTTAGAACGACAGGGGAAAAGTGGACCTACATAGCGGGGGATGTTGGAAACCCCCTTTTTGACACCCCCCCCCTCCCGCTTTAGTCTCCTTCTTTCTATATCCTTGTAACATACATAAAATGCGGATCTCTCTACATTTATGGTCCGAAAAAAAATCTGATCGTAAGAGTGTATGAAGTACTGTAAAAGTAAAGAGATCCTAAAATTAGGATAATAGGTAGCATAAAATTAGGATAGGATAATAGGTAACATAAAATTAGGATAATAGGTAACATAAAATTAGGATAATAGGTAACATAAAATTAGGATAATAGGTAACATAAAATTAGGATAATAGGTAACATAAAATTAGGATAATAGGTAGCATAAAATTAGGATAATAGGTAGCATAAAATTAGGATAATAGGTAACATAAAATTAGGATAATAGGTAGCATAATATTAGGATAGGATAATAGGTAACATAAAATTAGGATAATAGGTAACATAAAATTAGGATAATAGGTAGCATAAAATTAGGATAATAGGTAGCATAAAATTAGGATAATAGGTAACATAAAATTAGGATAATAGGTAGCATAAAATTAGGATAAGAGGTAACAGAAAAATCGTGTAGCTAATAAGTAATATACAATTTGGATGATAGGTATCATAAAATTCGAATAATAGGTAACATAAATCTCGGATAGTAGTGAATATGAAATTTGGACTAACAATGCAATAAAATATGCACAATAAAAAGCGTCATTTAAATTAATCTCCAAAACAAAATAAGGAATAATTCAGTTAAGTTTATTCCGAGCTTTTAAGGTAGTTATTAACTTAGGTGTTCCTATTTCTTATATCAAACTCATCTAAAAGATACAATTTCAATTTTATCGAAAATCAATTACCGATAAATGTATCTCAGTCAAGATCTAATCTATTTAACATAACCTAAATACATTCTGATTAACTCCAAATTGAATTCCACTGACTTCATTTCCCAATATTTATTCCAAATATTCCTCTGTTCATCACCCCTCGACTCAAATAAAAAAATCCCGTTACACTCGCGTTTAAGTGCACTGAAGTAACAAAATATTATCGCTTGCAAAACCTCTCCCAGTTCAAAACAAACGTCTTAACTTTTTGCCGCCACAATACAGCCAATTCTTGGCAAACTATCGACAAACATCTCAACCAAACATTATTTGTTTGCTACAAAAATATCCAAAGAAACTTCCAGACTTGATATACCAATCTAACTTATTTGAAAGTCGGACTGATGGAATAGTAAAGACATGTACTGATATTCTCAGCTTGGTACGTTCTTTTGGAGTAACTATAAAAGACATGTACTGATATTCTCAGCTTGGTACGTTCTTTTGGAGTAACTAAAAAAGACATGTACGGATATTCTCAGTTTGGTACGTTCTTTCGGAGTAACTATAAAAGACATGAATCCATATTCTAAGTATGATAACAAAAACACTTTAAAAAACAGTATTTGATGGATTTTTTTTAGCAATAACAAATTTAAATTTTCCGGTATTTAACTCGCATCTGATAACTGGCACTATAAATGGTTATAAACAATTACCCCCCTCTCCCTCCCCATTCTTTTTAGATGCAAAGTCTTGACTGAAGTTTGCGCGTCAAATCTGCGTCCAATTTTTATCGTCTTAGATAAATTGGAATACGTAACTTTGTAATTGGAATGAGGAATTAGAATTTGCATCCAGAGTGTCTTCGGAATGGGAATGTGTTGTTGGTAATGTGAATGTGATAGAGTTGTTAGCATGGGAATGTGATAGAGTTGTTAGCATGGGAATGTGATAGAGTTGTTAGCATGGGAATGTGATAGAGTTGTTAGCATGGGAATGTGATAGAGTTGTTAGCATGGGAATGTGATAGAGTTGTTAGCATGTGAATGTGATAGAGTTGTTAGCATGGGAATGTGATAGAGTTGTTAGCATGTGAATGTGATAGAGTTGTTAACATGGGAATGTGATAGAGTTGTTAGAGTAGGAATGCGTTTGTAAATATTTAATAACTCTACGGTTTTCACTTCGAATATTTCATTTACATTTATCAATAATTGATTCAATTTCAAAAATAGATTGAATAAAATAACAAATCATACATTGAATTTAAGAAATCAATATATTAATATATATATTAATTGATTATGTATACATTATTTCATTCTTTGGTGTAAATAAATTGCATTAAATCGTGTGTAATAAAAATATTATTAAATACTAATTATAATAATTCATATGTATATATATATATATGATAAATAACATAAATAATAAGATAAATATAGTAAAATCAAAAATTTGTTTGAATGATGAAATTATTATTACATGAATATTTATGAATTGAGTCAGTGGGGTAAGTTCCAAGTTATCAAACAGTTCCACAATTTCGACCATGATATTTATTAATCATTATTTAAATAATAGAATAAAAAGGTAAATAATAAATATATAACAGAATAAAAACTATTATATATTATTTTATTTATATGATCGTAAATGTGGAACCGACCGATAACTCGCAACTTACCCTATTTGATAGAAATAATAGAAAGCTAATATAATTAATTGCACACCAAATGTTGTTAGTTAATAATTAATTTCCTACTTATAACCATACACTAGTATGGCAATTAAAAGAGTTATTTCTTTAGTACCTTAGAAACTAAGGTCTTGAAAGTTAATTATCTCGCTTTGATTATTTTTATGATAATAACAGTAGGTAATAATTATCTTAAACTAGTACAGTACCTGTTGTTCATTCATTGAGTGGTCAATTAATAAAATGGGTATAAGATTATATTCAAATGCACACATATATGAACATATTAATGTATTCAATTTATCAAAAATTATATTCTTACTCTTTAGAATCATAACTTTTATATTTTCAATTAATAGTTTTAGTGTGACGCCCGTATCAATGATACTGCAGCAAATTATTAGTATTCCTTTTCTATTACTGTTTCTTTGATTTTTCTCTCATTTACACCAAATTTATGAGGCGCTGTTGATAGAATGACTGTTTAACACATTTTGTGACACACGGACGGACAGACAGACGGACGCGGCTCTTATTTTATATTACTAGTGTACTTTCCCGTTAAAAAATAACGGGTCATCATCATTGCTAATTAATTTCCAGTTGTTAGGTTACTTTTAATGAACTCAATTAATATTAAATTTTCAGCATAGTCTAATTTATTTTATAGATGAAATACATTTAAAAATTGAATAAAAACAGGATATTTAAATATCAAGTCAATATATTCCCGTGCGTATCATAGTTACATTCTTCATGTCTAATACCCGTCGTGTATTATTAAAATGATTAATATGATGATTATAATGATGATAATCAGTTATTATAGTCGATAATAAAAGATAATCTATATACGATGGTGAATGATAAGACTAAAATTAAATAATGAATTCTGAACACTTTTAGTCCATCGTCGGTAATTCTCGATAATATCGTCAGAATAATTATGATATGATAAAAGTGATAGATCACCTGCTCATCTCCCCCACCTCTTCATTTCCCCCACCTCATCACCACCCCCCCCTTATCATCTCCCCCACCTTATCCTCTCCCCCACCTGCTCATCTCCCCCACCTCTTCATTTCCCCCACCTCATCACCCCCCCCCCCTCATCATCTCCCCCACCTCATCATCTCCCCCACCTCTTTATTTCCCCCATTTCTTCATTTCCCCCATCTCATCATCTCCCCCACCTGTTCATTTCCCCCACTCATCATCTCCCCCACCTCTTCATTTCCCCCATCTCATCATCTCCCCCACCTCTTCATTTCCCCCATCTCATCATCTCCCCCACCTCTTCATTTCCCCCATCTCATCATCTCCCCCATCTCATCATCTCCCCCACCTCTTCATTTCCCCCACTCATCATCTCCTCCACCTCTTCATTTCCCCCATCTCATCATCTCCCCCACCTCTTCATTTCCCTCTCCCCCACCTCTTCATTTCCCTCTCCCCCTCCTCTTCATTTCCCTCTCACAAGTCATTGCCTAGGTTCTAATGGAGACTTGTCGCTGCGCTAATAATTTGCTCAGTGCCTATAGATTATCTATAACGCGGACCAACCAAACGACTTTCCGATATTACTCTGCTGGCCCCCTACTGAGCACTCTACCTCCAGCCCCGTAATGACCCACCCATGCCATAATTAGTAAAGGAGATCTTGTTTTCTTCTTAGTTTGTCTAGTTGCAAGTTCGCCGTATTTTCTTGGTATTCTTTAAATTAAAAGGTGATCTTGCTGTTAAATATCACATGATATCAATGATTTAAAATTACACGTAAAAATGGTAAGTTAGACTAATTAATATGAGATATATTTGAATTAGGTGAATTGAATTTTCTGATCGGAAATCGAACACCGGATTCCCCTTCAGTTTCGAGTTATTGGACGGTTCCACAATTTCGATCATATAAAAAAAGTATATAGTTGGCCATTTTAACTGCTTATCTTAATTGTTATACATGATAGTTACGAGTATCATGGATACCAATTAAAATAACAATTTCAAATGTTAAATATTAATTTATTTCTTATAATGATCGAAAATGTGAAACCGTCCGATAACTTGTAACTAACCCTGTTCACAGATATACCGTAGGCCTACCATAAATCTGAGTTTCCACTACGCTAAGCTTACTTCAATCATTTTATCTCTCTCTCTTCGACGTATGTACTATCAGATAAAAAAGTCACCGCATTATGCTAATTTCTCAAATCACAGTTTTTTAATTTCTTATTATTTTCAAATCTTACAAATTTACCATCGTGTACCCAGACCAAATATAAAACATCTACCAGCATTAAAATTAGTTAAAGTTTACTTTTCTATAAGCGAAATTAGAAACTTGTCACAAAAATTAATACGGATACGCTTTTCTTTGACTGTACCTATAGTCACTATCTAACGGCATCCTGGCTGTTATTTTAAGGTATAGAGTTATCCGGTGTACTAACCTGTAGTGAGAGACTAGGTACACAAGTGAGTGGTTAGATACTTGTACAAGTGAGTGGTTAGATACTTGTACAAGTGAGTGGTTAGATACTTGTACAAGTGAGTGGTTAGATACTTGTACAAGTGAGTGGTTAGATACTTGTACAAGTACAAGTGAGTGGTTAGATACTTGTACAAGTGAGTGGTTAGATACTTGTACAAGTAAGTGGTTAGATACTTGTACAAGTAACTTCTGAAAGTGACTAGTTAGTTAGATATTTGTACAAAAGAGGAGTTACTTTGTTATACAATTGACTAACTAACTAGTAACTACTCACTTGTGCAAGTAACTAGTAAGTTGAGTGTCTTGTTATTTATTTACTTGTACATGTTGAAATGCTGGTGTTCATATGTGTAACACGAGAAATGAAGTGGTATTGGTATAGTGGGGCCATAGAAGATCTTGTATGGTCACCTCTTAATCTTCTATGACCCAACTTTCTTGGAATAAAAAGAAATTAGTATTGTTCTATTAATTTTGAAGCATAAAACAGGGATTTTTACAGTTTTTAATCCTTCATCTATACCCTATTTAACCCTTTGTCTACCGTATTTAACCCTTTGTCTACCGTATTTAACCCTTTGTCTACCGTATTTAACCCTTTGTCTACCGTATTTAACCCTTTGTCTACCGTATTTAACCCTTTATCTACCGTATTCAACCCTTTATCTACCGTATTCAACCCTTTGTCTACCGTATTTAACCCTTTATCTACCGTATTCAACCCTTTGTCTACCGTATTTAACCCTTTATCTACCGTATTCAACCCTTTGTCTACCGTATTTAACCCTTTGTCTACCGTATTTAACCCTTTATCTACCGTACAATATATTTTCTTAAACAATATTTCTCTATTCAAATATGAACAACAAAGAGTAAATTATTTAATTTAATAAGTGCTAATACCAAGTCACAAACCATTTTCAGTAACAACAATGCTCCTACCTCAACCAAGTCATGCGTTGTTATAAAAACAACTCATCTTAATGTGAAGTATAACAAGGAACCTAAATTATTTTGTGTCATAACAACATAAGGTGCTTCCAAAACAGCCAAAACAATTCACTTCCGTCACTTTGTCATAAGGGTTATAATTCTCTGCGCCAAGTTGTTTGAACGCGAAAAGTAGGTAGGTCTTATTTTGAAGACATTTCATATGAAGAAAGTAAACAGAGACTAATTGAAACGAAGTCTACACTGCATTTCCGGTAATCCCTCAGATCACACGTGATTAAGAGGAGTCCACAGAGCATCTCAAACACTTCCATACGACTTTCTATGGGGAAATGAATTTAAAATAGAATTATTACGTGAAATTGTGAGAGATTATGTCTCAGTCGGATTTGTAATATTGTAATTTGTATAACTGAAAAAGTATTAAATCAAATTGCCTGGAATTTGGTGGGAAATTGGTCATTCATTATCCAGGAACCACTTGATTAGTTTTTGGGAGCGATCGGTTAAAGGTCAAGGTCCTTTATAACTTAAGGAATATTGAATGATCAAGGTCGTATATAAGCGGTGGCGAAGGTATGTGCTCTAAAAGTTCCTGTTTTAGTCATGGTCAATATTGACTCAGGGTTAAGTTCTGAGTTACATAAGAGAAAGATATTTAATTCAAATAACGAATTAAGCTGTTAATTCTCAGTAGCCCCATTTTAACTTCCTCTCTGGGTAAATGCAGTGATTTTTCACGTACACAATTTGAACGTTCACAGCAATGTATGTATTAAACACACACAGACACACATGTTTAACAGGTGTTAGGTACCTGTGATTCATCTGTAGAGCACATGATCCACAAAGAGTAGAGATAGACATGTGTAACTGAGAGGTGCGTGGAGTGAGTAGGTCGTCAAAAATGTAGTACTGAAAAGAAGTTAATTGATTAATTAAAGTGCATGTGTGAAAAAAAAACCATGAAAATAGCTATCATAGAATGTAACAATTAGCATAGAATGTGAGTAGATGTATATGTGATAATCAGTTGTGAAAATATAGCGAAGTGCTGAAATTAATTATAGTGAATATGTGAAATAAATCTTGTAAGAAGTGATAAGCATAGATATTAAAAACAGTTTCCAAATATTAGTGATATGTACTTCAGTGAAATAAAAGTTAGATTTAGAAAAGAGACTTTTCGGTTCCCTGTATGATCTGTACGATTCAATTAGTAATTATTATTATCATAATTATTATGATATGAGATTTGATTTCATATAAATGTAATTTAAAATTAACTATATGTCAGACTATCATTAATAGGTATGCCAATTAATTTTGTCAACCATTTTTTTTTATTTGATTTATTTGTTTGCATTTACATTCAATTTAAACATAACGAAGATGGTAGAGTTTTTTTTTTTTCATATATAGATTTACTTCATCTATAATTCAAATGTTTTTAATGAAATCAACTTCACTTACTCTTATTACATCACATACATATATTAAAATGACCTCATTTAATACAATATTTTAAAATATATTATTTTAATATTTTTTCAATCGATGTCTATAAATGATGCATGATAAAATAGATCTAATTTAGAAATAGTATTGGGTATTATAATAGGTTTATAAATATGAGTCATATGAGTCATTGTTTGATGGCACGATGCTATGCTAAAAAGATCCTAATGAACATACACTAAAACTGCTGAGTTATGAACCACTCGAATAATGAAAGACCTGAGTTATATTAAATGCACTTGAGTTATAAAGTATTTTCTATGTTTAAATTTTAGCAAATGATATACATCAAGAATTTTGATACAGTTATCCCTCGATGAGCATAGTTTTCTATAATTAAACCATTTTAATCTTATCTGGCTTTGAGTTCTGAAGGCGTTGAGTGCATCATAACTCAGGAGTTTCACTGTATATCTATATCTTAATTCCTTTAACAGATTTTCCTAATTAGCTGTCAATTTTCGAGTTCACTCTGATGTATTAAAATATTCTTCACATCTCTTCTATGGCTCTCTTCTCGCCTGGTGAAGTTGAAGCCATCGAAGGACCTACTTTCATAATGGGCCAGGCCAGCAAGAAAATGGTAAGATATTATCGATAATTAATTATTTAATTATTTCCATTAATTACTGAGGTGCCATTAAATGCGATTCGTTAATTGGAAGTAGTACTACATTGTATTTAAAATTCTTCTGTTGTAGATAGCAATCGAACGATGAAAACATAGCTGGTGAAACGAATGTAACGCAATCAGCAGTTCATAGGGGTGCAGCCATTTCTGACACTATTTGATATAAAATTTAAGTAAATGAACATGCGCTTTACCTATTTTTAAGGAATAGATAATAAAACTAGATAGGTAACTATAATTTTCTAAATTTAGTTCTATTAACAAATCTCGATTTTTTTTTTAATTCTAAGTTGGGGGATTCTGCTATTTTATAATTTTACTTAGTTTTAATGCCTAAGTAAGTAACCCAAATAATAAAGATACTCACTTGATATTTTGTCATATTCTACTTGGTTATGTATTACTCGGCTATACAATATTTCATGTAGCAATGTGTTATCGTTGAGAATGAGTCAAGATACTCAATGAAAACCATTTGAATATGTCTTGACAGAACACACAGAGATTATTGATATGCTATCTGTGAACAATACAATCAGCTGTCCTCAGTGCAGATACGATGTCATATTGCATTGGATCTTATTTTAAAACTACGATTGTTTTTGCACAAGGTTTCTGCGGTTCATATATTGACTATTATATAATTATTGCAAATAAGACACTTAACATTCTTTACTATCCTTATATATTATAGATACAATAATTATTTAATAACAGTTATAACATAATAACTCATTAATAAGTAGGATTACCGATTACCTAATTAATTAGGTAGCACCGCAGCTAGCCAGTAACCTAACATCCTAAGTAGGTATGATTGATATTTGATGAGTCAGTCAATGATGATTGATGACAAATTTGGCATTCTGTTTCCACCAAACAAAGCCCTTTGTAGCTTCAATTAAACTGCTGCAGTCACGTGCAGTGCTCAGAGTGCTGCTGCTGCACCTGTTACCCTTACCTGTAACCTGTGACTTGTGAGGCTGGGGCTGGGTCCCCTGTGGCAGTGAGTCTGTGACCAGACAGAGACCTAGGCTACTAAGTACTTATCGTAATTTGTAGTTTGTAACTTTGTAGGGAGGTACCTAGCCAACCACCCATGTTTCTAAATGTTGCCAGTCTGCAGAATATGGGAGATGTTTGGGATATTCTCTCTGAACACTTTTGAATTAATTCCTATATTTACATTAATTTTGCTACAAACACTTCTGAATTAATGATTAATCCCTATATTTACATTAATTTTGCTTCAAAGTACAAACTGAATAAGAGATAGCTATCTACAAACAGTCAAACACTTTACCAGTTTGGCAGTTTCTGTTCTGCAGAGTGCAGACTAGAAATGTTGTAGGAAAGTCGCCATTTTAGTGAGAAAATGGATACAGGTCGCCACTTTTAGGACACTTTGAAGAAGAAATTTGCTCGTTCGAATGATATGATTTTTTTAGTTTGTACATCAAATTGGCACATTTTATAACGTATATCAATTGATAGCGCAACCATCGATCTATTCCTGCGCATTCGAATGATATGATTTTTTTTAGTTTGGAGATCAAATTGTCACATTTTATAGCGTATACTAAAAAAAAATCATATGCGAATGTGCAGGAATCGATCGATGGCTGCCCTATCGATCGATTCCTGCGCGTTCAAATGATATGATTTTTTTTAGTTTGTAATTCAAATTGGTACATTTTATAGCGTATATCAATCGATAGCACAACCATCGATCGATTTCTACTCGTTCGAATGATACAGGTTTTCTTTGTTTATTCATTTATTTAATTGTTTTGTATTTATTATAAAAATACTTTTTTTATATTTAATAAGTCGACCATCAGTCGATTGTTGCTTTTTTAAATGTAACAATTAGATGTTTAAACCAAGAAAATTTTCTATCATTCAAACGCGCAACAACCGACCGATGGTTGCTCTATTAAATGTAACAGTTAGATGCAAAACCAAGAAAATTCATATCATTCAAATGTGCAACAATCAACTGATGGTTGCTCTATTAAATGTAACAATTAGATGCATAAACCAAGAAAATTCATATCATTCAAACTCGCAACAATCGACTGATGGTTGCTCTATTAAATGTAACAATTAGATGCATAAACCAAGAAAATCCATATCATTCAAAAGCGCAACAATCGACTGATGGTTGCTCTATTAAATGTAACAATTAGATGCATAAACCAAGAAAATCCGTATCATTCAAACGCGCAACAATCGACTGATGGTTCCCAATTAAATATATTATATAACAATTATATGCATAAACTAACAAAATCCATATCATTCAAATGCGCAACAATCGACTGATGGACGATGGTTGACTTATTAAATATAAAAAAAGTATTTTTCCAGTAAAAACAAAACAATTAATTAAATGAATAAACAAATAAAACCTGTGTCATTCGAACGAGCAGAAATCCATCGATGGTTGCACTATTGATTGATATACACTATAAAATGTGCCAATTTGATGTACAAACTAAAAAAATCATATCATTCGAACACGCAGGGATCGATCGATGGTTGCGCTATCGATCGATGGCTGCGCAAACTATTGATCAACAGATTGCGCAGCGAAATCGGTCGATATTGCAGATCACTCAAACGCGCGTGACATATATACTGGTGACTTTGGGCCAAAGTCACTAGACTCTAGTGGCCTTACTTTGAGTTTGAAAGTTGAAACATGGGTAGCCAGCCTAGTTTCAGAGAATGTTCATTGAGTCACCAATATATCTTTCTTTTTTCAAAAAGAAGTCAACAAAAATTAGTAATGCAGTCGCCAGTTGTCATAATTTAATTCCAATTTTGAAAGTCGACAGTCGTCAATATACCTATATTATTATAACTACCTAAATTAATTGAGAGCATATCAGCCAATCAGAGAGAGAGGCATAAAACTGATACCAGCCAATCACAGAGAGCCTGAGAGAGGCATACTTTCTTTCATAGTTATTCATTTGTTTTTTTTTCGATAATTAGTCAGAGAGCATCAAATTAAAATGACAAGTAGTGACCACATCATTCATAACAAAAGAACACCGAAAAGAGAAAACTAATATACAATTTGAATTCTACATCATGCCATATCAAAACAAAATGGCTGCTTTGTTTACATTTCAACAATGATGCACATTGCGCGGTTCTGCCATTTATGATTATGAGTCACCAATTTTAATTTTAAATCTAATTTAATAGCTCACTAGTCGTCTATATATGTGAAAAATACTTATTTTCTCAAATTTTAAGTCGACAATTAATCGGCGACTTAGTACATACTCTTGAATCCAGGTAGCCAGTAGCCACTAGCCAGACATGTTTCATAGTGTGGCAGGAAAGTCACCAGTTTAGTGAGAAAGTTTGCAAAGTGTGTCAAATCTGTCACCAATATTTCATATTTGAGAATTCAGGACAATTATTCTCCAAAATATTTTGAATTTGTCTCCAAAATGGCCAAATTTCTTCAATATGTCTCCAATAATAGCATGTAAACCAGACTGCAAAAGATGCATGAAGTTGTGAAGTTTATCCGGCGACTGTTGAGGCCTTGAAATTAGTCTCCTCACTCTCCTGAATTATCTGGCGACCGGTAACAATTTTCTAATTAATTCCTATGTTTACATGTAATTAGTGGAGAGATTTTTAGTCATTTTGGAGAGAAAATTTTAAAATCTTTGGAGACAAATCACTCCAAAAATTAAATATCATACTGGAGACTGATTGTGCATGCTTTGCAGACTGGCATATAAACATAGGAATTAATTAGAAAATAGTCACCAAGATCTTGTTTTGATGAATTTTACCTCAAATCCAGTCTGTATTTGGTGCACAAAATTCCACTGACTTTTTGAAAAAGCTGAAAAAATCCACCATAAATTTCCAGTAATTTGGCTGATCCACCAACATTTTACCCATTTTTCCACTGAAAATTAATAGTAACATAGGAATAAATAGCTAAAAATCCAGACTTTGCCAGAATATTATTTTCAATTAAAAATTTTTTTACCAATATGTCTGGACTTTACCATTTACAGTCTGGCCTCTATATAGTCTCCAAAGATCTTTGGCAACATGGACGCTCTTTGTAGACTGGCAGGTCGGAGGTCACCACATTTGAGATACTTTAAAGAAGAAATTTGACTTCATAGTGAAGATTTTACACTTGAAAACATCCTCATGCTTATTGCTTCATGAGTTCATGTCTGATGAATGTGCATCTCTTTAGACTATTTTATGAGTGATGTACTTGTTATTTACATGTTTTTCAACTTATCTCACCCGTTTTTCAACTTATCTCGCCCCTCAAAAGTCGCCAATATACTGACGACTTTGCTCATACTTTAAAATATGGCTAGCCAGTAGGGTAAATTACGAATGATCGCCAGTTTGCTGCTTGCAGAAACTGGTGAAGTGTTTGTAGAGATCTTTTATTTTGCTTATAGCAAAATAAATGTGAATATAGAGATTCTCAGATTAATTCGTGATTGTTTGTAAGTCTGCAAGGTGTGTCAAATCAGTCACCAAGATTTCATATTTCAGGACAATTAGTTTCCAAAAAAATTCAAATTTGTCTCCAAAATGGCAAAATTTCTTCAATATGTCTCCAATAATAACATGTGAACATTGGAATTAAATCAATTAATTAGAAAATAGTCACCAAGATCTTGTTTTGATGAATTTTCCCTCCAAAGTCCTATCATCTGATAGGACTTTATATAAGGGCTTGAAAATGAGATTTTAATAATTTCCATTATTTTTTTTATGTAATCTTTTTCTTTTCAATAAATATCCTTATCCTTATCAATATAGTCTCCAAAGATCTTTGCCTTTGGCGACATGGACGTGCTTTGCAGACTGGATTGTTTGTAGCTAAATTAATGTAAATATAGAAATTAATTCAAAATTGTTCGGAGAGAATATCCCAATTCCCAAATATCTTCCAGAAATATCAAATATGCTACCCATGATACTTTCAATAATTAGTCTTTCATCATAGATTTTGCATGTAATCAGGCATATTCAATATTTTAAGCTATTATCATATAAAATTGAAGAAATATCAAAACAATAAAGTGTTCACTATTCGACCCAAGTGATCATATATGATCACTTACAATAATGCTTATATCGGGCCAGTTGTCCATACATATAATATGATCACTTATCATATACGATGAATTGGTCAAGTGATCATATATGATCCTCAATTTTTCAATGGCAATTATTTAATAACTATGAATATCACATAGGTATAGTTACTAATATATGTGCCATCACTGCCATGTGGTATAGGATATGATAAAGATATTCCATAGGGTGAGAAGCACTCGCATGCATTTTGGAGCTACTAAACAAAGTGTATCACAGAAAAATACACGCTACACTACCAATTCTGATGTGCTGTTACACACTGCAAATTCAAGTTCACCCCACTCGATCCCTGTGCCATTTAAAGTGAATTGTGAAGTATCACATGATAGCCCTGCCAGTCTGCAGAATATGTGACATTTTTAACATTTTCTGTGTGAACAATCCTTAATTCCCTCCTATGTTTACTGTTTACATGTATTTTACTGAGAACAAAAGGCAAAATGGAGGATTTCTTGGAGAACACTTTACCAGTTCAGGCAGTCTGGTAGCCATGAATACTGTGAATTGTGATTGGTTTGATGTGTGTGTCTGATTTGTGAACAACATACACAGAGTGCTGTGACATTTTTTTTAGTGCGAATTTAAGTGATCATCCAAGTAAAAAATAGTATGTCTCATAAACTCACCATTTGCCTCTCCAGCTCTCTCCAAAATATAACAATTTCTCTCCAAATTGATCAAATTATTATTAATTCTCTCCAAAATAACATTGTAGCATAGGAGAAAAATAGATAAAACTCGCCATTTGCAATTGAAGGGCTCAAAATAACTGTCACAAACTCGCCATTAAAATGGCGAGTTTGGACATGCTTTTTTACTTGGGAGCCTGATCATATTTCATATATGATCACTTGCCTGGTAAAGGGTTAAAGAAGAACTATATGACTTTATAGTGAAGATTTTACACTTGAAAACATCCTTATGCTTCATTTCTGATGCAGGTGCACCTCTTGAGACTGTGTTATTGGTGATTATGATTTACCTGTTATTTACATGTTTTTCAACTTACTTCACCCTCAAAAGTCGCCAGTATATTGGAGATTTTGTCCATACTTTGAAACATGGTCTGTATGTGACCCACTGAAACCTACAAACTTTCAAAAAGCTATAAAATTAACACATTTCCAAAACTTGGCTAAGCAATTAATATTTTCCCAATTAGCCATGAAAAATTAATGCTAACATAAGAACTGACTGGTGGATTACATATATTTCTAGGAAAAAAATTCCATAGAGAAATTTACCATTGAATTCAAACTGATATCATCATATGCATAATGCACTTTGATAATGGAATAAAATTATGCAATACTAAATAGAACTAGTTACTTAGCTACTTCATCTAAATATTATAATCTCATTTTATAACATTTTCTCTGCTAATTAAGTAATTATAGTAATTGAAATTCATTTATATGTATTCAATGTTATAAACATATTTAGCTGGTTAATAAATGTTATCTATGCATAAATTTGGTATGGTTGAAAGTTATTATTTCTATTCCATAATATAAATAATGAAATTAAAAATTTGATAGATTCTTAAAGTCAAAATTTTATCTAAAAATAGTGAAGTTAAATTAAAGTTTATTGTATCTTTGGCATTCCATAAATTGATCTCATTCATTAAGTAAATAACATGTTATCATAGAGATCAATGAACTTTACATCAAAAACATATCTTGTAATAAAAATTAAATTATGCACAGTGATAGAAAATTTGCCGTATAATTTTTCATTAAGATCGGAATTGAATATTTCTACTTCAAAACTAAATAGCAGTGACCATCATTTGAATAACTGAACTTTCATTCAATTATCAAATGTTTTGATAATAGTTAGGGCTATCTGAAAAGACTTTGTATCTTTATCTTGATTGTATCAGTGCTAGGTAGCTATTTAGAATAAATGCTTTCATTCTGATCTAAAACTACCTAGGTACAAGTGGTCTATCATCATTAGTGTGATTCTGTTAACAAGTAGGTAGAGGAGTTCACAAGTTTCTAGATATCATTAAATAGCAGCTGCTGGCTGTGAGTTTTATTTTATGTAACTTACACTAGTCATATAATTTGGCATTATTTATTCCTATTCCTTTTCTGCTCAGCTATTGGATGATATTTTCATTAATTAATAAATATCTATTCCATGTTTTATGATTATGATTTACAAATATCAAATCAAAATTTTGAAAAATCTTAATTTCTGTATACATACAGCTACATTAGCTTTTAGCTAATTTTTTATCTGTCGAGTACCTATGTTACCATTTATGTCTTTTGAGTTCATTATGACTATCTAGTTGTGAAATATCTAACACAACTGTGAGCAATGGAGGTGTTCATGATTGATTATAGAAAAATATTAATGAAAGTATTGACAGTTACGTCAATTAATTAGCTAGATAGCAATGAAAATTTAGTGTTCATTAATCAGATAACAATTGACATTCTTTTATCATATTTTTTTTTGGGGATAATGTATATATATTTAATTATTTATGGATAATACAGCTGATAATCATATCCCAAATTACACAGTTCAGGAGTCCCTACAACACACATGTGCACGTGATAGGGACACAGACTGGTATATAGATAATTCCTCAAGCTATTCCAATTTACTAATATTGATGATTTCTTTCATTATAGATTGTACACTACATATTTTAATGGTAAACTTCTTTTATGACATTTTAAATATATTTTATTCTTTGGTAACTCATTGCCGTAGTTCTGGCTATGGAATCGGTCAATTCTACCAATGAGCAATTTGAAACAGCAGAGAAAAGGGGCTTTAGATTCGGTAGAAAGAAACTCGTAAGTAAAGGAGCTATCTTCAGTAGGCTTTTATAATCTTTTAACCAAGTGAATAGGGAACATTCTTTAGATTACATTCGAGTAAGAATAATCAAGTAGCTAGGCTTTATAAAAAAAAATTATAGGGTAAGTTACAAATTATTGAATTGTTTCACATCTTCGATCATATAAGAAAAACTATATAATAATTTTTACATATCTTTATTTAAAATAAAAATACAAAATATATTAGTATTTTTCTTATATGACCAAAATTGTGAAACCAACCAATAGCTATTTGATAACTTACCCTACTGGAAAGTTGAAAGGCTATTAATTGATAATCACAAACTATAGCTATGTGCTTTATATTAAATACTAATAATTATAACCTACCTAATTAATAATTAAATCAGAGCAGTTTGGGTAAATTACGAATTATCGGTCAGTTTCACATCTTTGGTCATATAAGAAAAAACAATATTATACTTATTTTATTTTTATTTTAGTTGGTATCCATGATACCTGCAAATTAAAATAATAATGAAATAACAACTATAATATCGTTTTTACTTATATGACCGAAGATGTGAAACTGACCGATAATTCGTAATTTACCCTAGCTAACTTTCAAACCTGACTCTAATTTTGATGCGTTGTTTTCAGGAGAAGAAACC
Organism: Caprella mutica; assembly: GCA_947561585.1. Classification (NCBI taxonomy): domain Eukaryota; kingdom Metazoa; phylum Arthropoda; class Malacostraca; order Amphipoda; family Caprellidae; genus Caprella; species Caprella mutica. Next base: position 188,288 of record CANNZV010001392.1, on the reverse strand, counting down.
TCTGATTGGTAGCAAAGCCAACCAGTCTAGCAATGGAGCAAACAACTCCCCTAACCTCCAAGCCGGCTCCAGCACCCTAATAGTGGAGGACTGTCCCGAGAGTCTCCCCTCCTCCTCCATTCGCTCCCTCAAGCTCCTAGATGGAGTCTTTGCTCCAGTCTCACTGTCTCAGTTCAGTAGTTTGCTTTTCCTCAGAGTAGGTGAGCAAATTTGTCTATTTATTTTCATGTGCCGGGGGCCTACCATGATTGTACAGAAATGTTTACGAAAACAATGAGCGATAAAGGAGCTATATAGCCCGGGGAAGCAACTATGCTTTAAGGGCATCCTAAAAAATTCTAGATGAAAATTTAGCTAGGTTAAGTTGCAAATTATTGGTCAGTTTCACATATATAAAAAAAGATGTAATAATAATTATTTTTATTTTGCTATTATTATATCTTTTCTCTTTCATGACCAAAGATGTCATAACTTATCCCATAATTATGTTGAAATTTAATTCTAGTTAAAAGTTTTTTGGTTTTTAAATTAGATTTATAAGTTAAATAAGTAAGATACTGTTTTTAAAACATAACAAGATTACTAATAGCTAATGTATATTGAACACATCATTATATTAATCTCATTCAAGTTAGAAAGACAATATTTACCTCTTATAAATTTTCTAAGGGACCGTACAAACGCAGGTATTTTTACTTTTTTAAGTCTTTCCACCAGACTTTTTGCTTGAGATTATTAATTAAAAACGATATAGTTATTTATTTTAGATGGTATCCATGATACCTGCAGGTATCATGGATACCATCTAAAATAAATAATTATATCGTTTTTAATTAATAATCTCAAGCAAAAAGTCTGGTGGAAAGACTTAAAAAAACCATCCGTGTTTACGGCCCTTAATCTAATAATTGCTTCTTCCTCCGTTTTCTTTTGACAGGTTTTATAGTTGGCAATGGTGGGTTACTAGCAGCCTTAGGGCTACTCTCAGGAGCATACGCCATCCTCTTTGTCACTGTGCTGAGTGTGTGCGCCATATCCACCAATGGGGCCATTGAGGGAGGCGGAGCCTACTTCATGATCAGCAGGACTCTAGGGCCGGAGTTTGGAGGCGCCATCGGCATAGTGTTTTACATCGCCAATGTCTTCAGCAGTGCTCTCTACACCTCCGGCTGTGTGGAAGGAGTCGTCTCAGGCATTAGTGAGTGTGAAAAACTATATCATAAATTGCTGTATAAAAACTACACTGGTAGTAATACTCCTCAAAGTGACTTTGTTCCAATACTGGGACAATGTTATAACTAGGATTATGACATTATGCTTTTAAAATCATAGATTTTAGGAATATCATGGATAAAACGAAATTAAACGTTACCAAATAGCTACTATAGCTATAACTAGCTACCACTGTACTTTTTAGTTTTCTTCATCTTTTAACACGTTCACATCATTTTGGGCCAATATGAGATTACACTGTTGGGTATCGGGACACCTGTGTACTGAATAAAAAATTTTATAGTGTTTTCAAAAATGCTAACAATTACTAATATAATGATTATTCTACAACTTATGGATTTACTAATATAACTGTCATTAATATAACAGAGGAATGCCAGCTATATCCAGACACGCAGTGAATGTGTTAGAAGCATATTGTCACAACTCTAGTTATAAATATATTGGGGCTATGGTTCTTGGTCCCCATACTGTTCTAATTTTATTTTATGGTTAATTTTCCTTTGTGTTCGCTATTGTTCTAAATTGAGAAATTCTTAATTTTTATTTAAAACTAGTCTTGTAGAGACCTTTCATTCGCTACAGACAGTATTAATATTTTATTCGTAACTTTCATCTAGGTAAGCTACTAAGTATCGGTTGGTTCCACATATTTGGTCACATGAGAAAACAGTAAAAAAAATTAAATGGTTTCTATATATCGTTTTATCTAGCTAATTTGTTTTTCAGATTTGGTACTGTACCCTGTTCCTGCGAATGTGACCAACACCACAATGTTGGAGAGTTTCAGCCCCACCTCAATGCAGCTGTACGGCATAGCCTTTACCATCAACTTTGTGTTGCTGTGCCTTTGCATTACAGGTGCAAAGCTCTTCTCTAAAGCAACTGTGCTTCTCTTTGCATCTGTCTTGGCCCTCACAATTGTAGTCATAGGAACAATGTTGGGAGTCAATCATGATATCCCCGTGAGTATTTATTTACCTAGATTTAACCCGTACATGGAGGGTGGCCTTATTTTGGGACAGCAATCTGTAGATGTGGCACATCAGCAAAGTTAAAGTTGAGCAACCATGCATGGTTGCATCAGAGTTACCAATAATCAATTGGTTAATGGTAACTCTGATGCTAGTGTGATGATAGTTTTATCATTTTTTATTGGCGTAGCTACTAGTAGCTTAAGATTATATCATCTAGCTAGGATTGAAATAATAAACAAAATTAAAAAAAAAAATGTTGTTAGAAATTAACAGGCATAACAAATTATCTAGTTTTTTCAAAAATAATTTCATTAGCTAATTAAAGACAAGAATAATAATCTAGTTAGCTAGGTAATTAAATTTTTTTGTTTAAAATGATATTTCTTCATAAAAAAAAAGAATAAGAATAAAAAAAACTTTTTGTTTCAGATCCCCATAGCAAGCAACAACCACCTGAACATATCGAACTACTCGGGTAACTTCACAGGTCCCAATGTGAAGACCTTCCAAGGGAACCTTTGGATGAGCTTAGGTCACGACTACACCAACAATGACACCATCACACTCAAGAGTATCTTTGGGGTGCTATTCAGCGGTGTCACTGGCATCATGGCCGGGGCCAATTTGTCAGGTAAGTGTAGCTACAGTAAAACTCCTGGGTTATGGAGCTCCGAGTTATGAATGACCTGCACTCGAGTTATGAAGTATTTCAAATTATAGAAAATGACATATGCAAGAATTGGGTCAGGTTATCCCTCAATAACCATTATTTTCTATGACTTTAATCATAGAAAACTTTCTAGTGCACCCGAGATATGAAGTGGCTCTGAGTTATGAAGTAACCAATACTTCATAACTCAGGAGTTTCACTGCAATATGGATACAGAAATAAAATATAATTGATATTTAATTTAAGAACCATAGCTAGAATTTTGTTTGGAAATAGTTATAGCTAGTAAAAATATCAATTATTGAAAAAATATATGGCTATCTAGCTAGTTACAAAAAATAATAATTTATAATATCAATAGCTAGCTAATAAAAACAATCAATAGCTATTAGCTAGCTATTGATTAAAGTAGCTACCTTCAAAGTTATTTTTCCTCTTGTTTTCAGGAGAGCTTCTCAGTCCCGGGTACTCTATCCCCACGGGCACTATAGGAGGTTGCTTCTTCACTTACCTCGTGTACTTTGTCCTGTTTGTGGTAACTGCTTACACTGTGCAGAAGGCTGCCCTGCTGAACAACTACATCTACATGGCCTCTGTCGTCTACTACTTTCCAGCCTTTATTTATTTGGGTGAGACTGAAGAGCGATAAAATATAGAATAGGGTTAGTCCTAGCTAGTCACTTCCTATAGAAGGACATCTTCCTAGAAAACTGGACATCTTGCTATCGACTATTGTGTCATCGGTTATTATGTAATTAATAATAAATGGGTGTTCTTTACTCCCATTACTAACCATCTCCCCCTCCACAGGTGTTGTCCTAGCTACACTCAGTGCTAGTATGAGTAACATGTTGGGTGCCTCTAGAGTGTTCCATGCCATAGTGGGGGACAACATCCTAGGCCCCTACCTTCGCCCCCTCATCTCCAGCAACAAGTGCAGGTGCTGTGGTTCCTGCTGCAACTGCTTGACTAAGAATGAGTTCCTAGGACCACTGCTAGTTACCTTCATCCTCACATCCGCTGTACTGGCTATGGGTCAGTAACTACCATTACTGGTTTGATAATTTGATAATTATCTAGTTAGTAAATTATAATTTACTAGTTAGCTACTGAATAGCTAGCTATTAGTTTGATAATTTACTACCAACTAGCTGCCTAGTTTATGAGCTAGGAGTCGTATTCTTCATTTAGCTACAAACATTTTTTCCCTATTTGGTCTCAATTTTCCCCTCTTCTTCTCACCCTCTCCACGCTCTCTCAGGTGACATGAACTCCATCGCTCCGTACAGCTCTCAGTTCTTCCTGTACTCATACGCTATGGTTAACCTCTCTACTCTCATGTTGGTGTGGGCCGGTGCACCCAACTTTAGGTGAGATGAAACATTTTACTAGCAGATAATAAAACGCTGCATTTTCACCGCCCAGTTTACGCCTCTCCTATTAATCACTGTTAAATGAATCCAAAGAAGTAGAAACGCTAGTATAAACTTCCAATTTGCTTTCCATTCCTTCAACCGTGATTAATTGAAGAGGCGTAAACTGGGAGGTGAAAACGCAGCGTTTTATCTGCCAGTATAAAATCTGCCTAACTTTATCTATTCTGACGTGACGGCTACCTAGGATGCTAAATTCAATTTTTGGTATAAGAAGCAATCACTATTAAATTTTTGCAATACTTATTGTTGGATCAAACGGATTAAGGTCCATAATAGATTGCTACTAGAGATATAATTCCATTCGTTACTAGCTTTAAGTGGTAACGTAAAAGAGTAGTTTTCTGGTAGCCTTTATTATAATTGAGGGAATAAAAATATCATTTTGTAATACGGAGGCCCACAACCGTATATACTTTGAAGAAACTATCGATTCAGATTTTTGCTGCATTTTTTATGTTTTTTATGTTGTTGTAATAATGACTTATGATTGATATTCAGGATTATATTCTAGATTCATGATTTCTTATACATATTCAATTGAAAAATAATAAAAATATCTATAATTTTATTCTATAGAATCATAACTTTTAGCTGCTACCTTTTAGAATATATGTAATAAATCTTTATCATTGATTTTCAGCATTTATTTTTCAGATTCTTGATTTCTTATATGTAGCTATGTATACAATTGAAAAATATCTAATTTTAAGTAGAAATTAGAAACTTTTTATCTGCTACCTAAGCCTACCTTTAATATCTATAACTACTAAATTTCTCAGGCCTCAGTTCCGGTACTTCAACATCATGACATGTCTCATAGGAGTTCTGGTTAACATCTTTATGATGTTCTACCTACAACCAGTTGCTGCAACGCTCTGCCTCTTCATTTTCTTTGCCCTCACCCTGGTTATCTACGCCAGACACATGTTCTCTCCCGACCCTGAAACGGAGTGGGGGTCTGTAGCTCAGGCAGTTATCTTCCACACGGTAAGCAATCTATTTAAAAAAAAAAACTTTATTTTACCATTTAAAATCAAGAAGAATAAATATTAATGAACCTCTTAATTTCTTAAAATAAACACGTGTGTACGCTTGTATTTGTTTGATCACTTTTGTGATTTTTTTTATTTTTTTTCCTTTGCCTATGTATTACAAGAATATTGTAATTTTTTCGTTTTTTTTTCACGATCGAATTTATTCTGTACATAAAGATTCAACTGCTCCCAAAGAGAAAAAAGAGCTGGAATCGAGTGTTAAAAACATTCAGTTTTTTCTGTTCATTTTTTATCAAAAGTTCCAGTTTAGGCAAAAAAATCTTTCACTATAGGGTAAATTACGAATTATCGGTCTGTTTCACATCTTCGGTCATATAAGAAAAAAAGATATCACAATTATTGTTATTTATTTTTTCTAGTTGGTATCCATGATACCTGCAGGTATTATGGAAACTGACAGATAATTCGTAATTTAATTAAATTTTTCTATTTTTTAAAATAAATTTGAATTCTTCCATTTTTTTTTAAATAATTTTAAATCGTCCTTTTTTAATTTTCTTTAATAAATAATTGTCTATATTTTTGTTGTAGGTGCGTAAATATCTGCTGAAGCTGGACTTCAGAAGAGAGCATGTGAAGTTCTGGCGTCCTCACCTCCTCCTTTTGGTCTCCAACCCCCGTCAGTCGTGTCCTCTCATAGACACACTCAATGACCTCAAGAAGTCAGGCATTTACGTACTGGGGCATGTACAGGTAAAAGACCTAGACTATTTCAAAATTTATTTTTCTATTTGTTTATCATTTTTTGGTAAAGTTTAAATAATCTGATAACCAGGGAATTGAAAATTTAATCTAAATCCATTGGACGTTTTCTATGAATTCTTTAATTTAATTAATACAAATACAATAGCTAATTATTTATTTAAAAAAAAATTCAATTAAATTTTTTTTAAACCCAATTATATTTTTCCTAATTTCTTCAAAAGTAGTTACTTTTCTATTTAGCTACTTATATTTTTAAATGCTATTGTATCATTTTTTGATAAAATTTAAATAATCTGTAAACTCGAATTTGAATATTTAATCCAAATTATTTAAGAGATATTCTAATGAAATTCCCAATTTTATTTTTCATAATTAGCTAGATGAAAAAATTGTTATTCTAGATTCCACATTTTAATCATATAGTTAAGTAAAAAATAAATCATCATTATTATCTTGATGAATACCAATTAAAATAAAAGTTAAATAATACATATTATGTACTAGTGTATTTTCCCGCTTAAAATAACAGTTGGTCATCATCAATACCAATTTTTTACCAGTTATTGAGTTACTTTTAATGAATTAAATTAAAATAAATTTTCTGCATAGTCTAATTATTTTATAGATAAAATACAGTTAAAAATTGAGTAAAATCGGGGGAATTTAAATATCAAGTCAATATATTCCCGTGCGTATCATAGTTACATTCTTTATGATTGAAATCCGTCGTGTATAAGCGGACACCAAATAAATAAATAATCACACTAAGGAAATTATTAGTATAGATTTTTCTTGTATGATCGAAAATGTGGAACTGACCGATAACTCATAACTTACCCTAATTTTTCTTGTCTCAGACTACCAAGTCCTCACCCAGAGACCTGACTGACGAATATAACCTCTGGCAAGAGATTGTGGACCATCTAAAGGTATGTGGAGCCTTTAGTCTAAAGGTAGATGGACCCCTTTATTCTATTTGACATTCAATGATGAAGTAGCTAACTGCAAAGAAGTTTTAATCTGAAAATATAGTAAAGATAAGATAACTCAGAGGAAATTTAGGTAGGACCCCAAGAGATTGATCTTCTATGGCCCCACTATGGCTTTCTCACTTTATCAGGGCAAAATTTTGGGGAACCATCCGATAGCTAATCAGAAAGTAGGCATTTGCAAGATTATGAACCAATTTGACATCTACAAATTTTTGAATTGTTTTAATAACAAAAAAGTCTTAACAACATTTTACCTACTCAGGTGAAGGCCTTCGTCACCCTGACTGAGAGTGACTCTCTCCGCAAGGGGGCCATCCAATTGGTGCGTGTGAGTGGTCTTGGGGCCCTGAAACCTAACACCGTCATGATGGGATTTCCTGATGAAGTTGAAGGATATGATTTCCTAAAGAGGTGAGAGAGAATTTTTTATTGTTTAAACATGTTTATTATTATTTATTTATTTATCATCTTGTTATTCAACCAAATCGCCTGAAGTTTGGTGGGCGGATTGTTTAATGTTCAGAAACCATCTGGTAGAGTTTTGGGTTAAAGGTCAAGGTCATTTATAAGCGGCAGCAAAGGTTTGCGCTGTACCGTGTGCCCTCTCTAGTTTCTTAATGTATTTTTCTTTGCAGGGAGACTTCAAAGTACTACCTAAAGCCTGAGAAGAAGACTAACATTCCCCCCGACTGGTTCTCAGTGGATGAAGGCAACACCAGGGCAGCACAGAAGGTGGTCCCTAGGGAATATGTAGGTCTCCTGCAGGATATCCTCAGTGTTAAGAAGAACATAGGACTCTGCAGGAACTTCCACCTCTTTGATAAGACTTCTATTGAGCGGTGAGGATAAGCGGAATTTTCGTTGCCTAAATATGGGCATATTTGAGATATCCAGTTCTAGAAATTTATGAGCTATATGAATATTTTTGAGGTAGCTATTCTGTTATTGAAATTAATGGGCGACTATTTCCCTTGCGCAGAAGAGATTTGAATCACCGTAACTACATCGATGTGTGGCCGATAGATTTCATGAGTCCCGAGGTATCGAGAGTAGAGGACACGACTTCTCTATTCACACTACAACTAGGAACTGTACTAAATATGGTGAGTAGCTACACAGATACTCAATATTTTATTAAATTTTATAATTGGTTTAATTGGATATGCCCAAAATTATTTTTAAAAAAATCAAATTTTTATAGAATGAGAATAAAAATAAAAAAATAAATTAAATGTATATTTTTATTATTGTCATGATTATTTATATCTGTTAACCTGAAATACACGTTATAATGATATGTCATCATCACCATACGAACACGTGTTACCGGTCATGAGTAGAATCTTTGAGGTTTTCAATCTCATTTTACGAGAGGAAAGCATTCACTTTTTCCAGAGGAGAAATATTTGACTGTCTGCCTATCTCTTTTTAGCTAGGGTAAATTACGAATTATTGGATAGTTTCACATCTTCGGTCATATGAGAAATCACTATATTATAATTGTTATTTTATTTTTATTGGTTTCCATGATACCTGCAGGTATACTGGATACCAATCAAAATAAAATAATTATAATATCATGATTTCTCATATGACCGAAGATGTGAAACTGTCGAATAATTCTTAATTTACCCTAGTTCTATTTAAAACTTTGTTCTTAACTCTGTGCCTCCGTCAGGTGCATTTCTGGAGTCGCAACACCTCCTTCAGGGTGTTCCTGATAGTGCCCAGTGAGTGGTCCCCAAGCCTCTCCAGTGAGCAGGAGCAGAAGGTCAAAGACACGCTGGAGAGTGTGCGCATTAATGCCAAGATTGAGATGGTGCCCTTCGTACAACCCAGACCCGTTAGCGGGGAAGAAGGTAAGTTCTTATGGGTTACTGTTAAATTAGTTACTATTAAAATTCCTTTGATTAGGTTTCATTACATTCAAGGCTAAAAGTTGGTAAATATGAAATGGGAAATGAAATATAAAAGGAATCTGCTATTTTGTAGATGAATACTAGTATGGACAGTTATTTAATTAGTTACAACTGTTAGCTACATGTACGGAGTCTCAGATATTTTACAATAGTCAGACTTATACTCGAGAGGAACTTACACTACATAAAATTTTTGAACACAATTCTACTAGCTACAATTAGCCAGTAGAGACAAGATTCAGAACAAAGCCTCAAAATACGGCAGTAGCTATTAGAGGATAGTGTCTCTCTACTGAGCCTTTTATAACAAAGAATTGAGTATCGCCGATTCAGTGGATCCATCAAAACACTAAAATGTTATGCAGCGACTGCTCGTGACACAGTAGCTATAGCTATCAATATTACTTTATTTTTAGTCATTTTATAGTTAGTTAGCTATGTTAGTTTTTTTTTTATAATTACATAAACACCTGGAAATAATTTTTTTATTAGAGAATGGTTATTGAAGGAAACACCAGATGACTATGTATCTTGGTGTAATATTGTCTAAATTGTAAATATTGTAACAAGATTGTACCAATATTATTACAACATTGCCAAAATATTGTTAGAATATTGTCCTAATATTGTTACAACTTTGCCCCAATATTGTCCTAATATTGTTACAACATTGCCAAACTATAGTCCTAATGTTATTATTACAACATTGCCCCAGTACTGTTAACGCTTTGCCTCAATGTTGTCCCAATAACAATGGAAGTTAATTGCTAACTAGCTAATACTGTCAAAAAAATTAATTAATAATTCATCAGTTTTAACAACTAGCTAGCTACTTAAAATCGCTCTCTTTAATAATTGCAGGCTGACCCCGCTTTTATAACAGGACGACCTACAAGCGAAGTTGACCCCGAGATAGCTTACATCAGTTGTACCGGAAAATTATTTTTTAACAAATTTATTTATATTAAAGTAACCATACAAAATATGTTAGCTACATAGTATTAGTGTACCATGCAAAAGTTTCTGTGATTTTTGTAAATTGAAAAGAAAAAGATTGGAGTAACATTGCTAAACTTCTCCCCCGCTTAAATTTCAATTTATAAGTTAATGTGAGGTACAATTTTTGACTGGGGTCTGCCTGTATTACATTTACTAGCTATCAGTTATTTGATAACAATTGCTGCAACAATAAACAAAAGTGTATTTTCAGTTTGAAATAAGTTACTGTAATTATGGAAATCCAACTCTCCCTTTTCTCAATTTTGATGGGCTTATATTGTTTCTCAGGTGAAATTCCCGAGACCAACTCCTCGGTGTCGTCAGTTAACAACCTCTTCTCCTCCACCTCATCTGCCGCCTCTCAAGCCTCCCCTCCCCCACCTCTCACTGACCAGCTTCTAGACAGGATGACGGGGAGGTACCTTACAGCTGTCAACAGGATGGTCAGGAACTACAGGTACGTAAAGACAGACTGGAAAATTAAGACTGTACCGATATCATGATTGTTACAGATAGGTACTAGTACTGACTTTTATAGGCAGTCTGTTAATATAGATTGCTACTTAAAAACATTTGATACTGATACCTAAAAATGGTTGATATAACTAGTACCAATTCCATAATTTTATTATTGATATTGGTATTAATATTCTGCTTCTTTGATAGACCGATAACCAAGAATCTCCGATACGATTGCTTAAAATAGACGATTTAACGAGTAGCTACCAATAGTATTGGTATAGCTTTAGATATAATTCATTTAGTAGGGATTTAATATCTGCTTCAGAATGGAATGTTAGGTTCTTAACCTACAATTGAAATTATATACAAGTGACGGAAGAAGAAGCAGCAGCAGTTGAACATAGTAGGTAGTGACAATGACTTCTCTCATCACTATTGGGTGACAATGCTCTTTATTGCACAAAAGCTACTCTTTGACTGTTCTCCATCAAAATTATTTACTGCAATTCTTTTGTTACAGCAAAGACGCAGCAGTTACATTCCTCAACATTCCCCCACCCCCATCATCTGTGGATCACTATGAGCAGTACTTAGAGGCCCTCACCCGCCTGTCTGATGAACTGGGGCCTACCATAATGGTGCACGGTATATCCAAGGTGACAACCACAACTCTCTAGTGAGCTTGGTAAGGCTTATGTGCCATCAATGGGGTTGGCTACCATCCTAAAGGAAAAAGTTAGGTACCATCCAAAAGGTTGGCTAGATATCAATTTCTGTCAGTTGAGTTTACAGAGGCTGTAAGTAGAGTGTAGTACAATAGGTGCAATATTTTATTAATAGATAGTGTCTAGCATCATAATTCAGGTTGTGAAAAGAAATTACTTTACAGCTTTTTGCAACTTCTTCATATCAAAATTTTTAAGTACTGACTATTTTGTTTCAATGGTATATTTTAACACTAATACAGATTATAACACGTTTAGACTTGTTGCATCACGTTTAGACTTGTTGCATCACGTTGAGACTTGTTGCATCACGTTTAGACTTGTTGCATCACGTTTAGACTTGTTGCATCACGTTTAGACTTGTTGCATCACGTTTAGACTTGTTGCATCACGTTTAGACTTGTTGCATCACGTTTAGACTTGTTGCATCACGTTAGAACGTGTTAACAGATTCTCATATTTGGTACAAAGAGACTCTCACTCTAAGTTTCTGTGGGCATTTTCACTGTAACTACTTTTTATTCTTTGGATTTTATGACTGACATAATCTAGTTCTTTCGTGTAATTACTAGATTAAATTTATTAAACATAAATTTTTCATTTTATTTAGGGCTTAGTACAATGCCAAAGGTTTACTTTATCCTTTCAATTTTCATTCCTGTTTGTAAATATTAAAAAGATGTATGAAATATTTTTCTATGGAGTTTAAATTGACCCCATTTGGAGTAGATCTGATAGTGAATTTAGAAATGTTTGTAACCATTCTTGAATTATTTTAATAAATCATTGATTTTTTAATCATTCTGCATAATATATATTTTGTATATCTTAGTTACTTTCCACAAATGTATGTATTTTTTATATATTTATTCCTATACTATTATTATTAAATAGCATTCAATTTATTAGTAGCCACCATGTTTATTTTAGGCTAATCTGAATATTTATTATTGTTATCATGATTTTAGTGATTATTATAATTTATTAAATAAGTTAAATACAGTATCTAAACAGTAAATAAAATTGCCAATCAAATATCATACTAATCAGTGTCCAAATAATGTACATCTAATTAGTAGTAAAAATTATAACTTAACGTGTTTAACCCTTCACTGTGCACAGAAATGAATCTTTAATTCTTTTACAAGAACTTAAAATTATTAATCAAAAGTTTTCTCTGAAATGGTCAAGAAAATTTAAAATATATTACGTGAGTTGTAGATATCATTATTAGAGATTTCCCAAGTTTTTCAATAAAATTTAAGTCTTTCTACAAAATTAATTTTTTCTGTCCGAAATTCTGCAAAATAATTTCACGTGTTACCACGCAGTGAGGGGTTAACTCTGCACTATATTTTTGTATTAGGTTTAAATTAAGTGACTTCAAATAATGTAACTGTGACGTCATAATAACTTAGAAATATTTTGGATACGATATTAGTTAAATAGTCACCCTTGAATAAATGTGTAGAACTAAAAAGGAGTTGGAGTATTTTTTCTAGTACCAAGTCTAAAGGATGAACTTTACAAAATAACAGTTCTGAGTCATCGGACAGTTCTACACTTTCGATAATGTTAAAGGCTTCTTCACACTAGTCAGGGATCCGTCTGGGACGTAACCGGTCCGTCTCTGTCACTCTCCTCTCAGTGATTCAGTGAAAAAAATATCGTTAAATTGAACAGTTACCCAAGGCTTACCTGTAAGGTGAAGGGTGACTTCAATTACTTCGGAAGCCATTCTTGTTCATTTTTCTGGAGTGTTCCAGAGGTGCCAACTTATGAGATGTCCACCTGCATCGGCCGTTAACTTAAGCATTCAGTATTCAAAGATCGAATCTTTTGTTGTGTATTTCTGGAGTGTTCGGACGGGAGCGCTCCGGGCGGGAAAGAACACTCCAGAAAAATGAACAAGAATGGCTTCCGAAGTAATTGAAGTCACCCTTCACCTTACAGGTAAGCCTTGGGTAACTGTTCAATTACTTATCGCCATTCTTGTTCATTCTGGAGTGTTCCAGAGGTGCCAACTTATGAGATTTTAAAGAACGCAGCAAAAGATGAGACCAACCAATTTTCAAGTATGAATTTAAGATAAGAGCATTAGAAAATTGTAACGTTGACCCACCCTGCGACCTTGATTATCGTCAATGGTAATATTATGGTTCAAGAAAGAACAGGCAGCTGCTGCACAAGTGCAGAGATTAAACTTAGCAATGTCGATTCCTGCCTCTTCCATAATTGCTTCAATCCGTCTACCTATTTTTGAAATAGATAGGTACTGTTTGTATGATTTTCGGAAACTTACAGAGTTGATTAGACTCTCCACGAAATCTAATCCATGTACTCTTTGAAGGTTAAATATAGACAGAATTTGAATTGGCATTAAAATACCTCATTTAATCAGGAATTCATTATTTCCCACACGTGGTGTATAAAGTAATTGAAATAGTCTCTTTCATGATACAAAATCTTTATACATCCATAACTTTGAAAGTTGGAACTTGATGTATAGATCATCGAGCTTGTACCGTATCTCATTAATTAATATGTTGAAATTCTAAAAGCAATACCTTCCAGAGGGAAATAATTTTTCAAAATTCAAAACAGAAGAAACTTCCAAGATCATTTGTACATGGGAGTGGTTAGTCTTATTTAATTTTTATTTTAATTGGTATCCAGGATACCTGCACTAATTCAATAACTAACACTCTTTACTGCAAGAGATTTCACTATAGATAATCCAGTATTATAAGAAAACTTTATATTAATAATTTACATCATTAAATTGCATGGGATCAATTTTCTGTCTACTCAAGAAATATACCACTTGTGATCTAGCTATGTTGTTTATAGAGGTTTGGCGGAAATTCTGCACTAAAAACACATGATACTGATTTTGTACCGCAAAAGGGGTAATGAACACTGTTGCACTTGGTCTTCCTAAATTTTATAAAGCCTCATGATACTTAAACGTTAGATATCAGCTACTATTCGGTAATCCCATCAAAATACCAACTTACTTTATCAGCATGAACGTTTTGATAAAAGTATATTTTTTCACAGAAAAATAAGTCTTCTAACAGACGTTGTCAAAATCTTTAATTAATACGAGAGCATGGCTGAATATTTGTAGTCTTGACAGTAAATATTTTGATGTGGACAAACTAAATGTCATTTGAAAAGGCCCTGCCAACCGGATTAAAATGGCCTTCAGTTCTAGAACATTAATGTGGGAGGTAGAGTCTTAGCATATATAATCCCATCTATTTTAAATAAAATTTAATATATTTATAAGAAATTTACATTCTTCAAGTTGATGCATCAGTGGTAGCTAATTACAATACTTTGAGAATCATGGTTTATGCTTACTAAACTGATTGAAAAGATTCATATTCAACTGGAAATCCATATTATCAGAGGTTATATAAACTCAGAGTTGAAGGCCACGTTTTCCACACTTCTCCTGATGATGAATAGAAATCTTTTTAATCGAAAGCTTGAAACCAAAAATACCTTCAACGCTTACGAAACTATAGTAATGAAAGGATGTCTAAATACTTTAAGCTGGATAATCATCATCAATTTCTATTCATTTGTAAGTTACCATTGACAATTTTGAGAGCATTAATTTTAAGACGTTCTAAAATTATAAAGAATAAAACTCACCATTAAACTGCTGGATGGCAGAGAGTCAACAGTTTGATAAAAAATAAAAACGTCACAATTAATAGAATTTTGCTCAAATTTGTTGCATCAATTAAAAATCATTTCTTTCTAATGATTAGGAATAAATAAAATAAAATTTCTTTCATTACTAATAACAACAGTGCTCTCTCTCTCTCTGCAACAGTCCATTCATATGCGAATTCATCTATCAATTAAGTAAATTAAATAGTACATAGATAAGTAACTTTCAGTTCTTAATTTTGCCAATATAGAATTCATGACTTAAGTAAGTTGCATGATTCACAAGTAGAGCCTTTAGCTCTAAACTTAAGTTAGAAATGTTTTCCAATTTCTAATATCTACGGTATTATTCTCTATATGGACAGAAAAGTAATCATCTTCAAAATCAATAGAGGCCACGAGACAAATTTATTCCATTGAACCAACTACAGTTCTTCAATGTTCTAATAAATAACGTTAATAATGGATATGCAGATTCGATGGCTTTAGATAAATTTATAAATAAATGAAGTCCTTCACGTCTTATATGAATGAGAAAACTGAACCGAAAATTATCATTATTCTCTATGACCAATCTTCATACCTATAGACATTAATTTTTGAATTTCCAAAATAAGAAATAATTTGGAAATACAGGTTTTATGTAACTATGTGACCAAATTTCTGGTTGAACTAGTTGTTGCCCTAGTGCAACAACGTATTCAACAGTCTTCAACTCTTCGTCAATTCCCGCGTCGCAGAAGAATTTATCGAGGAATATAGGTAATTAGGGTAAAGTAGGTATATTACGACACATAGTAAACTGGCCTACTAGAAAAACTATGAACAGTCTTGAATCCTAGCAGGAGGTTATCGAAATTCCCCTGTTAATTCTCTGAATCAGAGAAAAACTTAACATTGCAAATTCATTTGGGAAGAGACTGTAGGCATTAGCATATAACTAGTAAGTTAACTGGCTTCCAGCAAAATTTTTATTGAAGAACCAGACTTGGATATGCAATTGCAAAACATATCTGTAGTGGTATTAACAGTCTGTATTTGTTAAGAAATTAAATATTGGTACTTGAGACTAAAGTTCAAGTTACACGATATGTCTAGTGTTCCTTAGATGAAGCCAGTACAAGCTCGGGTCACAAATTCCCGGCTAAAATAGCTAACTAGTTGCCCTAGCTAAAAATTCATAGATTGTCTTCAATCATAGTAGTGAATATCGGGATCCCCTCTCAAATTGTTCTGAAACAGAAAATTTTCATAATGCGAGTTTATATGGAAGGAGACTCAATAGGCATATAGCCTGTAGCTAGTTAGTAGTCACCATGAATTTGAGACGAAATTTTTATAAAGAGTTAAAAAATTATACGCAATATAGCGTAGCGTATATTTGATATTTCCAGTGAAAGCACGGTCTCAAAATACCGGCTTCAAACTAACTAACTAGATTTACCTTAGTCACAAAACTTTTAGGGTTTCTCTTCAAAATTCCCCTGTCTATATTATATCTCTGAATCAGAGAAAATTTCACGATGTGAAATTATTGTTAAGAGACTATAGGCATATAACCTATAACTAGTTAGTAGTTAACTGGATTATTATTATTAATTGTATCCATAAATTCATGGTGCTTCTTGAATGGAATACATAGCACTAGTAGCAATATCAATCTTTAAGTAGCTACCAATTATAAGCTAGATAGGGTAAAGCAGGTAAATTGCGGTACACTAATTAACTGTGTCCTCTAACCACAGAAATATCATAGCTTCAAACAATAATAAAATATAGAATGCATTCCGCTACTTCAGATATCTGAACAAATTTCAATAAAAATTCGAATCAAAAAGTTTTAGAAAAGTTCTTGCAAAGACTGCAATTGAACCGCAATTTACCTGTGGGACCCTAGACAATGATTACAAACAAGTATTATTTACAATTTACGCCACTTTGTACCCGTTAAAATTTTTTATTTTGAGTATTATTGCACATATGTAAAGTTACCATATAATATAATAAAGAAGTTCAAGAAAGTTATAGTATTATACGATATATAGTGTATATTTGTTCAATCCAGTAAAGCACGGTCACGAATTTCCGGCTTGAACTAGCTAACTAGTACCCTAGTCACGAATTCTTAGGGTTTTAGTCATCAAACCTAGCAGGGGGTTATCGAAATTCCCCTGTCTATAATTTTTCTCTTAGTAGAGAAGAATTTCACTGAGTGAAATTTGGATAAGAGACTCTATTGGCATAGCTAAGCCTATAGCTAGTTAGTAGTAAACTGGTAGTCACCAATTTGTGACGAAAATTTTAAGAGAGTTAAATAGTTACTAGATATAGGGTCAAGCAGGTAAATTGCGGCACGCTAACTAACTGCGGCCTCTAACAAAAGAAACATCATGGTTTCAAAACACACGTTAAAAAATAATATTAATAAATTATATCATTCACCGCGCTTCTTTTGATATCAATGCAACATTTCAATGTAATTTGGGAGCCGCAATTTACCTATGTGACCCTATCATATTTTTGAGATATCCAGTTTAAGCACGGTCACGAATTTCCGGCTTTATCTATTCTAACTAGTAACTCTAGTCACGAATTCTTAGAGTTTTAGTCATCAATCCTAGCAGGGGGTTATCGAAATTCCCCTGTCTATAATTTTTCTCTTAGTAGAGAAGAATTTCACAATGTGAAATTTGGAAAGAGACTCTATAGGCATAGCTAAGCCTATAGCTAGTTAGTAGTTAACTGGTTAGTAGTCACCGTAAATTTGGGACGAAAATATTAAGTGAGTTAGTTATACACGATATAGCGTATATTTGCAGTGTAAGCACGGTCTCGAAATACCGGCTTCGAACTAACTAACTAGATTTACCCTAGTCACGAATTTCTAGGGTTTGTCTTCGGTCCAGCAGGGGGTTATCGAAATTCCCCTGTCTGTGAAATTATTGGAAAGAGACTATAGGCATACAACCTATAACTAGTTAGTAGTTAACTGGCTCACTTAAAAACTATCAGCAAGGCCTGTTTTCAAGTACCACGCAAGATAGGTAATTTTTTAAAAATCATAATAACGAGCAAAAGTGGCTAAAATTGTATATCCTATAGAACTAATAGTAAAGCTATAATAAAATCGCTTATCTGTATACGAGAACATCTAGGCTTGAATGAAAATCGAATTCAATCGATCACAAACACTGTGCACGCACAACTAGACTTTTTAAGCCTAGGAGAGCAGGAAAACACACACACATGTTAACGCGCCGAATGCAAATGGCGAACTGAATGCTTAAGTTAACGGCCGATCCAGGTGGACATCTCATAAGTTGGCACCTCTGGAACACTCCAGAATGAACAAGAATGGCGATAAGTAATTATTTTCAACGGACTCATTCACAAGAGTACCGGATCCCCTCAGTAATAAAAACCCCTGACAGGTGACGTCCCGGACGATTCCCTGACATTTGTGAAGCAGCCTTAAAACTAATACAATTTAAAACTTGTTGGCTACTTTGGTGAATATCATGGATACCAGAGGTATCATGGATACCAATTAACCTGTAAACGGTTGCTCAACTTTAACTTTGCTGATGTGCCACATCTACAGATTGCTGTCCTAAAATAAAGCAAGATAGAAATCAAAAACTTTTGATTATAGTTTTCGCAGCTGATCGAAAATGTAAAAAAACCTCTGAATTAAACCTACAACTTTTCTCCACAGCTGGAAATTACGTATTAGTCTTTTATCCCATTAATAAATAAATATGAATAAAAAACAAAGTTGATTATTGAAATTTAATAAAAAATATGGCTTAAACTAATGTGTAAAATCAGACTTTCTGAAATTATAAAATGACAATTTTAAAGTTTGGCAGTTTTTCATGACTAATTCTTCAAATAATACATGACATTCAATTTACTCTGAATAATAACCAATTACATTAAATCTTACATGAATAATAGACGATAAACCTTTATGTACAAAAAATAAAGCATTTCTCAATTGTATGTACATCACTAAACAACTTTTTGGTCGAAACTATAGACTATCACTATAATTAAATCTACCTTATTTTAAATAGGAAAAAAGTAGAAAGCGGAGACAATTTCTCGGCTAACATCTTTAAATAACAAACTAGATTGCTGGTTTGAAACTGATTTCACCAGCCTCGACCAGATTCAAAAACCAGCCTCGACCAGATTCAAAAACCAGCCTCGACCAGATTCAAAAACCAGCCTCGACCAGATTCAAAAACCAGCCTCGACCAGATTCAAAAACCAGCCTCGACCAGATTCAAAAACCAGCCTCGACCAGATTCAAAAACCAGCCTCGACCAGATTCAAAAACCAGCCTCGACCAGATTCAAAAACCAGCCTCGATCAGATTCAAAAACCAGCCTCGACCAGATTCAAAAACCAGCCTCGACCAGATTCAAAAACCAGCCTCGACCAGATTCAAAAACCAGCCTCGACCAGATTCAAAAACCAGCCTCGACCAGATTCAAAAACCAGCCTCGACCAGATTCAAAACCAGCCTCGACCAGATTCAAAAACCAGCCTCGACCAGATTCAAAAACCAGCCTCGACCAGATTCAAAAACCAGCCTCGACCAGATTCAAAAACCAGCCTCGACCAGATTCAAAAACCAGCCTCGACCAGATTCAAAAACCAGCCTCGACCAGATTCAAAAACCAGCCTTGACCAGATTCAAAAACCAGTTTCAAGGTGTAATATGTTTCTTGGATAATAACTCCTTGGTTTTTACATTCTGGGTTAAAAAGCAACCATAGAAAAAGCACAGAGGTAAAGGTAAAGTCATCTAAGATCAAAATCCCTAATCTTTTACCATACCTTTTTCTCTGACCGTTTATCTATGCTCCTTCAAAAAATCTTAAATCAAATGTCATTCATAACTGCTCCCAAAAATGGTCACAAACAAGAGACTCATAAACTGAACTTTACTGAAAAATTTAGAAAATGGTGAAAAATCAAGCTTGTATTTCGAAAATTTGATAAATTTTGCATTTTTAGTCCCCTGAAGTGACCATGTTTTAAAAATAAGCTTAGATCTAAAATAGCTCAGACTAAAAACTATATTTGGTAAAAACTGACTTACGGTAGACTCTAAATGGCATATCGTACTAGAAGACTGCACGATTCGTATTAAAAGAATTTCGGTTTCACCGGCGTTTCATGACTTAAAATTGAGTATTCACAAAAAATATTTACAAACATGCCCTAAAATATCAGAAAAAAACATTAAATAGAAGTAATTGGTGGACATTACAGACAGAGGCGAAGTGATCTTTATACAGTTAGAGGTAGTATAAATCTGTAGTGTATCAAATCAGCACAACAAAACATTTAACTTAAGCTAATAGTTAACCTCTTCCTAAATTGTCTACAGTTCACTAAGGCCCATTTTATTTTAACAGTTAAAACGCTGCGTTTTCACAGCCCAATCTATGCCTCTTCTAGTAATCACGGTTAAACGAATGAAAGGCGGTAGAAAAGCTAGTATAGATTGCAAATTTGTTCACTATTCATTAAACCGTGAATAATTGAAGAGGCGTTAACTGGGCAGTGAAACCGCGGCGTTTTAACTGCTAGTATAGAATGGGCCTAACTCACGCTTCACACACTACTTTCCAAAGCACCTTCAGGCAGTTTTGGTGTCTCTACATTTAAGAGAGGCTGCTTCACAGCTTCAGCTTCCACCAACTGGTCATTCTTTGCAGCCTCTGCCTCCTTCTGTTTCTCCTCCTTCATGGTCTTGATCTGGTCTATGGATGCATAGGCAGTCTCCTCGTCATCTTTGGGCTCCCTCTTCTTGCTCTTGGACTTCTTTTTCTTCTTCTTGTTTTTCTTTTGGTTCTGGAATTCTAACTCTGCGTACTCGACATCGGGTGAATTCGGAGACCAACTGTCGCGACTTCTAAGGGGAACCTGCGAATATTTCCAAGTGGGTAATCAAAATAGGTAACTTATTCAGTGAATTTCATAGGTACCAAGTATTCATATTCGTTCATTTATTTACCAAACGAGAAAGTATTTCCCATCTCAAAAAAGTTATGAAATATTGGTTCCTTCATATGTGCAATAGGTAGTTTTCTATGATTAGAATCATAGAAAACTATAGTCATTGAGAGATAACTATGACACAAATTAGACGTATACATACATCATTTTCTATAATTTAAACATAGAAAACTACTTCATAACTCAAGTGCATTTCATAATTCAGATCGCCATTACTCGAGTTTTTCATAACTCAGGAGTTTTACATTCTTACTCACCTTCTCGAGATCTTTCTCGTCTGGTGGAGAAGTAGTTGGCGGAGGAGGGAAGTTAATGATGGTGTGCTTTCCTACATTCGGATCACTCACTCCTGAATAGAAAAAAATACCTTGAAAAGTTGAACCAAAAGAGAGGAAAACTATGCAATAACCTTGAATTTTTTTCATTTAATGTGATAAAACATTGACTGAAATAGCTGGTAAATGTTCAAGTTATGTCGATATTGGTGAGAGTATATATTAAAATCGAAAGATTCTAATTTCAACTAACTTTTTGATTTGATTTCAATGTCGAGGTTATGCTGACCGTATTTATGATTGAGCTCTTGATCATTGGCCGTGACTCGGGCTGGCACTTCGGAAGATGGCGGCGGTTTGAGTTTGCTCTTCGGCTTGTTGGCTTTCAGTTTGATGATGATGACAACAACGAGAGCCATGAGCACCACGGCGCCAACGATGCCGATCAGGATTCCTAGAATAGGCGTGATTGGGAACACGTGGATGGAGAGAGCATCTGAGAACATATTTCCGATCAACTAGTATTGGGCTATTTCAAAAATAACACGCTGGACAGAGTAGGAGATCAAGCAAGGAAGGCATGCAGGTAAAGGATTTAAAGGTCCTCTCCAGGCTCCGGGAAAAAAATGAGTTTATAACATAATATTATAGAACTAAGGTGATCATTATTCTACAAACTGCATACAATTCGGTTCAGTATATATTTCATAATGTGTTTTTTAAGTTTTTTAATACTCTGTGAGCAACAATTGAGCAAATCACTAATCTGATGCTCAAGAAGAAGATTGTACACTCTTTGTTTTGATTACAAATTTGAATTTTATAAACAAACCATGCGCGTTTCCGGCCAATATTTTATATAATAATTGTTTCCTAAAGTATATAAACGTTTCCATAATAAGTTTATCCAATTTTATACCTTTACACGAATATTAAATGGATTTATTAAACCTAATACCTAGTTGACAATCAAAACAAATGGTGTACATTCTTTTTCTTCAGGGTGAAAATTTCTTAAATTAGTAAGTCGGAAGTAAAATAGGTTTTGTAGAGTTTTGATTATAGAAATCTTCAAAAGCATATAAAATTAAAAATATGCTATCAAATTCGATGCAGTTTGCAGCAAAATGATAAGAAACATTAGCCTCGTTGAATAAGGCAATAAAAGTATTTGCTTGGAGGGGACCTTTAAGAGAGAATGGCAGGGGGGAGGGGCATGCAATTATGAATATGCTTTCAAAGGGTTTGAACCTCTATACAGAATAGACCAATTAGTATCAATATAGATGTTTCGGCTATATGATGTAATTATTTATTATCAGAGCAACATATTCATATCAAAAATAATGAGCTATAGTAATTTTAAATAGAAATAAATTAATACTTGTAGCTACCAAACAAGGTACTGTAGCCCTCATTATTTTAATTGAAATTATTCAGATTCTAGTGTTGCCTTGATGGAAAATGACGACATCGTACAGATAAAACACCTTGATTGCTACCACAATACTTATTCTGTATAGCGTGGTATGATAAATATGCAGGTAGAGATTACTTACCCATCGACTTCTTTATGAGAGGCAGTGTGAACACATGGAAAGTAGTGGTTTCTGACGGTCCTCTAACGTTAGTGGCATAGGCATCAATCTTAAATCCAGAACCAGGATCAAGTTCTTCAAGTTTGAAAGAAGGTACCTGACTGGTTATATTCCTCAGCAATCTATCCTTTGTGACGTCATACACCTCTGCTACGTAAGTTATGGGCAAACTGTTGCTGTTTTCACTGATGCACTGAATGTAAATAGTGTGTGTGTCGTTGTTAGGAGAGGTACAGTTGACTAGCGGTGTGGGAAACATTGCTGACACCAACTCGAACTGACATGGTGCTTCCTGACTACCAATACTGTTCTCAGCATAACAGAAGAACTGGCCGTAGTCTTCCTCAGAGTCTGGTGTGTACTGGAGTATTGACAGTTGGTCTTGGGCTGTAATCCAACTGGTAGGTATCTCTTCCATCTCTCCAGTAGTGTTTCGCATCCATTTGTACGAGACTGTAGAGGGAGAGGAGTCCACCAGACAACCCATCTTAACCATCTCGTCTACGCCAGTACCTATCATCTGCAGTCCTGAAGTTCTACAGGTAGGCTTGTCTGTTAAGCATTTGCAAAATTAGTGTCTAAATTATAAACATATTCAAATTTTACATAAAATCATCAAAAGGCAAAGTCTGTTTATTGATAAGCTACTGAAACTATATAGAGTGGCCCTAAGCTATGTTTATAGTTATCACGTAGAAATTTTTTTGGAAATTCGATATAAAAATTGCAGGTAATTTGTTATACCTGTTATAAATAAAGTCTTTGCACAAAAAAAATCATTTTAGCAGGGTACATATTTTAGGCTTCGGAAACCATAACTTTTGAACGTAAAATTTACTCAATCTCTATTTAAATCAACTCCAAATACTATGTCAGATATATAAAAATAGGTATATAGTTTTATGACGAATTGAAGTCCAATAATAGTTGAAGGGTAGACAATAGATTCGACATATCTAAAATAAAAACATCTTGCCTTAATAAAACTACAGACAACTAAATAGCCAATACTCACAATTAACCTCCAGCATCACCATATTACTGTAGCCATCTCCTACACCATTAGAAGCTACACAAGAGTACTGTCCGGAGTGGTTTCTGTTAACGTTCTCTATGATGTATTCACTGCCATAGGCACCCTGTATTTTTTCACCAACCTCTCCACTCTGAAATAAATGGCAACATAATGAGTAGGGTTATGACAATATGCGTTTAAAATCATAGATCCTGAAAAAATTATAGACGGATTGAATTAAAGACTATTTAATCGTTCTAAACCAGCGGTATATAGTATTAGATACCATTTCGTTTCGTCTACGGTATTCTTATGAAACGCATATTGTCACAACCCCAATAAGACATATTGGAACACAGTAGAATTCCTATATAGTAAATTTAGAGTCCTGAGTAAGAGAACTACCCCGTAAAGTGAACAAATTTTCTTTAGTCTGCCATGAATAACAATCAGTTTTCTAAAACTGATTGTTATTCATGGCAGGCTGAAGAAAATTTGTTCACTATAGATTCACTATAGGAGCTCTACTGTAGGTAACTTTGTAGCATTTTTGAGTGAAATTTATAAAAATTGACACGAGGACAATAAAATACATAAATGTTTAACCCTCTAGATCAGTGATTTTCAGACTCTCATTTCTCCCGTGGTTACTAAGTAACCACGGACCACCTTTCACATGTGTAACATAAGAGTGTCTTTACTTCAGGAAATGAATATAAATTGATAAATATAAGGTTTAGTGCATTATTATGCAATTATAGAAAGTACATCAAAAGTTGTAACAATTGAAAATATTTATTTATTTCAATATTGTGCAATAGGGGATAGAAAATTCACAGAAAATTATAAATAATTCGGATCCTTTTCGTAACTAGTTAGTAGTTACACTATTTATCACACTTAGTATGGACAAAAACATTAGGATTTTTAAGTATAAAAATTAATTTTCATTACATTTCAAATCAAATATGTAATAAATTGATATTATGGTTTGATATAATAATTTAGTCTATCATTGAAACTCTAAAAAAAAATTCATAGAAAATGCATTGAAGAAGGCTGACTACGCTACTATTCCAACATAACCAATAATTGGAGGATATCATATCAATAACTACAATTTTAACCTACTTTTTATGATAGTCCATGTTGTTCTTTACTTTATATTTTCTTTATATATATCTCATAGAAAACTAATAAAAGGGGAATATTATTTACTATAATACTTTTTTACATATATAAGTTAATAACGTGTAAACATGTAATATAACATTCACATCAGTATTTTTCTACTTAAAAATAATAAATTACATTAAATGACCACCTCGATTATAAAAGGAAACTATATAACTACTGAAAATAGTCAAAAATGCCACGAACCAAAATGGGGTTCGCCATGAACCGACCTCTGGTTCATAGGTTCACAGCGGACCACTTTGGGAAACCCTGCTCTAGATTCTAAATTCAATTCATTAAAAAATTTCCATACTTGAAATATCAGATAAAAAAGGTAAAGATTAAATTTATTTCACACATGTATAAATTTGAGACCGATTTTTTCTTAACCCGTACACGATTGCTCAACTTTAACTTTGCTGATGTGCCAAATCTACAGATTGCTGTCCCAAAATAAGGCCACTCTTCATGTACGGGTTAAATTGCCTTTTTTCTCAAGATTATCAAAGTGATTTAATATGTTGTAGGTGTGTTTTAGCTCTGACTAACCTTGATATACCAGTTGATGTAGTTAGGTTCAGGGTCGGACTCTACAGTGCACCTCAGTGTGGCGCTACCTCCTTCGATGATACCCTCTTGGGCCCCTTCCAACGTTAGGGTCACTGTGTCCATGTCTGGGAATAAAAATAGTTGTACAATGACTGAAGTGATGATAAACAGTTCAAAGTAAGAAAAGTTTAAAAAGTCGTATTACTTTTAGTGAGGTTAATCTTAAAACATTTGCTTATGTGTAATAAGCTAAGTTAAGTTACAACTTACAAATAAACGTAAAATAAATCCACATTTTCGATCATGTAAGAAAAAATAAATAATTCGACATTTTAACTAATTTTAATTAGTATCCATGATATCTTTTCTTTGATAGTACACAAGATATTAAAATAGTCCCTAATAGCAAAAAGATATATTTTAATATACACAAGGTGAATAGGTAAATTCATAGTTCACGTCCCTATTTCATTTAGGGACGTGAACTAAGAACCGATCCAAATACCACCTTCCTAGTTCAGATCCCTACGAGATCCTAGTTCGCATCCCTAAATGAAATAGGGACGTGAACTAGGAATTTACCAATGAATGTATAACCTTATAATGCCAATTGATTTAAAGTTATCATCGGCACATAGTGCACAATAAGAGTATAACATAGTTAGAAGTTTAAGAGCGTTCACTTACAATAAATTGTTAGGTTTCTTGAGTCAATGAGGGGCAGATGGTCTATCTTTGTAGACTGGGCATGGCACTGTAACTCTTTGCCCCTGTGCTGAATGAGAGGTGTGATTTCCAATGAAGAGAGACTCCTGCTGTAGCTGCTATTGTTGTCACCAGAGAACTGAAATGGAAGAAACTATAAATAGTAGAAAAGTCTACTTCCGATAAATCAGTGGCTTCCGGACTTACATTTCTCACGAATCTAACAGAAAAATAGACAATACGCGTTTAAAATCATAGATCCTGAAAATATTACAGACAGAGAGAATTAAAGAGTATTGAATGGTTCTAAACAAGCGGTATATAGTATTCGATACAATTTCATCTGGTTCCGTCTATGATTTTCATATGATCTATGATTTTTAACGCATATTGTCACAACCCTATTCATAACATATAGCGTCTATACGTATTTCATGAAATAAATACACATTGTAGCCTACATATAATTGGTTCTAGGTCATTTTGCCGAAAACACTTACGCTGAAAATATGATTTTTTTATAGCAAAATAAGATAGCTACACTTATTTTTATAGTCACCAGTCACCCACTTAGTTATGGACTAGTGCAGTGGTAAATAAATAAACTACATAGAAACTCAACTTTGATAATAAAAGGATATTAATCATATTATAGAGCCAACTGCTGAAAATATTGAAAACACCACGAACCAAGAGGGGTTCGGTGGAAGCCTACCTCTGGTTCATAGGTTCACAGCAAACCACTTTTTGACCAGTGGTTTATAGGCCTATGTACCAAAAAAGAATAATTCATTCACAATAATGACCGTACTTTTCATACATATAGATAGCCTACAAAAGTTCAATCACAAACTAAATAAAACCTATAGCGGTCATTTCTGTCTAAGAATACATTTTTTTACATAGTCTGACCGTAGGAAAAGATTTAGAAGTAATATCATTATCTACTAATATTGGGATAATCCGTGGCTAACGAAAATTGTTTTGAAATGTAACTTAAGTTTTACTTGAACTTTGTTAAATATTTTCAGATATTTTAGTTATCCAAATTACAACAGTTCGGTGCTAATGACCACTTACATATTTTCATATAGGGAGAGTTGAATCAATTTCAATTTACCCAATAATCTAAAGGGAGTATCATATGAAAAAACGGTATCTAAAACGGCATACCGTATAAAAAAATATCTGAAACGGTATATGGCATACCGTATAAAAAAATATCTGAAACGGTATACCGTATGGATAACTGTAGATATATAATATAAAAAACTGTATCCAAAAGAGTGTACCGTATTGTAGACATTCTCCGTGATCTGTTCCCCATCCAGCCACCAGGTTATTTCAGCGTAGGGAGATGCCCCAGTGCTCTCACACTGTATGTGGTATGTGTCACCGTTCACCATTTTGATCTCGGGGCTGACTATACGCACTGTGGTGGGCTTGACTGAGGGGGAGAAATTAAAAATTATTTTATTTAGGACTTACTTGAGAAAACAGATAGAATATCTATTTACAAACCTACAAAATTCTTCAAGATCGGACGATCAAACAAGAAAAAATATTTTGATATTTTAACTTAATTAGTATCCATGATACATGCAGGTATCATGGATACTGTATCCCACACATTAGTATCCATGATACCTGTAGGTATCATGGATATTAATTAAAATAACGAAATTTAATATTTTTTCTCAGATGATCGAAAATAAGGAATTGACGATAACTAATAATTCTCTCCAGTTCTATTTCACTTATATTTTGCCCCAACAATTAATTTACAGATTAAAACAATATGCATAAAGCAAGCTTAATTAATATATTTTTCTGACCCACTTTTCGAGTACTGTTAGCCTAATTAAGTGTTGAGAGTACTTAGACGTTACCTTAACCTCCTATAGCGAACTCCCCCCTATAGCGAACTCCCCCCTATAGCGAACTCCCCCCTATAGCGAACTCCCCCCTATAGCGAACTCCCCCCTATAGCGAACTCCCCCCTATAGCGAACTCCCCCCTATAGCGAACTCCCCCCTATAGCGAACTCCCCCCTATAGCGAACTCCCCCCTATAGCGAACTCCCCCCTATAGCGAACTCCCCCCTATAGCGAACTCCCCCCTATAGCGAACTCCCCCCTATAGCGAACTCCCCCCTATAGCGAACTCCCCCCTATAGCGAACTCCCCCCTATAGCGAACTCCCCCCTATAGCGAACTCCCCCCTATAGCGAACTCCCCCCTATAGCGAACTCCCCCCTATAGCGAACTCCCCCCTATAGCGAACTCCCCCCTATAGCGAACTCCCCCCTATAGCGAACTCCCCCCTATAGCGAACTCCCCCCCTATAGCGAACTCCCCCCCTATAGCGAACTCCCCCCTATAGCGAACTCCCCCCTATAGCGAACTCCCCCCTATAGCGAACTCCCCCCTATAGCGAACTCCCCCCTATAGCGAACTCCCCCCTATAGCGAACTCCCCCCTATAGCGAACTCCCCCCTATAGCGAACTCCCCCCTATAGCGAACTCCCCCCTATAGCGAACTCCCCCCTATAGCGAACTCCCCCCTATAGCGAACTCCCCCCTATAGCGAACTCCCCCCTATAGCGAACTCCCCCCTATAGCGAACTCCCCCCTATAGCGAACTCCCCCCTATAGCGAACTCCCCCCTATAGCGAACTCCCCCCTATAGCGAACTCCCCCCTATAGCGAACTCCCCCCTATAGCGAACTCCCCCCTATAGCGAACTCCCCCCTATAGCGAACTCCCCCCTATAGCGAACTCCCCCCTATAGCGAACTCCCCCCTATAGCGAACTCCCCCCTATAGCGAACTCCCCCCTATAGCGAACTCCCCCCTATAGCGAACTCCCCCCTATAGCGAACTCCCCCCTATAGCGAACTCCCCCCTATAGCGAACTCCCCCCTATAGCGAACTCCCCCCTATAGCGAACTCCCCCCTATAGCGAACTCCCCCCTATAGCGAACTCCCCCCTATAGCGAACTCCCCCCTATAGCGAACTCCCCCCTATAGCGAACTCCCCCCTATAGCGAACTCCCCCCTATAGCGAACTCCCCCCTATAGCGAACTCCCCCCTATAGCGAACTCCCCCCTATAGCGAACTCCCCCCTATAGCGAACTCCCCCCTATAGCGAACTCCCCCCTATAGCGAACTCCCCCCTATAGCGAACTCCCCCCTATAGCGAACTCCCCCCTATAGCGAACTCCCCCCTATAGCGAACTCCCCCCTATAGCGAACTCCCCCCTATAGCGAACTCCCCCCTATAGCGAACTCCCCCCTATAGCGAACTCCCCCCTATAGCGAACTCCCCCCTATAGCGAACTCCCCCCTATAGCGAACTCCCCCCTATAGCGAACTCCCCCCTATAGCGAACTCCCCCATATAGCGAACTCCCCCATATAGCGAACTCCCCCATATAGCGAACTCCCCCATATAGCGAACTCCCCCATATAGCGAACTCCCCCATATAGCGAACTCCCCCATATAGCGAACTCCCCCATATAGCGAACTCCCCCATATAGCGAACTCCCCCATATAGCGAACTCCCCCATATAGCGAACTCCCCCATATAGCGAACTCCCCCATATAGCGAACTCCCCCATATAGCGAACTCCCCCATATAGCGAACTCCCCCATATAGCGAACTCCCCCATATAGCGAACTCCCCCATATAGCGAACTCCCCCATATAGCGAACTCCCCCATATAGCGAACTCCCCCATATAGCGAACTCCCCCATATAGTGAACTCCCCCATATAGTGAACTCCCCCATATAGTGAACTCCCCCATATAGTGAACTCCCCCATATAGTGAACTCCCCCATATAGTGAACTCCCCCATATAGTGAACTCCCCCATATAGTGAACTCCCCCATATAGTGAACTCCCCCATATAGTGAACTCCCCCATATAGTGAACTCCCCCATATAGTGAACTCCCCCATATAGTGAACTCCCCCATATAGTGAACTCCCCCATATAGTGAACTCCCCCATATAGTGAACTCCCCCATATAGTGAACTCCCCCATATAGTGAACTGCCCCATATAGTGAACTGCCCCATATAGTGAACTGCCCCATATAGTGAACTGCCCCATATAGCGAACTGCCCCATATAGCGAACTCCCCCATATAGTGAACTCCCCCATATAGTGAACTCCCCCATATAGTGAACTCCCCCATATAGCGAACTCCCCCATATAGCGAACGCGTCAGGATGTAGCCTAAATACTTAAATAGTGAACAAATTTTCTTCAGTCTGCCATAAAATTGTCATTAGTCTTAGAAAACTGATGACAATTCATCGCAGACTAAAGAAAATTTGTTCACTATTCAGGCTACATCCTAACTCACTCACTATAATGTAATAATGAACTCAATTATTTCTCACATCGTATAATGAGTTTGAAGTCAGTGTAGAGTGGGACTGCGATTTTTGGTGAGTCTGCCATACAAATGAGTCTGGCATCAGCATGCATCCTTTCGAGGGGACCAAATAGCAGCCTGTTGCGAATGACACCGGCACTAACAGCCTCGGAGTCGTGCTTGCTGTCCTGCAATTCCTTGCCCCAGTACCAGTTCACGGTTGGGCGGGGTTTGCCTGGGGAAAAAATGTGAAAAAATTATAAATTATAATTTTTCAGCTAAGTAAAAATAGCACGAAATAGAATGGTACGATGAGAAAAAGTTATGGTGGGGGTAAAGAAGATCATGGTGGGGGTAAAGAAGATCATGGTGGGGGTAAAGAAGATCATGGTGGGGGTAAAGAAGATCTCGGTGGGGGTAAAGAAGATCTCGGTGGGGGTAAAGAAGATCATGGTGGGGGTAAAGAAGATCACGGTGGGGGTAAAGAAGATCATGGTGGGGGTAAAGAAGATCACGGTGGGGGTAAAGAAGATCATGGTGGGGGTAAAGAAGATCATGGTGGGGGTAAAGAAGATCATGGTGGGGGTAAAGAAGATCACGGTGGGGGTAAAGAAGATCATGGTGGGGGTAAAGAAGATCACGGTGGGGGTAAAGAAGATCACGGTGGGGGTAAAGAAGATCACGGTGGGGGTAAAGAAGATCACGGTGGGGGTAAAGAAGATCACGGTGGGGGTAAAGAAGATCATGGTGGGGGTAAAGAAGATCATGGTGGGGGTAAAGAAGATCATGGTGGGGGTAAAGAAGATCATGGTGGGGGTAAAGAAGATCATGGTGGGGGTAAAGAAGATCATGGTGGGGGTAAAGAAGATCACGGTGGGGGTAAAGAAGATCACGGTGGGGGTAAAGAAGATCACGGTGGGGGTAAAGAAGATCACGGTGGGGGTAAAGAAGATCACGGTGGGGGTAAAGAAGATCATGGTGGGGGTAAAGAAGATCATGGTGGGGGTAAAGAAGATCATGGTGGGGGTAAAGAAGATCATGGTGGGGGTAAAGAAGATCATGGTGGGGGTAAAGAAGATCATGGTGGGGGTAAAGAAGATCATGGTGGGGGTAAAGATCATGGTGGGGGTAAAGAAGATCATGGTGGGGGTAAAGAAGATCATGGTGGGGGTAAAGAAGATAATGGTGGGGGTAAAGAAGATCATGGTGGGGGTAAAGAAGATCATGGTGGGGGTAAAGAAGATCGTGGTGTGGGTAAAGAAGATCATGGTGTGGGTAAAGAAGATCATGGTGGGGGTAAAGAAGATCATGGTGGGGGTAAAGAAGATCATGGTGGGTTGCCTCTCAATCTTCCAAAGACTGTCCATAATTTTTTATAGGATACTAACGATTTATGTATATTATGGAAATAATCATGTGATTAGTTTAACAAAATTTCAAAGTTTCATGGAGAATATAGGCAATGAAGATAAATTTGTACGAATTAAAAGTAAATAAATCTATAAAAATATCACAGTGTCTCTTCTCTCTGATAGTACATCATCACAGTGTCTCTTTTCTCTGATAGTACATCATCACAGTGACTCTTTTCTCTGATTGTACATCATCACAGTGACTCTTTTCTCTGATTGTACATCAGTGACTCTTTTCTCTGATTGTACATCAGTGACTCTTTTCTCTGATTGTACATCAGTGACTCTTTTCTCTGATTGTACATCAGTGACTCTTTTCTCTGATTGTACATCAGTGACTCTTTTCTCTGATTGTACATCAGTGACTCTTTTCTCTGATTGTACATCAGTGACTCTTTTCTCTGATTGTACATCAGTGACTCTTTTCTCTGATTGTACATCAGTGACTCTTTTCTCTGATTGTACATCAGTGACTCTTTTCTCTGATTGTACATCAGTGACTCTTTTCTCTGATTGTACATCAGTGACTCTTTTCTCTGATTGTACATCAGTGACTCTTTTCTCTGATAGTACATCAGTGACTCTTTTCTCTGATAGTACATCAGTGACTCTTTTCTCTGATAGTACATCAGTGACTCTTTTCTCTGATAGTACATCAGTGACTCTTTTCTCAACACTAACTACTTACTTAAGATTGATGTTTATAATATTAGATTTGAGGGGCGAATGACAAAAAGTTACCCACCTCTGACAACTTGGCAAGCGATGTCCACCGTGCTGCCTTCGTCATAAATCATGCTAGAGAGATCTAGAGACTTGCCCTTAGAGTCTATGATCTCAGGCTTGTTGGGGGGAACTGAAAGAAAAGTGAAATTAGCAAAGACTATATGTAGAATTTAAAAATACAAGATTTTAACGATAAATAAACTTCAAAAATCACGCCTTGTATAAAATATTACATAATAATCAAAATCTATGATATAAAGACTAAAGCCCCTTCCACACGGCGTTTTTCTCAAGCCGCAACAAAGAAAATAGTGCATGAAGTAACGCCACGACTGAAGAAACGTATGAGCTTTGTTAGCCCGTTTAGATTGGGCGTTTTCCATGCTCATTATTTTAGAAAAAAATCCCCTTGTGAAATAGGCTCAGATTGGGAGTTTTTTCACGCTGTATTTTTGGTTGAAAAAACGCCCCGTGTGGAACAGACTCAAATCGAAGCTAAGCCTGTTTCTATCTTACTTATGACAGTGAGGTTTGTGTGTTCTCGAAACACTGAGAATCCAATATGGGCCTCGCAATAGTACAAGCCCTCTACTTCGAGCAGAGCGTTCTTCATTTCCAGTGCAGGGGGATCGGCCCTAATGTTGAAAAAGACATCGTGGTCACCTAGCACCCTACCATCGTGGAAATGCTTGTCATCTCGATCTGGACCTTGCCCGGTGTAGCTAAAATAAGAAAAAGGAACAATTCAATTGAAGACTCAAATGAAGAAAAATAAAATTAAAAACACAACCAAGAAATTGATTCATATGTATTCCAATGAAGTTCATTTTTTGCCGCAACCTAAAAGGATTATACAAATATTTGTCAAAGTGACCATAGGATAGTGAAAATAGGCATTTAAAACATTGTAAGTATCGATAAACAAAAAACAGGCATACTACATCAGCAGGACATAATATTAAATCGTTTAAATACTAGATATAGAATTCAAAACTAAGAATGGTATCTTAATTTTACTTACGAGTAGAACGAATTGCCTAGACCAGCTTTGTACCAGAGCACATGGAAGTTACTGGTATCTTCGGGTACAGTTACATCACACGGTATACTGACAACGTCCCCTTCCATCACCTCTAGATATTCTGAAAAGGTTTGTGAAAGAAAATTTAAAGAAATTGTAGTGGTGAACAAAGTATTAGCGAAAAATGAAATTGAATTTCTTAAATTCATCTTCATAATACAGCAGAACTCCTCTATAGTGAATATAGAGTCCTGAATTCCGTATAGTGGACACATTTCCTTTCGTCCTCCATAAAATGGCATTTAGTTTTCTAAAATTGATGCTGTTAATGTCATACTAGAGAAAATTTGTTTACAATACGGGCTTATTTTCTTGCTCAGGATTCTACATTCACTATAAAGGAGTCCACTATAGATGAGTTCTACTGTATGTTCAATATTCTTCTCATTTTGACTTATATTCATTATTTTAATGATCTAAATAGATACACGAAGAAGTAGTAGCTAGTAGTTCCGGTCAAACAAAGAGTTACACGGTTATTAATTCGATTGAAATACTGAATAAACAAGCTTATAAAGTTAATCTAATTTAAAACCTTAACATCACCACTTTTCTCACATTTTACGGCATAAACTAGGCATGTTATGATGACATCTAGTTGTACTAGACTAGGTACTAGAGCTCTGTACATTGAAGCAATAAGTCCTAGTAACCTTGGCAATGATATCACCAGTAATGGGCATCCTGTCCGAACATAACGTTTGGTTGAGCCTAGAATCGATGTGCCCAATATGTCCCCCTACCTACAATTTATTCGAAAATACCTAATGAAATATCTGCACTTTTTCAATTTCTTATCACTCAAACTGTCGAATAAATTAGCGTGCCGAGATTAAGTTAAATTATCGCAAAAGTATACAAAAAGAAAACGATTTAAATTTATTTGTATGACGAAAAATTGGTCTCAAATATATCAAGAAAAATATCACTTTGCTTCATTTCTTGAAGAAAGTTAGTTTAAAGATACGTTTTTTCGAATGATTTAGACAGAAGTATTTCTCTCCATAGCAGAAAATAACAAAGTTAAGTGTGCATCATCTTCTCAATTGGCCTCACTTAAATATTACTTGAAGAAAAACATAACTAGAGTAGGTAGGTAACTTAGGTACTATTTGTCACGAAATAAAGAACGAAAGGGAACATTTTGAATGAATATCCAATTTCACCCGTTATCTGAGTACCTACTTTGAGTATCCGAATAATGATATGTGGGTACATAATTTAATGAGTTTCATACAATAAATCATCTATTGAGACCAATTTAGATCTTAAATAATGTCAGCAAGTATTCAAACTATTCAACTTTTAAATAGGTAGGGTAGGTACATAAATAAATCGCTGAACTGATGTTTTTTTTTTTGCACCATAGTTGATGAGGGTGACACTTGTTAACATGGAGAGAAAGTTGAAATTGTGTCTTTAGTTAATGAAAATGAAGAAAATTAGTACATTACATTTTTAGTAATAGTCACAAATGATTTAGAAATGTTATCTTAATGATTTCATGCGCAAAAAGACAGATTTCAATGAAATGAAAGAGAATCTTTTCAGATATCGTTGAATAACTACTAGGAAAGAAATGAGATAAATGCTCTATTTAAAAAGTTAACAGCCGTACAGATTTAATAGAGAAAAAGATTTGAACAACTATATACCTATCAATTGACGTAAGTGGGAGCTATGAATTGAGTTTCAAGAATACGTTCACTATGCCAGAATAGAATTATAATAGCAACCTAGTTAAGCTAATTTACATTTAACCATGCAAACTTCCGTGCAAATGTAGACTAGAACTGCACCCACCTCCATTTGTAAATCCACATAAACTTGATAGGAGTAGTAATGAATTTAATAAGAGTAAGTAGGCGTGCCTAGATGGTAATAGGCAACCTGCTAATGAATTTATAGACGTCATCTTGAGGTAGGGTTTCTGTCGTACTTTCTGTTTGGGCGCCAAAGGGCGTTTCATAGAAAAAAGTTCGTTATTCCAAATGTCGAAGATATAAATTATTAATTAAGGTAGAACCTAATTAGTTATCTGATAAAAAAATTGACATGATTCTGAAAAAGAAATTTTTATGGATTATTTAAGAAAATTAATTTGATATAATTCTATATTAATAGTTAGTTAGTTTTTACGAAAAGTCATAGAAATTCAGAAAAAATTATTTTACCGTATTATAAACAAGGTAATTTATCACCTAACAGACATAAAAGGGTTGCAAAAAGAAACTCTGAAAACGTAATGGTAATTCAACTAATATGGTCACTGCATTTGAGAACAAATAAATCGCTCATTTGAAAGGATGTCATAAACACACAAAAAAATATATTTTCGAGTTTTCCATATAGACAAATAAATCTTATAAAATACGGATTATTTTGGTAAAAGGTTCCTAGTGTAACTCAAAAATGTACCGCTAGAGAGGCTAAATGTCCTTACGATATACCATTAAATGTAAGTGTATTAAATTTACTACAATGCTTCTTTTTTTGGAGTTATGAGAGTGTTCTCGCAAATAAGCGATATAATGTTTAACCAGAATCTTCAAATCCTGCCCAAAATAATAGCTTGTATAACATGACCCAAAAATACAGCTAGCACAGTAATAATATTTCAGCAATTAGACTTCTCGCCAAGCTCTACAGGCACTACTCAAATTACTAAGAATGAGGTACAGTACGGAGCCTGTTAGGGGAACAGTAAATGAACCGATTATTGACGTTAAATTATTAAGTTTAGAATTACAGACAAATATTTTAAGCCATTGGGTTGTGAATCAGATTTTTGTTTGCCTGTTTTTTTTCTTTTTTGTTCTTTCATTAATATTCATTACTTCATCCATTACTGACAATTATGTAGAACATGTAGGGTAAGTTCAGAGCTATCGAACGGTTTACATTTACGTTTATAAAATAAAATTGTATCTATTATTTCAATAGTTATTTGAATTATGCAGTTTTTTCTTATATGATCGAAAGTATGGAACCGTTCCATAACTCAGAAATTACCCTAGGTTTGCTGCATCAGCCTTTTTAGCTTATAAAGAAAGTCTTATAAAATAAACAAAAAAGTCTTGAATATGGTGAATGAATTGAAACTGTCATCCAAATTACAACAGTTCAGAGTCTGACGGGTCGTTCACCTCGATGTCATTTTACCTTAATCCACCATGAACCAATTTAACAATAATTGAATTTAACAATAATTGAATTTAACAATAATTAAATTTAACAATAATTAAATTAAACAATTTAACACTAATTTAATTCAACACTAATTTAATTCAACACTAATTTAATTCAACAATAATTTAATTCAACAATAATTTAATTCAACAATTTAACAATAATTTAATTCAACAATTCAACAATAATTTAATTCAACAATTCAACAATAATTTAATTCAACAATAATTTGATTCAACAATAATTTAATTCAACAATAATTTAATTCAACAATAATTTAATTCAACAATAATTTAATTCAACAATAATTTAATTCAACAATAATTTAATTCAACAATTCAACATTAATTTAATTCAACAATAATTTAATTCAACAATTCAACAATAATTTAATTCAACAATAATTTAATTCAACAATAATCTAATTCAACAGTAATTTAATTCAACAATTTAACAATAATTTAATTCAACAATAATTTAATTCAACAAAAATTTAATTCAACAATTTAACGATAATTTAATTTAACAATAATTTTTTTTTTTCGTTAAATTTTAATTTGTCATACTACCATAATGCATCATCACAGTGACTCTTTTCTCTGATAGTACATCATCACAGTGACTCTTTTCTCTGATAGTACATCATCACAGTGACTCTTTTCTCTGATAGTACATCATCACAGTGACTCTTTTCTCTGATAGTACATCATCACAGTGACTCTTTTCTCTGATAGTACATCATCACAGTGACTCTTTTCTCTGATAGTACATCATCACAGTGACTCTTTTCTCTGATAGTACATCATCACAGTGACTCTTTTCTCTGATAGTACATCATAACAGTGACTCTTTTCTCTGATAGTACATCATCACAGTGACTCTTTTCTCTGATAGTACATCATCACAGTGACTCTTTTCTCTGATAGTACATCATCACAGTGACTCTTTTCTCTGATAGTACATCATCACAGTGACTCTTTTCTCTGATAGTACACCATTACAGTGACTCTTTTCTCTGATAGTACATCATTACAGTGACTCTTTTCTCTGATAGTACATCATCACAGTGACTCTTTTCTCTGATAGTACACCATTACAGTGACTCTTTTCTCTGATAGTACATCATCACAGTGACTACTTTCTCTGATAGTACATCATCACAGTGACTCTTTTCTCTGATAGTACATCATCACAGTGACTCTTTTCTCTGATAGTACATCATCACAGTGACTACTTTCTCTGATAGTACATCATCACAGTGACTCTTTTCTCTGATAGTACATCATCACAGTGACTCTTTTCTCTGATAGTACATCATCACAGTGACTCTTTTCTCTGATAGTTCACCACCACAGTGACTCTTTTCTCTGATAGTACATCATCACAGTGACTACTTTCTCTGATAGTACATCATCACAGTGACTCTTTTCTCTGATAGTACATCATCACAGTGACTACTTTCTCTGATAGTACATCATCACAGTGACTCTTTTCTCTGATAGTACATCATCACAGTGACTCTTTTCTCTGATAGTACATCATCACAGTGACTCTTTTCTCTGATAGTACATCATCACAGTGACTTTTCTCTGATAGTACATCATCACAGTGACTCTTTTCTCTGATAGTACATCATCACAGTGACTCTTTTCTCTGATAGTACATCATCACAGTGACTCTTTTCTCTGATAGTACATCATCACAGTGACTCTTTTCTCTGATAGTACATCATCACAGTGACTCTTTTCTCTGATAGTACATCATCACAGTGACTACTTTCTCTGACAGTACATCATCACAGTGACTCTTTTCTCTGATAGTACATCATCACAGTGACTCTTTTCTCTGATAGTACAAACAACTTCGCAAGAGTTGAGTGAAGTTAACAAAGCTTAATGAGAAGAGAATGTACCACACCCGAACTACCAGAGAACTACCAGGGTAAAGGGCATGACCTGTCAGTAACTACCAGGGAAAGAGCATGACCTGTCAGTAACTACCAGGGAAAAGAGCATGACCTGTCAGTAACTACCAGGGAAAAGAGCATGACCTGTCAGTAACTACCAGGGTAAAAAGCATGACCTGTCAGTAACTACCAGGGTAAAGGACATGACCCATCAGTAACTACCAGGGTAAAGGACATGACCCATCAGTAACTACCAGGGTAAAGGACATGACCCGTCAGTAACTACCAGGGTAAAGGACTTTACCTGTCTGCAACCACCAGGGTAAAGGACTTTACCTGTCTGCAATCACCAGGGTAAAGGACTTTACCTGTCTGCAACCACCAGGGTAAAGGACTTTACCTGTCTGCAACCACCAGGGTAAAGGACTTTACCTGTCTGCAACCACCAGGGTAAAGGACTTTACCTGTCTGCAACCACCAGGGTAAAGGACTTTACCTGTCTGCAACCACCAGGGTAAAGGACTTTACCTGTCTGCAACCACCAGGGTAAAGGACATGACCCGTCAGGAACTACCAGGGTAAAGGACATGACCCGTCAGGAACTACCAGGGTAAAGGACTTTACCTGTCTGCAACCACCAGGGTAAAGGACTTTACCTGTCTGCAACCACCAGGGTAAAGGACTTTACCTGTCTGCAATCACCAGGGTAAAGGACTTTACCTGTCTGCAACCACCAGGGTAAAGGACATTACCTGTCAGCAACCACCAGGGTAAAGGACATTACCTGTAAGCAACCACCAGGGTAAAGAACATTACCTGTCAGCAACCACCAGGGTAAAGGACATTACCTGTCTGCAACCACCAGGGTAAAGGACATTACCTGTCTGCAACCACCAGGGTAAAGGACATGACCTGTCAGCAACCACCAGGGTGAAGGACACCATTACAGTATGACGTACTCCTTCTCTTATTCTGCTTACGTCATTGAACTTAAGTTAAATTATTTACACTACTGTTAGTCATCCATTCATATTTGAGAGAATTGACGCTTCGTTTATAAAAGAACAAAATAATCATTATATAAATCTTAATAAATTAGTTACCTATCAATTATTAAATTCATAGTAAAAATGTGAAAATGATAAAATTTAGAAATTTGCAATTTTGGATAAACAGATTACTCCAATTCTAGATCTGGTCAGTGGTCAATACTCCAATTCTAGATCTGGTCAGTGGTCAATACTCCAATTCTAGATCTGGTCAGTGGTCAATACTCCAATTCTAGATCTGGCAAGTGGTCAATACTCCAATTCTAGATCTGGTCAGTGGTCAATACTCCAATTCTAGATCTGGTCAGTGGTCAATACTCCAATTCTAGATCTGGTCAGTGGTCAATACTCCAATTCTAGATCTGGTCAGTGGTCAATACTCCAATTCTAGATCTGGTCAGTGGTCAATACTCCAATTCTAGATCTGGTCAGTGGTCAATACTCCAATTCTAGATCTTGTCGACACTCTACCACCAGCTACATTCACACCAAATACAAACACATTAGTAACTCATAGAATTTGACCGCGCAATCCATATCTCTCCTGAACGATGTGATGAATGGTACCCATGTCTTTTAGTTGCCTTAGACGTGATGGCGTGTAAAGCCCGCAACATTATTGGCTCTGAATAGAAATGAGAAAATCTTTTGCTTTTGTAGCTTTTTTCTAAAGAAACAAACTGGTGAAGCAATTGGAGTATAAAGATATGATTGGGCAGACAAAGCGTTACTTGGCGAGAACAGTCATGCTCTGAAACATGGCTAGGAGAGTCCACGGTAAAGTGGATGGTTGTCTATTGAATGGCTGTGCGTAGAGAATGATAGGGGTACTAACATCTGAATGATTTAAAGGCCACTATTTACATACATACAGTCATTATCGAGAGAATTTAAATACTTGTCGAGAGGAATGATGAAAAAACCAACAGGACACTACTAATTCATCGTGGTGGACAATTGAGAAAATTAAGTAATTAGTATTTACATACCAAGTGGTTAAATAGATGAAATGGGAGAGGTTGTTTCGTCATTATTTAGGGTTTATTAATTAGAAATACTTCTAGGAGGAGGAAATCTAGGTATAATAAATCAGGAGATCACAAGGGTGAAACATGTGGGATTGGACTCCTGTGGAGTACTATTAATCTACCGCACCCTCCGTACGAATCGGAAACAGACATTGGAGCTTAGGGAGAGTTCTGAGTTATCTGACAGTTAAACATTATCAATCATATAAAATTAAATAATTATTATATACTTTCCCTTTAATGATTGAAAATGTAGAACCGACCGATAACTGAAACAGACATTGCAGCTTAACAGTGGGAGCAAAAAAGCACGACATGCATGAAGAAAAAAGGAGAAGGAAAGTACAGAGAGTGCCAAGTATCTGTAGATCTTTGCCCAAAGTAGTGCCATTGTAGAATGCAGGTAATTTATTGCCGTAGAAAAAGGTATCGATACCGTAACATTAAATACAGTTTTGATTGCAGAGAACCATACTTAACGAGATATCCATATTATCAAGCGGTTATTTAAACTCAACATATAAAGTTAAAATAAAACCTTCAACGTTCAGTTTAAATAACCTCTTGATAACATTAAAAACGGCGCCCATCAAAATATAGTTCATTATATTGCTGATAAAGTTCAGAAATTCTATATTGAATAATAAAAATTTACTTGTTTAAAATCATTTTTCTATAGATTTCGACAAATGCGAGTACTTAGATTGATATTATTTAAAAAAAATTAACAATTCGAGTGAAGAATATATATTGTTTACATTGTTCAAGGTTGTTATCAACATAGTTACTATTTAGTTTATTATTAATAACGTCTTAAAAATAAACTTTAAACGTTAATGGAGTATAAACTGTTCTTAAAAGTACTTATAAAAAATCAGGTTAGACCAGTTACTACGATATATTAAAATTACTTAATTATTTTTAATTCAGTTTTCAACCTTAATAATAAAACTAATACAGATCGTCCGGAAAAAAAGATAAAATCTTCAAGAATTATTATAAATATCAAAACATTAACAAAAAATTAATACAAATAAATATATAAAACATATATTTTCTGGTGTAAAACTTAATTACTTAAACCTAAATAATTCATAACTTAATACTAAATACAATAAAAAACAGTTGAGTAACCCTATATCAATTTACACCATTTCAATTGGCATTTCCTACGACGATGAATAGCATTAAGTGCTACATATATATTCATATATATTCCCCTTATCCTACTTTATTGTCTCACACCAACACATATGTTAAAGTGAGGTAACTACAAGAGAGTATGGGAAGGGAAACTGAAACTACTGTAAGCACTTTATTTGCAATGTTAGATGTGTTTTTTATTTACAACTATTGGTGGTTGTTTTAACTCTTCACTGAGCACTTTATTTACAACTATTTGTGGTTGTTTTAACTCTTCACTGTGCACTTTACTTACAACTATTGGTGGTTGTTTCGACCCTTCACTGTGCACTTTATTTACAACTATTGAAGGTTGTTTTAACTCTTCACTGTGCACTTTATTTACAACTATTGATGGTTGTTTTAACTCTTCACTGTGCACTATATTTACTACTATTGATGGTTGTTTTAACTCTTCACTGTGCACTTTATTTACAACTATTGATGGTTGTTTTAACTCTTCACTGTGCACTTTATTTACAACTATTGGTGGTTGTTTTAACCCCTCACTGTGCACTTTATTTACTACTATTGATGGTTGTTTTAACTCTTCACTGTGCACTTTAATTACAACTATTGATGGTTGTTTTAACTCTTCACTGCACACTTTATTTACAACTATTGGTGGTTGTTTCAACCCTTCACTGTGCACTTTATTTACAACTATTGGTAGTTGTTTTAACCCTTCACTGTGCACTTTATTTACAACTATTGGTGGTTGTTTTAACTCTTCACTGTGCACTTTATTTACAACTATTGGTGGTTGTTTCAACCCTTCACTGTGCACTTTATTTACAACTATTGGTAGTTGTTTTAACCCTTCACTGTGCACTTTATTTACAACTATTGGTGGTTGTTTCAACCCTTCACTGTGCACTTTATTTACAACTATTGGTGGTTGTTTTAACTCTTCACTGTGCACTTTATTTACAACTATTGGTGGTTGTTTTGAACCTTCACTGCTTACTATATTTTCAGCAATTGAAGGTTGTTTTAATACTTCACTGCGCACTTTAATTGCACCAATTGATGTAGCTAAATTATATAACTATTATGCATGATTATTTTTATTCACCTTCTATGTTGATCAGACAGTCAAATCACGATTGATCTTGCAGGAGAGTTTTCTCTTTCGAGCAACACATTTTATTCTCTTTAAATTTAATCAATTCATCCACTATTGCAGATATTATATAATAAAAAAATAGTTAGATGTGTGCTTTTGAATAGGTTCTTGAAAAACCTGCTCATATACTTTTAAGAAGTTTAGTTTCAAGACTTGTTTTGGATATACTAACACGTTTATTTTTTCTATTCGCAACAACTCTCGCTTGCAAACAAGTAAAGAATTCCAGGAAGTAGGGTGAATACTCAATTACCGGTATATTAGAATATAAACAAACTAAATGCACCCACTTACTTTCTCTATAGTACTAATAATTAATACAACAATAGACGTAATAAGTATACAGACAAGAAATTCTTAAAAGAGACATCTCATGTATAAATGTAGGTATTATAGATAGCTATTTATGAATAGTTGCCTATCTTAATATTTGAATTAAAGATTATTTTGAATTCCAAGTTCAACTACGTTAATAATAATGAAGACCTAAATAATTATAAATAATATTAATGCACATTAATTATCTACCAAATTTATTAATTAGTTTTCATCAGCTTTTATGAACAATGTCACAGCTGCAGAATTGGTTATGACTAACGACTGTCCCGCCCTGCCTAATTTGTAGTTTCCTCTAGTTCTGAAATCTAGACAGAAGTTACCTAAGCATGAGTCATGAACACATAGCGTGACGAATACTAAATCAGCATGACAATGGTCATAGGTAGCTACATCAAGTGGAACTTTAAGATCTAGAAAATATAAGCAAGGAAAATACATGAGAACGCAGTAGAAACATTAGGTACCAGCTCAAATAGTACGTGGGTGTTATCATAGGTCATTGTAGGTCAATCAGAATTTTCTTAAGGTCAGGTCACCGTCAGATTAGTCCATGACTTATGAATATGTCAATTTTCCGATTACTGCAAGTGTCTGATTACTGATATTTTCCCAGAACGGAAAAAAATTAAGTAGAGAATGCGAAAGATGCAAATTTCATGCAATGAAATTTAAGTTGTAGATGTAATAAGAAAAAAATTAGGTAGAAATTGAGAA
Source organism: Caprella mutica (assembly GCA_947561585.1). Classification (NCBI taxonomy): domain Eukaryota; kingdom Metazoa; phylum Arthropoda; class Malacostraca; order Amphipoda; family Caprellidae; genus Caprella; species Caprella mutica. The sequence goes on along the minus strand of CANNZV010001392.1, from coordinate 143,948 downwards.
GAAAAAAATAATGAACTTAATTAATTAAGTAGGGGTTTAACGTCTGCTTCGGAACCAAAGGCCATATCGCTGGCGTCGAAAGAAAATTAAATTCTAGTTGGGGACTGGAAGAAGCAGTCAGATAAAAAAGAAAGTTAAAAATTAGATGGATCTCCATACCTATACCTAATCTATATCACGTCCCTCTGTGTCTAAAACCTAACAAAAAGAATTCTAGTGAACTGAGTTCAGTTTAACTACTTTGCTAAAGTAGGGGGAGAAGAACATTAAACTCAAGTCTTTGACAAATGAACAAAAAACTAACATAATAAACAACCTTCGTTTAGGTTATCTACGCACAATCTACCGTGAGAAACCCCAATTTATTTAACATGATTTCTACTTGTAGTTGACACACGTGGTCGTCACTAGGGTGAGGGAAGGTAGGTACCATATACCGCATCCTGAATCCTTAAATACTCAATCTCGATCAATTTCAATTTAAACATTTTAAGTAAGAGTAATTAGAGTAACTAACAACAACATAATTAAACAGAAAATTAATTCATTAAAAGCTAATAATGGGTGAATGGCGGATGACTGGTGACGGCAGCAACCCTTACCCTAATCGCTGCCTGACATCCGTCGCGGAGTCGTTCACAAAGCTGCTTTATAAAAAGGCGGTGGCGGCGACATCAGTAGCATAAAAAAAGCACCAATTTAGATAATCTCATTTGAAATTAATTAAATACGGCGGTGGTATATGTAGGGCTGTAGGCAGAACTTCCTGATGGAACAATAGTGGCTACAACATTCGCTATCTGATTTGATGAAAGCAGATTATCATCTAGTAACAAGGAATACATTTATTTGACGTATGTGCTTTGAATAACCACTATACATTTAATTAAAAACTATTATAATATCCTAGTTCATACAGCTACCAAAATTATTTATCTAAAGGGTAAAAGCACGATAGGAAATTACTAAAATATGTTCAAATTTGAGAGGAAGTTGCTAAGAAGAATCTTTTCAGTGATTTTTTTTAGCTTACTATCGGAAAATGTGTCATATTCGCTATTTACACTAGTACCTGTTCATCACACACTCAATATTAATAAATAATAATAGAACACCACCAAGAGAACCTTTTCCTAACAAATCCAAAGCTGGACTGACGAATTTTAAAGTTTTCCAGAAATTAGCTAAATTCATTAGATTTTAATTTAAGTTTAAAAAACTTGTTTTTCGGATTAATATTTAAATTTAACTGATGAGATTAAATCAGGAAATCTTATTAAATTAAAGATAACATAATAATCAACGATTTTTTTAAGGAAATAGCTATAGATTAAGTTTAGAGATAAAAAAATGTATAATATAATTAATTGTTATTTAACTTTTATTTTAATTGGTAAGCTATCTACTTCATTTTAATTGGTACTATCAAACTGTATCGAAAAATATCTATGTAGCAAATTAATTTGAATGAAGATAATAATTTAATTATTGATTGGTTAAACAATTAAATCTCTATACAGCTAGAAATTAGCAACTAAAAATAAAAATAAACTATAGGCACTATATACACGTAGGTATATAGAATAATTTAAAAATCGTAAAAGGTGATTACAAAACTGAATTACGGGAATTATATATACCATTAATATCGATTAAAGAGGTAATATCAAAATTTTGTATTTTAGTGTATTTTACAAGTTTAGTGAGCTATTTTTTCATACTCATTTTTTTAAGTTTTAGAAAAGAGTTCAAACTTTTTAATTGTTCGTAGCTACTGTATACTCAATGAATGGCAAATTTAACCGAGTTTAAATACGCGAATGTAAATCGGCACATTTAGGTACTCTAAGTCTGAATTATCCTTCATACGGTTTACCCTTCAAATTGAATTCATCCTTTACATCAGATTCATCCTTCAATCGGTATTACCCTTCAAATAAGATTTAACCTTCAATCGGTTTACCCTTCAATCGGTTTACCCTTCAAATCAGTATAGCTAGTTTCAAACGGTTTACCCTTCAATCGGTTTACTCTTCACACTCTAGTTTCTCACGCTCATTATCTTCACTATTTACCAAACTGGTAAACCAATGATAAACTGCAAGGCTCTAAAAAAACCATTAACTATATTTACCCAATTAATGAGCCAAGGTAACAATCGTTGCCAAGTGCGAATTAGGGTGAATTAACCTGATACACAAATAGCACTCATAATTCAGTAGTTAGACTAAGGCGAAATGAATCACTAAACCACCTGCTGCAAATGAAACAACTAGGTGACAGAAAACTGTAAACACTAGGGTACTGGTGTGAACAGAGGGGGTATAATGGTACCTGGTAGCTGTACTAGTGTGAGGGTATAGTAGTACCAATAGTAGCTATACTAGTGTGAACAGACGGTATAGTGGTACCTAGTAGCTATACTGGTGTGAGCAGAGGGTATAGTGGTACCTAGTAGCTATACTGGTGTGAACAGAGGGGGTATAGTAGTACTAGTACCTAGTAGCTATACTAGTGGTATTGTACTTTTATCTGGTGTCAGTGGTAGGTAGTAAATACAATTAAAAAGTTATTTTCAAACAAACTAAGGATGTATTTCTAAAAACACTTGGTATCTAAACATAAACACAACAAAATTCTGCAAGTCATTCAGTTGCGTGTATTTTAGAACAAAACTTATACTTAACTACTGAAATTGAATAATCTTTTATCCCATAATTACCTACAATTACTTGGATTTTTTTCTAATCAATAATCATTCAATAATAAGTTATATAATTATTAAAAAATATATCCACACATTAAAATAAAACCTAAGCTAATATATAATTTTAAAATACAGTACAGAAAGAGATTTAACATACATGCCTCTATCAAATTAATTAGGTATAGTTTAAAATAATATATAAGTAATACCTTGAGTCCCTCCCGCGAATAAAAAGGCCAATTTAATTCCAGACAGATATTTTACACCGATTAAATAGCGTAATTGATTTTTATGGCATTTTTTTAATTTCGGTCTCAGAGTTACAAATGACCTCTCAACATAAATGACCGTTATGTAGTTTGTTGTATCCGCTAGTTTGTTGTACTGCACACTTCATGATTGCTTAATAACCTGGCAGGGGGGTTCGGGGCAGCACGCCCCCCGTTTACATCTAATTCATAATTTTTATTTATATCTGAGACCGAATTTTCCAAGACCGAAATTTCCGAGACCGAAATTTCCGAGACCGAAATTTCCGAGACCGAATTTTCCGAGACCAAATTTTCCAAGACAGAAATTTCCTAGAACCAGGAAATTCATACCCTCCCCGATAATCAGAGAAAACAACAAAAGCGTTTTCGGATTTTGAATCTGTAAAATTATTGCTTTACTAGAGGACCATTTTGAAACTTGCGCTATTTTCAGCCTCTGTCATCGGATGGGTTGGTTTTCGCACGGGAGAGTCTTACTTTTTGAAAAGACTGCTTTTTAAAATACGAGAAATGGGGCAGTACAAAAAACCTCAGATAGCAATGTTTTATTGGGGCAACATTGCATCAATATAGTCACAACATTGCCCCAATAAGGTTACAACATTGCCCAAATAAGGTTACAACATTGCCCCAATAATGTTACAACATTGCCCCAATAATGTTACAACATTGCCCCAATAATGTTACAACATTGCCTCAATATTCCCACAACATTGCCTCAATATAGTCACAACATTGCCCCAATATTGGTACAACATTGGTCCATTATTGTCACAACATTACCTCAATATCATCACAACATTGTCAATGTTGTTACAACATTAGGACAATGTTTCCCAATAATTGTTACGCAGGACAGTGCTACCAAAGTCCCGATAGAAAAGATTGCGATAGAAAGGAGTGCAGTTGTGGAGTACTTCAGCATAGCGTAAATAAACAAAAAACATTGGCGACACTCCAATGAATGAAGCGAGACATTCTTGATAGAGAGGGAGAAGAAAAATAAGGAATTAGAGAGGAAAACCAAAGAAGAAAACTAAGGAATTAGAGAGGAAAACCAAAGAAGAAAACTAAGGAATTAGAGAGGAAAACCAAAGAAGAAAACTAAGGAATTAGAGAGGAAAACCAAAGAAGAAAACTAAGGAATTAGAGAGGAAAACCAAAGAAGAAAACTAAGGAATTAGAGAGGAAAACCAAAGAAGAAAACTAAGGAATTAGAGAGGAAAACCAAAGAAGAAAACTAAGGAATTAGAGAGGAAAACCAAAGAAGAAAAATAAGGAATTAGAGAGGAAAACCAAAGAAGAAAACTGATGAATAGGGGAAGAAAACTAACTAATAAGAGAAGAAAACTAACGAATAAGAGAAGAAAACTAACGAATAAGAGAAGAAAACTAACGAATAAGAGAAGAAAACTAACGAATAAGAGAAGAAAACTAAAGAATAAGAGAAGAAAACTAACGAATGAAAGAAGAAAACTAACGAATGAAAGAAGAAAACTAACGAATGAAAGAAGAAAACTAACGAATAAGAAGAAAACTAACGAATAAGAGAAGAAAACTAAGGAATTAGAGAGGAAAACCAAAGAAGAAAACTGAAGAATAGGGGAAGAAAACTAAATAATAAGAGAAGAAAACTAACGAATAAGAGAAGAAAACTAACGAATAAGAGAGGGAAACCAAAGAAGAAAACTAAAGAATGAGAGAAGAAAACTAAAAGAAGGAATAAGAGAGGAGCACCAAAGAAGATAACTAAGGAATGATAAAAGAAAACTAATAATTAAAATTAACAATATATATAAAATAATATAAACGTAGCCCTACATATTAATAAATGTATCTAAAAATGTATTTTCAAAGGACATCGAAAAATACTGAATCATTTATTTTACTGAGGATAAACAGTAAACTATTAGGACTATTAATTTGCTATGACACTGTACAGTCAGGACTATTACTATTTAGTTCAATAGTTTGCCGCCACACGTACGGTAGCGCTAGTGGTAAGTTCCCACGCTACGGTGGTACAGCGAGAGAAAAATATGTGGGTATGAGAGAAACAAAGAGGGAAATGGAGAGTGAGAGTAAAGGAGAGAGAAATGGAGAGTGTAAGAGATTGGTATGAAATGCTCATATATTATAGACATGTTTAACTGGTTTCAATTTAATATTTAATCCATGTTTCACCACATTAATTTTGGCTTGAAAAGAATAGCAAGGAAAAAAAAATCGACTGAAATTTAAATCCTTGGTATTGGAACTCAGTTTCAACTCAATAAATTAGCAGGTAGTTTAACGTATGGCAGATGTCAAAAGGAAATTAAATACAAGGGACTGGGAGAAGCAGTCAGAAAGGAAAGTGACTATATACCATCAGTTTCAAATTCATTTTATAAATAAAATTTCATTCATTTCACATAGATATATTAATAAATAACTTTTCTCTTATAAATATATTTCTAGAAAACACTTCAGATAGATAAATATCTAGATAAAATTTTCGATCGATATATTTCTAGATAATAATTCCAAAAGATATATTAATAGATAATATCTCCCATAGATATATATCTAGATAAAAAATTTCAGTTAGATATAATTTTAGATAACATTTACAATAGATATACTCCCAGATATCATATCTAAATATTGCAAGTGGCAATCAAAAGTGTCGATTGACCCTCTCTGAGTTCTATTAATAACTTTGGCACTCAGGTATAACTCTTCTATTCCTCTAGATGCAATGCGTACCGGGGGGGGGGCAACACAGGTTGCTCGTTTTTCCATACTCTAGAAAAAACGTTTTTATTAATAACTAATTTTTCAATTGACAATTGTCATTAATTTTAATTCCCTAATACCTAATTAATTTTTAATAATAATCTGTTAATAATTATCTTTCAATATTAAACTTTTTATTTTTAATAGTCAATTTTTAATAGTATTTAATAAATTATTTTTTTATACTAATTTTATAATTGTATTTATACATTTTATTTGCTATGAAGATATATATTCAATTAGATATAAAAATTATTAAACAAATAAAAACTAACTAAATTGCTTATAAATTATATATGAAAACATCTAACACATTTTTCAACCAAATAAAATTAAAACTATCAAAACGAAATATGTATTTATTATTGAAAAGACAATACAATTCCCTTAAAATAATTAATTGAATCTCAATATTTCATATTTAAATATAGGACCACTACATGCATAGTTATCTTTTGGGTTTGAAGTAAAATAACTCAGTTACCCCCCACAGTTCCTTAAAATAACTGAAATAACTTCACAAATTCTCGTTAAAAGTCATAGGAAATAGATGCATTTAAATTAGACGAATGAGAATTAAATCTACGGCTTGGATTATCAATTTAATTTCAAATGTTCATAGTTTTTTTTTAATTCTCTTATTTTTATCTTGAACAAAAATAAAAATGTTAATAATTTGATAAGAATTTTTTTTGGATCACCTTTACAAACGAGTTACCGATTATACAGGTTTTCAATCATATAGAAATAAATAGATTGCTGCCCAGTTTCACAAATATAAATAACTGTATTTATTTTAAAATAACTAGTCAATGAGTTAGTTTATTAACTGTATTTATTTTTCCTTGTAAGATCGAAAATGTAAAACAGTTCGGTAACTTAAAACTTACCCCATAGGATATAAGTTTGACAATAAATTACACAGACTTTAAATCATGAATTTTTCCAAAATGGCGGTAAATAAAAGGTTACACTTCTTTATTTGAGGTCAATTCTACATTAGCGAAAAAACGCAGCGTTTTCACTGCCCAGTTCACGCCTCTTAAAATTCAATCTATACTGGGCGGTATTTTATATGCGGTAGAAACGCTTTACAATCTACACTAGACGGTGAAATCGCGGTGTTTCATATGCAGTAGAAACGCTTCTACACAGCATATATAGATTGGTAGACCATTAACTCTGTTTGGATATGAAGAGGCTTAACTGTAACTGTTTATATTTTGTAACAGATTCACTAATAGCTTGGGCTACTGTTTGTCAGCACTAGAATTAATGTGAATCAATTTCACGGGGTAAACACATAACATTACTGGGGTTGTTATGAAGTGAAACCAATACTGAAAAAGATATTAAACTTGATGATAAACCTTGGTAAACACTACTAGTATTGGTGATACACTTTGGGTAAACACTATTGGTTTACTGGTTCATTTAAAGCACTTTGATGAACCAGTACAAAGGAAAATAAAAGATGGTTGTATTAATTTGAATTTATGGGAACATTGAATTTGGTCAAGATATTTAGAAAAAAAATGATATGATATGAAACCTTTAATTATGTTGAAAATAAAATTTAAAAAATTAGAAAATGTTTCATTATTTCAGAATTAATAATAATTTGAAATATTATTAAAAAATTCAAAATTATTAAAAAAATTCAAAATTATGAAAAAGTTTCAAAATTATCTATAATTTAAAATTAAGTGAATCATTCAACTGTTTCACAGTTTAGATCAAATAAAACAAACTCGTTATTTTTATTGGTATACACGATACATGCAGGAATCACTGATACTGAAGTTAAATAATTTTTATATTTCTCCTTATAGAATTTGATGATCATCGATTCATCTAATTGAAAAAAATGACAAAAACCATTGTAACTTCAAGGTGGTGTAAAATATAATAATTCATAAATATTTACCACATCAAACGTATCATTGTCAGTATTAAATTTTATGATAGTATAAACAAGTGGATTTAGTGACCCTAGCTGTTTATAAGAGACAATGTGAATATTGACTCTTATGGTACCCTACCGTAAAGGTCAATGTTATCGGTAGAAAATAGGCCCAAGATTTAAGATCTATTTGGAGACGTAATTGATCTAATTTAAGATAATTTAACTTCTAAATCACAAATCTGAAGCAATTGAGACGAAAATAACATGACTTAGCTTTAAGAATATTTTTTGTAGCAAGTGTAAAAATTAATATTTAAATAAATGGAAGCAGAAATTTATAATTAACTTATTAAAAAAAATAGTTTATACACGTATATTTCATTTATCTAATTAATGGGGTTCAACGTTTGCTTACACCTAAAGAACATATTCCTGAAATACAAGGGACTGGAAGGAGCAGTCAGAAAGGAAATTGGCTCCATGAAAAAAGTCACCTAACACCGTCAGTGACAAAACTCATGGATGCAGAAAAGCTACTCCGTGAATGCAGTCACTTACCAAGCAATGTGACGAAAAGGGACACAAGCACCGGTGGCTGTATTCCCGGGTGGAAGAGGAAAATGAAGAGGTAATAGTAAATGAAGCCTACTAGTCTACCTAACACAAAATCTAAGAGGAAAATGAAGAGGTGATAGTAAATGAAGCCTACGACTATGCCTAACACAAAATCTAAGAGGAAAATGAAGAGGTGATAGTAAATGAAGCCTACTAGTCTACCTATCACAAAATCTAAGAGGAAAATGAAAAGGTGATAGTAAATGAAGCCTACTAGTCTACCTAACACAAAATCTAAGAGGAAAATGAAGAGGTGATAGTAAATGAAGCCTACTAGTCTACCTATCACAAAATCTAAGAGGAAAATGAAAAGGTGATAGTAAATGAAGCCTAGCTACTAGTCTACCTATCACAAAATCTAAGAGGAAAATGAAGAGGTGATAGTAAATGAAACCTACTAGTCTACCTATCACAAAATCTAAGAGGAAAATGAAAAGGTGATAGTAAATGAAGCCTACTAGTCTACCTATCACAAAATCTAAGATGAAAATGAAGAGGTAATAGTAAATGAAGCCTACTAGTCTATCTAACACAAAATCTAAGAGGAAAATGAAGAGGTGATAGTAAATGAAACCTACGACTCTACCTAGCACAAAATCTAAGAGGAAAATGAAGAGGCGATACTGCAAGAAGCATAAAAAAATTATCAAATATTACAAAAGAAAATTGGAAACAACAAAAATATAAAGCATAAATATTAAATATAAGTTACTACATAACCATTTACTATAGCAGAGTCTAACTCTAGTGTGTGGGTTGTATAATGTATAGTGACCGAATGGTCATAGTAAGTAGTAAGTGTAATGATTAGGTACCAGCATGAAGGGCCCCCCCACCATTGAGTTATTAACTTAATTTAATAGGAAGCACTAAGAGAAAGAATAGGAATAATTAGATAAATGGTACACATTAAAATAAGGAATAAAGTGATGGTAAAGTGTGAAATAGAAATAGTTACTATATTCCATGAGAAACGTGTAGGTACTATTTAGGTACAAATAACTAATTTAAGTCTTATGGATTTTTAAAATTTAAACAGCTACCTAATAAAATAAGTTATTTGATTTCACAATGTCCATTTATCCAATGAAATTGTTATTATTGTTAGTTAAGTATATTGTTATTATAAATACGTCCAAAAAACAGATATTGTTATCATCTTTATATTATTATTTTATTTTCCTACGCGCCCACGAAACAGAAACTTATCAAAATACATTATTTAATATATCAAGTCTGTATTATTTCTAATTAAATAAATCCATTTTAAAAGTCACTAAGCATGATACCATTAGGTATAATTTATTATTTTATTTCGATTATTTTCTGTGTGCCCAGCAAACATAAAAGATCCATCATTACCAATAAATTAGGTACCTATAAACGTAAATAAATTTCTAGGGTAAACTCCAAATTACCAGACAGTTCCATATTTTCGACCAAAAAGTTAAATAATAATTATAATAAAAAATCTTAAATGATCGAAAATTTGGAACCGTCCGATAACTCGGAACTATAACTAACCTATAGGTACCAAGTTATCACCGTGACGTAACAATGCAGTAAATGCATATCATGTACTCTACAGATAATGCATAGAAATTAATAGCCTTAGTTAATTAGCGTAACACAATTGAATTAAATCATGACAATGGATATAGCATCATTTTAGTAATTAACTAAATTAAACTAATAGTTAAATTACGCTAATATGTCACTGGAATATCAATTATAATTATCAGGAATATATGAATTAGGTAGTAAAATAACATAAACATTTGAAATGGGTGTAGCAATAAAAAGTTATCGCGCATGGACAGCCACAGGCAGCACTTGTCACACACCGACCTCTCACCACGAGAAACAAAACAAAACTGGCAACCCGCACCAATTCTATTCCAATTGATAGAATTTCATCCTCTTTGATTACGAATATTCTTCTTCTGCAAGATATGTTTGTATATTGTTTCTACACCCATTTTGTCGATGATAATGTCTTTTAAATTTTCATTAAGTATTACGTCTTGTCGACAGATTTGGTTAAATAAATAAATAGGCCTATTTACCCTCAAAGAGTAGAAATGCGCAGTAACTTTCTGCGCATCTCTCAGTAAACAAAATAGTAACGACAATCGAGTGATTTGTGATTGTGACGTCATCAAGGCAACACACTTGAATCGAGAAATAAGGTTTAAGTAATTTGAATAACTTAATATGTCCAGCACTATTTCCAATATTGGTTATTATTAAGCAGTTTTATAATCTAACACTCTTTGTTTGGTTTAAATTTGATTTTAGAGTGTCATCTGTGATGACGTCACGTACACTAAATGTCTCGATTGTCACTACTATAACTATTCTGTAGATATTCTCTTTGGAACGCTTTCCTGTCACAATTAATAGTAATTGTGACTTGGTAGGTGCGGTAGAGTGCCTGACACTTGGGACTGTCTGACAGATAGGACTGCCTGACAGTTACGACTGCCTGTCAATTATGACTGCCTGACAGATATGACTACCTGACAGTTATGACTGCCTGTCAGTTACGACTGCATGACACTTGACAGTTATGACTACCTGACAGATAGGACTACATGAAATTATATTTTTCTTAAATAAATTATTGTTGTCCTAGCTTGTACCTGGAAAAATTTATTTGATAGAAAATTAAAATAAATTTAATCGAAAATTAGAACTTATTTGATGGAAAATTTGAATTTATTTGTGGGTAACTAAAATGTATTTTCTTTACATTACTGCAATTAAAATCTCTAGAGCTGGGTAATATAATTTCAATTGCCTGAACTCTTTTGTTAAAGTGGTTGATTAAAACACACCTAACCTTATACTTATACCTTATACTTATACCTTATATACATATACCTTATATTAAGGGCAATGTACCACAATTTGCTCCAATTATTTAATTCACGAATAATGAGGCTTGTAGTACTTATATACTATTCCGGTTATTATTCGGAAGTTATATATGGATAGAATTAATAGTAGGTATCAAAATCCAATGATAAATTATACATATTGATGCAGTTAATCAGTCCATCTTTGCGATATCAAAGAATATTGTATTTTGTGGGACAAGTAGATATAATAATGTATTTTTCATATAGTAACATTACCCAAATAAGGTACTATATATACATCTATCATTAACTGAAATATGATTTACTAGGGTTGCTAGAATGACTAAATTATTTGTCATTGCTGTGTCTTCATAATTTGCAGACTGATATGAATGGCCATAGCAGTGCGTTATCTAGAAAAAGAGGGCAATGGTGATCACTTTAAAGAAAAAGAGGGCAATGGTGATCATTTTGAAGAAAAAAAGGGCAATGGTGATTGTTTTGAAAAGAAAAAGAGGGCAATGGTGATCATTTTCAAAAGAAAAAGAGGGCATTGGTGATCATTTTCAAAAGAAAAAGAGGGCAATGGTGATCATTTTAAAAAGAAATAGAGGCTAATGGTGATCATTTTCAAAAGAAAAAGAGGGCAATGGTGATCATTTTTAAAATAAAAAGAGGGCAATGGTGATCATTTTCAAAAGAAAAAGAGGGCAATGGTGATCATTTTCTAAAAGAAATAGAGGGTATTGGTGATCATTTTTGAAAGAAATAGAGGGCAATGGTGATCATTTAAAAAAGAAAAGGAGGGCAATGGTGATCATTTTCAAAAGAAAAAGAGGGCAATGGTGATCATTTTTAAAAGAAATAGAGGGTAATGGTGATCATTTTCAAAAGAAAAAGAGGGCAACTGTGATCATTTTCAAAAGAAAAAGAGGGCAAGGGTGATCATTTTCAAAAGAAATAGAGGGCAATGGTGATCATGTTTAAAAGAAAAAGAGGGCAATGGTGATCATGTTTAAAAGAAAAAGAGGGCAATGGTGATCATGTTTAAAAGAAAAAGAGGGCAATGGTGATCATGTTTAAAAGAAAAAGAGGGCAATGGTGATCATGTTTAAAAGAAAAAGAAGGCAATGGTGATCCTTTTTAAAAGAATAAGACGGTAATGGTGATCTTTCTGACCAAATAAGACGGTAATGGTGATCATTTTGACAAAAAAAGAGGGCAGTTGTGATCATTTTAAACGAAAGTGAGGGGATTGGTGATCATTTTCTTTAAATAAAGAGAGGGTATTGGTGATCATTTCTTAAATAAAGAGAGGGTATTGGTGATCATTTCCTAAATAAAGAGAGGGGATTGGTGATTATTTCTTTTAAAGAGAGTGCACTGTTGATCATTTTCAATAAAAAATCATTTAAAAAACAGAGTTGGTATTGGTGATCATTTTCACAGCGGTTTATTACAGTAACATCTGTTGTATTAGCTGCACACATGTGTTATAGACTCAGTCTGGTACGTCTAGTTCATTGACTAGTGTAAAGGGGAGTGGTGTGTGTGGTGCTTTTAAAAGTCTTAAATGTCTAATTTATCCGTGCATTTTTCTGTAAGTCTTAATATTCACTTTATTAGTGGCATTTAGTAGTGATTTTTTAAGTTGTTTAACTGTGTTTTATTCGTTAGAGAAGAAGAGTTTGCAGTCCCCCTAGATGTCTCCTCCTGCTCTGCCTTATTATTATAAGTATTCAGTTGAAACTTTTGTCAGTTGTGATGCAGTCCGAAAGAAGAAGTGAACCGGTGAGTTAGGGTCAGTTCCGAGTTATTTGACGGTGTCACATTATCGATCATATAAAAAAAACTATAAAATAATTGATATTCAACTCGTTATTTTGTTACTTGTATCATGGATAGCAATTGAAATAATGAATTAAATTATGATTATATTTTTTTTTATATGATTAATAATGTGCAACCGACCGATAACTCGGAAAGTACCTTTTACAATTTTTAAATACAATTTTCAAAATTTTTGGATGTTTATTGAAGGGAGAAATATGTATTCAATTACTTTCTCTGCTTATAGGCATATATCTAATATATGATATTTGTTAAATATCCTCAAATATTTAACTATTCAAAGCAGTAGTCAGATAATGTTAAAGCTTTATATAGTGATCATATTAATTACCTAAACTGAGCTTTAAGGGGTTACGGAGCAAAATTTTGACTATTTATTTTTCAAAATAAAAAAATATTTTCTTGTTAATAAAATATACTTTAAAATATAAAATAAAAATAAAATATTATCCTAATAAAAAAATATCGAATATTATCAAAATAAGTAATATCAAATTTTACAAAATTTAAATGACATACTATAATACCAAAATAAAAATAATCCGAATTAGAAATCGACTATATACTATATTTCAAATATGAAAATACACCAATATCCATCTCAACAGGTGTTCTCCCCATTGGAAAGAAGAACCCTCCTCTCCACCACCCCAAACAGAATGGGGGTGTGTAAAGGGGGGTCCTTCCAAGAGGAGTCCATGGTGCCCCTGTACATCATCACCCCCACCTACAAGCGGGGTGAGCAGTTGCCCGAACTGGTGCGTCTGGCGCAGACGCTAATGCATGTGCAGGCCATAGTGTGGATTGTGGTGGATGACTCCAAGAACATATCAGAAAATGTGGTTAATTACCTTAAAGAAACTGGACTGTGCCATGTCTATCTAAGGGGTGAGTGAAGGGCCGTACACACGTAGGGTTTTTTAAGTCTTTCCACCAGACATTTTGCTTAGCTCCTCCTACTTTTTCCACCAGAATATAAGAAAAAACTATAAAATAATTATTTATTTTAGTTTAGTAGTAGGAGCTTAGCAAAAAGTCTGGTGGAAAGACTTAAAAAACCCTGCGTGTGTACGGCCCTTAATAAGGCCAATTTCAAACGGAACGATTTTTCTTTCAAAAAAAATGCAGCTTGAAAAAAAAAAACGTCCAATCTAAGTGTTCATACAAAACACATACGTTTATTCAGTCTTAGCGTTTTTTAAGCATCATTTTCTTGGCTGCGGCAGGAGAAAAACGCCCATGTGAAAGGGGCCTTAGTATGCGTCGTAGTACTCGGAAAGTAGGTGGTAACACTAACACAGGTCATGACCCAATCTGACCTTTAGAAATTACTGAATGACCTAACATGACTTTCATAACACCCACCCACCAAGTACTATGAAGTTTAACTTGTACTAAATAATTTCTTCAGATATATAAATTTATCTATTGATCTCTATCATATCATTGATAAGCTAGCCTTTTCAATTAATAATATTTGAAAAATTCTTATAGTATTCCCTTGAAAAGAAAATTTCTAAAAATAGTGAAAAAGATTATTACAAGGGAGACTGCAATATTCATTAATATAATGTTGAAGTTGACTGTTTTCTTTTTATTAAGAAATTGTTTTAAAACAATATTAATATATCTATCAACAACAATTCTAAGACAAATAAAGACATTGGATAATGGAACTCACAGGTATATTTATTAATGTATCAAATAATATTAAAACATGTTCACGTAATACAGCAACGTACTAGAGTCCTAGACTAAAAGCGTTTTCTCTAAAAGTGAAGAGGTGACTGTGATAATTCAATATCTCTATTTGTTTATCATGGAATTAAGGTGGTGAAAATAATAAATTAGAGGGGAAAGAAACTTTAGAAACAAGATATACATTAACTTTGTTTAAAATATAATTCACAATAACTTTCACTTAAAGAAATTAGCATAGTTGTCATTGTATCTAGTTTTTCTATAATTATTCACATCAGTTTTTTAACACAGCCATAAATGAATAATAATTTATCTACCCAAACAACAGCAAATAGTAGATTAAATACTTTGTCTGAAAAGAGATTTATGTCGAACTTAGTATTCTCATTAGTACTCTTTGTAATATTTACACTAGAATAACTGTCAGTGTACAATAATTTTGCTTTGTCTAGTACGTGGTTTTTCCAGTACAGTTTCAAAAACATCTTGATCTAATACGAGGTTGGTCAACTACGAGTTTTTGGTGTACTAATTGAGTTTTTTCACAGCTCAGATGCCAGAGGAATACCGAAATTACACGTACCCGATGTTGGAGCCCCGGGGAGTGGCCAACAGGAATGCAGGTCTGGACTGGGTGAAGAACAATGCTAAAAGTGGAGGAGTGATCTACTTCGCTGATGACGATAACACTTACCACATTCGACTGTTTGAGGAGGTAAGTAGGTACTAAGTAGGTACAGGTAGACCCCGCTTTAAGTAAACCCCGCTTTTATAACAGGACGACTTAAAGCGGGGTCTGCCTGCACTAAGTAACTAGGTACTTAATAGGCAACCCAGGTTTCAGAATATGTCAGTGAGAAGCAATTAATTGGCTCACATTTTCAAACTCAAATCCCAAACATGTCTAATTGAAACAAAATGATTCTAATGTCATATTTACCAATAATGTTGAAATTAAAGTTTTGTTCCAATATATTTAGGTTAATTGGTAGCCGGTAAATTGCTCGAAAACAATTGCTCGAAAGACAATTGCTCG